>CM053399.1:124062187-124077590 GCA_028644305.1 Xerus rutilus | reverse complement strand
ACCTGTCTTCAGGTAATGAGAACACTCCCTTGCCAATGTATCATTGCAGCAAATGACATGACTCAACAGAAAAGATTTTGAAAGCAGACTTACTTGTGCACTAGAATTTGTCCTCGTGAAATAGAAAAAGTACTATGGTGGGTATATTGCCTAATTGTTACAAGGGTTCAATGAAATAAATATGTTAAATTTCAAAAGATCAGTGCCTGGCATTTAGTAGTCTCTTGATAAATAGTTGATTTGATGACAGACAGCAGAGATCAAAGAGAAGTGCTCTTGCTTGAACATTAAGGCCTCATAGGCCAAATCATATTCTCTCCTTAGCAAGATAGAATGGGATTTCTTCAGCAAGTTCCCCTCATCCTCTATTTCCTGCAAATTATACAGATTCCCTGCAGTAGCCACTCTTCTTGACTTTACCCTCCACTCCCACCACTCAGGATGAGACATGCCTAGGGCCAAAACACATGATGACTCACCTGTTTCATTGTGTCCCTTTGTACCCTTTCAATTGCCACTGGTGAATGAATTTACTTTCCACCTGCTTCTTAGGAGAGAAAATATGTCATAGCAACATTTAAGAAATGTTGATAAAAATAGTAAACCATAAGCCTACCCTATAACAACTATTTTAAAAATTGCCATTCAATGCCTCCTTATAAGAGTTTGGTTTTATAGAGTTGCTACCATAATGCACACACTATTTTGATTTCCACAACTCTCAATTTATATTACATATTTTCCATGTTTCCTTGTAGGTTGCATAATTATAATGTTTAATGGCTGCAAAATATTCCATTGCTGTTATGTTCCATCCCATCTTGTTGGATATTGAGGTTGTTCTTAGTAGGAAGTGCAGCAGAAAATACTTTTTTTCACAAACAGGATTTTAGTATTGCTCAAATATTTCATATAGTAAATTCCTAGTACCTTAGATACAGGGTCAAAACAATATGAATGTTATGACTCTTCCTCTGGATTTCCTTATTACTTTCCAAAAAGGTTGTACCAATTTACAGTGCCTTTAGAAGTGTATAAAAATCTCATTTTGCTGCAACCTCAGACTCTAGCATTCAAAAAAAATTAACAAGTGATACAAGTGAAACAATTTGCATTTATTTGATTATTATCAAGTATGATTACTTTTTATATGCTTTATTTTCTCTTTATATTTCCTCTATCATGAATTTTCATATAACCAAACTTCCCTAAACACAGTTAAGAATAGCAGAATAAAAAGAATACTGGGTTGTATGGTACTTCTAGCTGTATGAGCTTCTAACTGAACCTCTTTCTGCTCAACACACCTTATACCTGAAGGGGGTGAGCTGGTCTCTGATACCTTGTACCTCTAAAATTATTACTCTAAATACTCTATATGAACTCATCTATACATTGTATTATATTATACTTGTAATAAGCATAGATAAATATCTGGAACTTAACACTGAGGCATCTGGAATTCTTAACCAATTTCAGATATCTCATGAATTCAGAGTAGCTTTTGAGGATAAATAGGAAACTCTTCATTCACTCATTTATTAATTTATCCCACAGATATTTCAAAAGGACTTGGAATATCCTGGCCTCTGTAACAGGTGCTTGGTAGGTAGAGTTGAGGGAGATACAGCCCTGGGGTGCTGAGGTCAAGTGGAGGAGATGGATTGTCAGAGGAATTACAGTGAGGTGTGGTGAGGGCTGCTGTCAGCAGCACAGGGAGCACCACTCAGGAAGGTTGCACAGAGGAAGGGACACTGGAACTGGGACAAGAAAGAGGAGTTGGATTTTGCCAAGAGGACGCTAGAGGAGTAGAGGTGAAAAGGAAATCCTCAGTTTACAGCGAATGGTATACAAGTTGCATGAAACTGTGCAAAGACAACTTACTACTAATAATGATAAGCTAAGTTTCTGGAATATATTGTGCTTTGGGCACAAATAGAGCTGGGTAGATAAATGGAGGTTAGATTTTATACAAAGCAAAAGAGTCTGCTTTCTATCTTCTGGGAAGCTTGGATATAACAGAGAGCCAAGGGGAGGTTTTTAAGCAAGGGAGTGGCATGTCCAGAGTTCTTTTCCTTTCCTTTCTTTTCTATTCTAGATCACTTTTGGGAATCCTCAAGTATCACCAGAATTTACTGGGGCTAATTTTGTGAAATCGGGGACTGTTTTTAGGCCTTAACCATTTTGAATTCAGTACAATGCTGAATGCCATTCTTCGATTTCTCTATGACACTCAGGAAGCTGAAAAGTTGGGAAACATGGAGGGACATGTTTTTAAATAGTATGTTAGTTATATTTTCAATTAGTATGCACATTGTTTTCCTTCCAACTTCAGATGCCTTCTCAGGTGAAGTACCTCTACATTTAAAGCAATGGGTTCTGTTGTGATTTGTAAAAAGCATAATAAATTCAGTATTCTGGGTTGGATAATGAATCATCTGGGACACCACAGATCTTGTGATGGGGGAAAGAGAACATGGTGGAGCCATGGTGTGGCTCTTGGCTTCTATTTTCTTTATTATTTTTTATTTTACAAATTTATTTATTATAATTAGGTATACATGACAGCAGAATGCATTTTGATTCATTGTACACAAATGGAACACAACTTTTCATTTCTTTGGTTGTACATGATGTAGAGTTGCACCATATGTGCAGTCATACATGTACCTAGGACAATGATGTCCATCTCATTCCATCATCTTTCCTGCCCCTGTGTCCCGTTCTCTCCTCTCCCTCCCCTTTCACCAAAGTCCCTCCATTATTCCCATGCTCCTTCCTCCATTATGGATCAGCATCCACTTATCAACAAGTACATTCGGCCTTTGGTTGTTTGGGATTGGTTTACTTCACTTAGCATGATATTCTCCAACTCCATCCATTTACCTGCAAGTGCCATAATTTTATTCTCTTTTATTGCTGAGTAATATTCTATTGTGTATATATACCACAGTTTGTTTATCCATTCATCTATTGAAGGGCATCTAGGTTGGTTCCACAGTTTAGCTATTGTGAATTGAGCTGCAATAAACATTGAAGTGTGTGCGTCCCTGTAGTATGCTGTTTTTAAGTGTTTAGGGTATAGGCCAAGGAATGGGATAGCTGGGTCAAAAGGCAGTTCCATTCCAAATTTTCTAAGGAATCTCCATACTACATTCCAGATTGGTTGCACCAATTTGCAATCCCACCAGCAATGTATGAGTATGCCTTTCCTCCACATCCTCACCAACACTTATTGTTGTTTGTACTCTTTTTGTTTTTAAAATATTTTTATTTTTAAAATATTTTTATTTTAGTTGTAGATGAGCACAATACCTTTATTTATTTATTCTATGTGGTGCTGAGGATCGAACCCAGTGCCTCACATGTGCAAGGCACCTGCTCTACCACTGAGTCCCAACACCAGCCCTGTTGTTTGTATTCTTGATAACTACCATTTTGACTGGTGTGAGATGAAATCTTAGAGTAGTTTTGATTTGCATTTCTCTAATTGCTAGAGATGTTGAACATTTTTTCATGTCTGTTGACTGTATATCTTCTTCTGAGAAGTGTCTGTTCAACTCCTTAGCCCATTTATTGATTGGGTTGTTTATTTTTTTGGTGTTAGTTTTTTTGAGTTCTTTATATATGCTGGAGATGAGTGCTCTATCTGATGTGCATGTGGCAAAAATTTGTTCCCCAAATGTAGGCTCTCTCTTCACCTCACTGATTGTTTCTTTTGCTGAGAAGAAGCTCTTTAGTTTGAATCCATCCCATTTTGGGCCTGCTTTTTCCTCTATTAGGTGCAAGGTCTCCAGTCTAATTCCCAGGTCTTCCATCCACTTTGAATTGAGTTTTGTGCATGGAGAGAGAGAGGCGTTCAGTTTCATTTTGGTGCATATGGATTTCCAATTTTCCCTGCACCGTTGTTCTACTTGTCTATTTTGATGCTAATACCATGCCATTTTTGTTACTATAGCTTTGTAGTATAATTTAAGATCTGGTATTGTGATGCCTCCTGCTTCATTCTTCTTGTGAAGGATTGCTTTGGCTATTCTGGGTTTCTTATTTTTCCAAATGAATTTTATGATTGCCTTTTCTATTTCTATAAGGAATGATGTTAGGATTTTAATTGGAATCACATTTAATCAGTATAGTGCTTTGGGTAGTATGGCCATTTTGCTAATATTGATTCTGCCTATCCAAGAGCATGGGAGTTTTTTCCATCTTCTAAGTATTCAATTTCTTTCTTTAGTGTCCTGTAGTTTTCATTGTAGAGGTCTTTCACCTCTTTTGTTAAATTGATTCTCAAGTATTTTATTTTTTGGGGGGCTATTGTGAATGGGGTAGTTTTTCTAATTTCTCTTTCAAAGGATTCATCACTGATGTATAGAAATGCATTTGATTTATGGATATTGATTTTACATCCTGCTACTTTGCTGAATTCATTTATTAAATCTAGAAGTTTTCTGGTGGAATTTTCTTGGTCTTCTAAGTATAGAATCATGTTATCAGCAAATAATGATAGTTTGAGTTCTTCTTTTCTGATTTGTATCCCTTTAATTTCTTTCATCTAATTGCTCTGGCTAGAGTTTCAAGGACTGTTGAACAGAAATGGTGAGAGAGGGCATCCCTGTCTTGTTCCTGTTTTTAGAGGGAATACTTCCAATTTTTCTCCATTTAGGATGATGTTGGCCTTTGGTTCAGCATAGATAGCTTTTACAATGTTGAGGTATGTTCCTACTATCCCAAGTTTTTGTAGTGTTTTGAACATGAAAGTGTGCTGTAATTTTTCAAATGCTTTCTCTTCATCAATTGGAATGATCATGTGATTCTTAAGTCTATTGATGTGATGGATTATGTTTATTGATTTTTGAATGTTAAACCAAACTTGTATCCCTGGAATGAACCCAACTTGATCATGTTGCATTATTTTTTAAATACATTTTTGTATGCGATTTGTCAAAATTTATTGAGAATTTTTAAATCTATGTTCATCAGGGATATTGGTCTGAAACTTTCTTTCTTTGATGTGTCTCTGGTTTTGGTATCAGGGTGGATAATAGCCTCATAGAATAAGTTTGGAAAGATTCCCTCCTTTTCTATTTCACAGAATATTTTGAGGAGTATTGGTATTAATTCTTCTTTGTAGGTCTTATAGAACTCAGCTGAGAATCTGTCTGGTCCTGGGCTTTTCTTGGTTTGCAGGCTTTTGATGGCGTCTTCTATTTTACTTGGTTGAAATTGATCTGTTTAAGTTGTGTATGTCCTCCTGGTTCAATTTGGATGGGTCATATGCCTCTAGAAATTTATTGGTGTCTTCAGTGTTTTCTATTTCACTGAAGTATAAATTTTCAAAATAGTTTTTAATTATCTGCATTTCAATAGTGTCTGTCATGATGTTTCCTTTTTCTTCATGAATTTTTGTATTTTGAGTTTTCTCTCTCCTTTTCTTCATATGGGTGGCTAAGGGCTTGTCAATTTTATTCATTTTTTCAAATAACCAGCTTTTTGTTTTGTCAATTTTTTGAATTGTTTCTTTTATATCAATTTCATTGATTTCATCCCTGATTTTAATTGTTTCCTGTCTTCTACTTCTTTTGGTGTTGGTTTGTTCCTCTTTTTCTAGGGCTTTGAGATGTAGTGCCAGGTCATCTATTTGTTGACTTTTTCTTCTTTTAATGAATGAGCTTAATGTAATGAACTTTCCTCTTAGCACTGTCTACGTAGTGTCCCAGGGATTTAATATGTAGTATTGGAGTTCTCAATTATCTCTAAGAATTTTTTTTAACTCCTCCCTGATGTCTTCATGTATCATTCAATAGCGGATTATTTAGTCTCCAGGTGTTGGAGTAATTTCAATTTTTTAATTTGTCATTGATTTCTAATTTCATTCCATTATGGTCAGATAGAATACAGGGTAGTATCTCTATTTTTTTTTTTTATATTTGCTAAGACTTGCTTTGTGTCATAACATATGGTCTATTTTGGAAAAGGATCCATGTGCTGCTGAGAAAAAAGTGTATTCGCGTGTTGATGAATGAAATATTCTATATATGTCTGTTAAGTCTGTTAAGTCTAAATTATTGATTGTTTTATTGACTTCTATAGTTTCTTTGTTTGTTTTTTGTTTGTAAGATCTATCCAGTGATGAGAGAGGTATGTTAAAGTCACAGAGCATTATTGTGTTGTGGTCTATTTGATTCTCGTAGTTGAGAATGGTTTGTTGGATATACAGATACCCCATTGTTTGGGGCATAGATATTTATGATTGTTATGTCTTGTTGATGTATGATTCACTTAGCAGTATGAAATGTCCTTCTTTATCCCTTTTCACTAACTTTGGCTTGAAGTCCTCTTTATCTGATATGAAGAAGGAAACCCCTGCTTGTTTACGAGGTCCATGTGAGGGATACGTTTTTTCCCTACCCTTTCACTTTCACTCTGTGGATGTCTTTTCCTGTGAGGTGAGTCTCTTGAAGGCAGCACATTGTTGAGCCCTTTTAAAAATCCAATCTGTCAGTTTATGTCTTTTAATTGATGAGTTAGGCCATTCACATTCAGGGTTATTATTGAAATATGATTTGTAATCCCAATCATTTTGGTTTATTGTTGGTTTTTAACTGACTTGGTTTTTCCTTTGGTTGGCCTTTCCTTTAGTGCAGTTCCTCTCTTTGAAGATTTTCATTATTGATTATCATTTCCTCTACATGGAATATTTTGCTGAGAATGCTCTGTAGTGCAGGCTTTCTCGCTGTAAACTCTTTTAACTTTTGTTTATCATGAAAGGTTTTTATTTCATCATTAAATATGAAGCTTAATTTTGCTGGATATAAAATTCTTGGTTGGCATCCATTTTCTTTCAGAGCTTGGTAGATGCTGTTTCAAGATCTCCTGGCTTTGAGGGTCTGGGTTGAAAAATCTGCTGAGATCTGAATTGGCCTCCCCCTATATGTGATCTGATTCCTCTCTTTTGTGGCCTTTAAAATTCTATCCTTATTCTGTATGCTAGGCATTTTCATTATAACATGCCTTGCTGTGGATCTGTTATAATTTTGGACATTTGGTGTCCTGTAAGCCTGTTGTATTTGATTTTCCAATTCATTTTTCATGTTTGGGAAATTTGCTGATATTATTTCATTGAAGAGGTTGTGCATTCCTTTGGTTTGAAACTCTGTGCCTTTCTCTATCCCCATAATGTCAGATTTGGTCTTTTAATGCTATCCCATAATTCTTGTATGTTTTGTTCATGATTTCTTACCATCTTCACTGTGTGATCAACTTTATTTTCAAGATTGTATATTTTGTCTTCATTATCTGAGGTTCTGTCTTCCATGTGATCTAGTGTGGGTAATGCTTTCTGTTGAGTTTTTTATGTGGTTTATTGTTTCCTTCATTTTAAGAATTTCTGTTTAGCTTTTTATTTTTCCCACAATCTCTATCTCTTTCTTGAAGTAATCTTTTGCTTCCTGTATTTTTTCTCTTATCTCTTTTTTGGAGTGATCACTTTTTGCCTGTATTTGCTCACTTAAGCGATTCTTTAATTCACAGATCATTTTAATTATATACATTCTGAACTCCTCTGAGATTTCATCAACAGCACTGTCAATAGGTTCTATTATTGTAGTATCTTGGTTTGTTTGGGGCATGTTCTTCCCTTGTTTTTTTATGTTGATTATGTGTCTTCTTTTCTTGCAGTGCAGACCTGAAACATTGCAGTTTTTACCTTTTAATCTTGTAGTGACCCTGCAGATTACCTGTACCTCACTTTGGTGTTCACTTTCAGTCTCTAGCAGGTGTTCCCAGACGGATGTTACTGCAACTAAAGATGGTGGCGGCGGAGGTAAATCAAGCTAGCAGTGGAGGTGGCCCAAGATGAATGCAACCGCTTTCAGAGTTGGGGCTAAAAGGATGGGACTTACTATGGCTTTGGGCTGATTGATCATAGATACAGCATTGCAGTGTGCTGTGCTGTGGAGGGCAGGTGCTTCCAGGCCCTATCTGTTGTCACAAGGTGGAGGGCTATGGTGATCTGCAGTGTCCCAAGATGGATGTGGGCTGAGGAGCGACAGCATGGAACTCAACTCTGCACGGGGGCAGTGCTGGACCTGGGCTCTCACACAGGTTGGTGGGGGCAATCCTGGGCTTGACCTGGGCCTGGGCTCCCATGGGGGTCCTGGGGATAGTACTGGGCTTGAGTCTGGGCTCCAATGTAAGTTCAGCAAATCCTCTTGGCTTCTATTTATGCAAAGCAAGCATACACTCCACTCATATATCACTGGACAATGCATATCACTCCTGAGTTCAGGATGGCCCCGCCTGAGATGCCATGGAAAAAGTCACATGAATATACAACTGTGTAGATATACCTGTAAACTGATGCAGTATATTCACCAGTATGTACATATAGATATAGATCTCAATTATTCAGAAATGTCTTAACTAGTTTTTGAGTGATGAAATCAGGGCCAGTCACATTTTCCATTTGTTCTTGGCCACATTCCCTTAACTTGCCAGCTAGGCCGTGTATTTCAGAGTGCTCACTCTTGCCAAATATGTTTCTCGGGCTTCCTTGATTTTGTTTAGATTTCTTCAGTGCTAGGCTCTGGCAGGAGATTGGAGGATGTGAGGAAGAGAGCAGCCAGGGGCCTTCTCGCTTCTCTCTCTGCTTCTGGTAGCATCTCTGGTGTGGCTGTGTACCCTCTAAGCTCTATTAACTGCCAGGCTGCCTCCTTGTTGGTCCAATGCCAATAAGCAGGCCTTACCCTTGCTCTCTTCCCTTTGTCCTTCCTGTCTTAGGAGTGAAATGTGTCTCTTTCATTTCTTAATCTCAGGTTGCCTCACTGTTTGCTACTTTGGCTCTTTTAACACCTTAGTAAACAGTTCCCCATATGAAATCCCCTCTTTTGGATGACCTGGTGTGTGTTCTATTTTCCTGGCTGGACCCTTCAAATTACAGGTTCTATTCTGTTCTACAAATTAGTTACCTTTGTCAAACATCTCCAGAACCTTAAGTAATCTTTACTCCAATTGTCCACTTAACCAGGATGGGCTGCAGATAGTTTAGAAAGTGTTGTCAAACTCCTTTCAACCTTCTATAACAAAACGAGGCCCCTAGATTTAGGCCCACCAGATATAATATGGCAGAAATAAGTATTTAAAAAAATAAATATTTAAAAATGTTTACAAATTCTTATCTCCTTAAAAACATGGAAGAGCAGGACAAGGGCAGGGGACTCATTTGAGAGAAAAGAAGAAAGTAATTGTCCCAGGTTCCATTCTTAAAAAAAAAAAAAGATGAACTTTTTGTGTGTGTGTGATTAAAGAACTTATCTACATGTATATATTGACATTTACCTTGCATACAGGTACATTTGCATGCACACATATAACAGTTATAAATTCATACATGTAGAAGATTCAATTATTTTTAAAACTATGGTTGTATTACTAGTCTTTAAAGAGTTTACTTAAAGACATTTACAGTATAATAATCAAAGCCAAAGAATGATTCATTTAAAAGCTCTTATGCTTTGCATCGACTTTGTATTGATGTCTTTGGAACAATAATGGAAGCAAATTTTAAATTTGGAAAGAAGTAGATAGAGACATGGAAGAAAAAAGATTTGATGGCATCTAGACAGAAGAATTTTTTTGCAAATAAGTACTGAGTGAATGGGCAAGTGACAGCCTCAGAGACAGTGAAGTCACATGATGCTTCCCCCTGAATTAACAAGGGGATTTTGCTTCAAGGTCTATAAGGGAGAGGAGCAGGAAGGGCTGGTTTCTAGGGAGCAGTTTGCTCAGCCTGACTCAGTGTGCTGCTGGTCTTATAACTCCAGCAGGCGCGGCTGTTGCTGGGGAAGCAGTGCCATAACAGCATTACTAAGTGTTTTCTAATGGTCCAAGGGGACCCACGGGGTATTTCTCTCCAAGGGCTGTCATCACTGGGCAGGCCAGGGTGGCACACGGGAGTCGACTGGTCACTTGTGCTTTCTTAGTCAAAAAGATGTTAGGTTCCTCTAAGGGACATTTGCCAAGGAATAAAGTCACATTAGTCCCCTCATGTACCTGGGTGTGGACTTCAGAGACAGACTGACCTGCATTCAAATCCCAGCTTGGCCACTTACTAGCTATGTGAGCTTGAGCACATTTTGCAATTTCTTTGAACCACAATCACTGCCCTCATAAAAGTGGAGCTATAATATCTTATTGGGCTGGATTATATCTATAATGCCTGGTTCATAAAAAGCACTTAATGATACATTATTTTTATTGATAATTATAACAGTTATCCATATTGCTATATTTGTAAGATGCTTGCAACCAGTTTATAATACAATTATATGCCTCTGTTTTTCTACAATGCTACAGGGACTTTAATCCAATTTTCTCACCACACAGACTAAGAACCTGAAGCCCAAACAAGGTAAAAAACTTGTCCCAAATTAGACAACTAGTGAGTAGCAAAAAAGGAACTATAACCCAGTTTCTTGATTCCTGTTCTGTGGTCCTTTCTACTCAGCCAGAATAGCACAAATGTTCTGACTTGATATTCACACTCTCCCTGCCCACCCTCTTTCCCGACATGGTGGCAGAATGCACCGTGAAGCGGTCATAGCAGCATTAATCCATTCTCCTTCTTTGCACTCATTCAAGCTAAGCCTAACTCCCTGTCTCTTCCCATCTCCTTTTTTCATACCATAGACTGAATTATTTTTCTCCCCTGAATCTTACTCTTTACTCACCCTCCCTTAAATGCGCTGACATTCTGTGCTTCATTAGTTTTTTCATTCATTCAACAAACATTTGTTGAACAAAGGGTGTCAGGCATTGGAGAACAAATGCTTACTGTAACTCCAGGGATGCACAGTCTATGGAAGAAATGAACTTGTAAACAAAAATCATAGTACCTTATGCTCATGAGGCAAAGAGAGGACCATGGCATCCAAGAACCTCCCACAGGCAGGAGGCAGTAGAGCATGGTGGTTCACAGCAAGCCTCTGGAGTCAGATCTCTGGATTTGAATCTCAGCTTCTCACTCCATTTGTGCCCTTGGTGGGGATTATTATAGACTCAATGAGTTTTGGTTCCCTCCCCTATGAACTAGGAATCTTTAATAGTACCTGCCTCCAAGAACTGTGGGGCTTAAATGAGAAAACTTTTCAAACTTTAAATATTTAAAAATATTTACAAGTTGTCATCTCCCTTTAAATACAGAGCTGAGCAGGATAAGGGCAGGAAATCTATCTGAGAGCACATAGTAAGCATTCAATCAAAGCCATTTCTTATTGCCTTATGAAGGAGAGTAAACAGAGATTACTCATCATTGAAGAGCTGGAGTTTAGGTTATTTATGAAAAAGGATCAGTATCTCTCCCTTTTCTGCATCCAAAGCAAAAATTTCACAGTTCTGTTCCCAACTTGAATGATCGGTGTGGCTGAGGAACTGCCCCTGAGGCTGGTTGATGATTGACTTTCTAGGGAGAGTAGGCTGCCAGAGCTGATGGACAAAGCTTGTGCAAATCCTGCATCTTACAACCTGTGTGGTCCAGCTGTGGGCTGAACAAAGAGTGGCATATGTGATGTGAAGCTCTGAATAGAGCCTGAGATTGCATGTTTCTCTGTGTGGGAAAATGGTTTACTCGGTGAATACTTGATTTCTTTCCTAGCATCTTTTCCAACTAAGAAGCACAGGGCTAAAACCATGAGGCTATTTCTCTCTCTTTCTGGCTGTTTCCTGGGCTAGGTGAGTTTATCATTTTCCATTTAGCTCCCGGTTTATAGGGAAGTCCCCCAGGCAAAGCCAAAAACACAGGAACCAAAAAAAAAAAAAAACTTCCACAAAACTGAAAAGGTCCTTTACCCTGCTCTAGTATTTGGAAAAATGAACTTGCTGGAAAAGGGACATTGGATTAATTCTTCAATAGGTGGGCACAGTTGTGGGTTTCAGTTAAGGGAATCTCATAATCTGCCAGTCTGTGTGAATCATTCAGTCCTTTGTGTGTATGTGTGTGTGTGTGTGTGTGTGTGTGTGAGAGAGAGAGAGAGAGAGAGAGAGACTCTATATGTGCTCATGTGCATGAATGTGTGTGTGTGTGTGTGTGTGTGTGTGTATGTGTATGTGTGTGTGTGTTGCTGGGGGTGGAGGACTGCTTTAAAGGAGATGGCTGGGGCTTAGACAGGGTGGGAACTCATTTTCGTTTGGAATCAAATGTATTCAGGGCTGGATAAAATGAAAAACTTTATTCAGCATTTTTCTGAAAGAGGCCACCCCAGGTCTTCTTTCTCAGTATCAGGGACCACAAATACCACCTAAGTCACACAGGCTATGTCCATGCACACACATATGTAATTTTTAATATCCCCACATGACCAGAATGGATTCGTTCCATTCAGTGGGAAGCCACAACATTTATTACATCTCTTTCTCAAATAAACCTCAAAGCGAGCATTTCATCTTTCCTCATGTAATCATCATAAGGTAGAAAATGAAATTTTCCAAACCTAAAAGCATGTTGCTAAGAGCTCCAGGGCACTGCATGTCACTTCTTACTTTGATGTGTTCATGGAGGGGGTGGGGGATGACAATAAAAAAAAAGAGAGAGAGAAAGGAAAGAAAAGAGAAAGATACACTGCACCTTCCTTGAGATTTTCAGAAAGCATTTTTTTTTTTAACTCTTTATGTAGTGACAAGATGGAGCTGATTAAAAGAAGACAAGGAAAGTCTCAGTGCCAGACCACTTCAGAAATGAAGCATTCCAGAAAGGCATGTATAAGCTCCTGTCAGAAACAGGAATGATTTCACGGCCCCTCTTGCATATTAATGAACTACAAGTAACCTCAGTTTAGTGGTGCAGATGCAGCATTTCAGGAGCCGTGCCAGAATGCAGCAATAAATGCCAGCTCCAGGGGAAATACATTTCATGATAGAATTAGGAGAGCAGCCATCTGAGACGTCCGTAGAAATCAACCTCCACCCTGAGATGTAATGGGGTTTCTGGGGAGCAGGGCGCTGGTGGCTTGGGCAGTGTGAGGTATCCAGGGTTATTTATCTGAATTGGGTTCACGGGCATGTGCTCCATCTTCAACTCTTCCGACACTACCTGTTTCCTCAAGCAACAAAATCATTCACTCAAAGGTCAAGCTCAGGTGAATTGATGAATTTTGCTGCCCTTTTTTCTGGTGTGATTTGGAAAAACTCTTTAAACATATAATCCTTACTGCTTTTGAAGAAAAACACTCATTTTTGGCCTCTTCTCCTCCTCCATCCCCAGCTGCCTGTCAGGTGTTTTACTTTTTCAACTTCTGGCAACCTGTGGTTGCATTTTCAGACAGAAGGCAAGCTCTTGGCAATTCTGTTTTTCCAGTGCTTCTCCAGAATTTGCTGGATTCTCACCTCCTTGCTCACTCTTTCCCCTTTGCCCCATATGCATAGTGTAACCGTCACTGTCTTCTGTGCTCACCATCTGTTTCTAAGATTCCTATGATACAGAAGTCACATGACAGTTTGAGGTGCAGCCATTTCAATATTGCAAGCTTTCACTTGGCAGGGTCTGGAAGAAAGGGCTGTGTGCTTCTGCCTTAAGAGGCTGACCAGCTCACGTGGCACAAGAACCAGCTCTCTTGAAGGACCTTTAAAAGCGGCTGTGACTCACTCAGACATTTTTGTGAGACTGAAAACGTAGAATGACGCCACAACCTTCATTTTCAACTGAGACCCAGGCTAGATTGCAGTCAAGGAGAAAACAAGACACAGCAGTGTACTGTGCTGTCATGCGAGAAAATAACACCCCTAGAATTGACTCAGCCACTTTCTCAGTCAACTCTTGCCACCTTCGTACGACAAAATAAAACACTGTAAGATTGATTAGCCTAACTCAGTGATGGTTCAGTCTCACTCACAGGTCTGTAGGTTAGCTGGGTGGTTTGGCCGACAGGCTGGGCCCAGCTGGGCTTGTCTTCCTGCTGCAGATTGGGTCCAGTTCTGGTCCACATGTCTCCCCTCATCTTGGACAGGTGGGTTTCCTGGTTTATGGTTTTATAATGATGGCAGAAGGGCAAGAAAGTAAATCCACTTGTGTGTGTGTAATATTGGCTAACATTCCATTGGCCAAGGTAAGTCACATGACTAAGCCCCAAACCAAGGGCTGAAGTCACATGGTTAAGCCCAGGGTCAATGGGGGACAGAAAGTATACTCCTCCTTCAGAGGAAAGGAGGAGGTGAAAATAATTAATAATATAAAAATCCATCACATTTGCTGTGGTGGACAGATGGGTACCCACTCAAATGCTCAGTCCCTTTTTTTTAGTAATGACCTTGATTTTTGTGCTCATACCCACAACTCCAGCATTTGTGTGCTTTTGGAAATGGATGCTTTATTTCCAAATGTACAAAAAATGTAAATATACAAAAGGAAATGTACAAAAATAGTGTTAACTGTAATAATTTAAACCCAATAAATAATGAAGGCAATTTATTAGCTGACTTAACCAACAACCCACAAAATGAAGTGGGCTTCAGGTTAGGACTGATCCTAGAATGCACTGATTTTCCTACAGTTCCTTCATATACAGCCTTCTTCAGGCCTCACATTCATTCTCACACCTCACATCTCAGCAGTTGCAGAGCAATTATATAGTATAATATTTAGAGTATCTCCTCTAGTGATTCTCATGACTTAGGAAGAAAGCTAATATTCTAGGAACTCCTAGCAAATGTCTATTCCATTCTCAATGGCCCAAATTGGATGGCATGTGTGATGGTTAACTTGACCAGATTTAGGAATACCTAGAAGCCCAAAAAAGAATTATTTTGGGTTTGTCTGTAAGAGTATCTCCAGAGAGGTCTGTAAAATTCACACGACCAGGAGATTAATTAAGCCACTCGGCAAGGCTTTATTGGAAGGTGAGCCCTCGGACCACTTCCCCATCCATCAGAGCGGGTCGGCAGAAATGGTGTCGGAGATTCTGTGCATAGAGAATTTCAAGAAAACCCGGTCAGGAAGGGGAGGGGTTGGGTACAGGAAGAAAAGGCCATAGTCCTTCCTGATGGGTCAGGAAAACTCGCTGATTGACAGGAGGCGTGTCCACTAGTGACATCACATCTGGCTTGCCCCTCTGCTGACCAGCTTCCTTATTTGGGCATCTTGGACCCTGACCAAACCTGACAAGGTCTATCATCTAAGTCTGAGTAGACTAGGTAGGGAACACAGTCCTCAGTGTGGGAAAGCTTGGGGCCCAGACAGATTAAATATAGAAGGAAGATTGGTATCTGTCCCTGAAAGCCAGAACTCACTGGTTTTAGTTTTTGGACATCAGAACTTCAGGCTTGCTAGCATCTGGACTCCAGGATTTGCACCAGGGGGCCCCTCCCCAGGTATTCAGGATTTTGATCTTGAAATGAGAGTTCTACCATTGGCTTC
>CM053399.1:123982020-124061687 GCA_028644305.1 Xerus rutilus | reverse complement strand
GAAGCCAATGGTAGAACTCTCATTTCAAGATCAAAATCCTGAATACCTGGGGAGGGGCCCCCTGGTGCAAATCCTGGAGTCCAGATGCTAGCAAGCCTGAAGTTCTGATGTCCAAAAACTAAAACCAGTGAGTTCTGGCTTTCAGGGACAGATACCAATCTTCCTTCTATATTTAATCTGTCTGGGCCCCTAGCTTTCCCACACTGAGGACTGTGTTCCCTACCTAGTCTACTCAGACTTAGATGATAGACCTCTCTGGAGATACTTACAGACAAACCCAAAATAATTCTTTTTTGGGCTTCTAGGTATTCCTAAATCTGGTCAAGTTAACCATCACACATGCCATCCAATTTGGGCCATTGAGAATGGAATAGACATTTGCTAGGAGTTCCTAGAATATTAGCTTTCTTCCTAAGTCATGAGAATCACTAGAGGAGATACTCTAAATATTATACTATATAATTGCTCTGCAACTGCTGAGATGTGAGGTGTGAGAATGAATGTGAGGCCTGAAGAAGGCTGTATATGAAGGAACTGTAGGAAAATCAGTGCATTCTAGGATCAGTCCTAACCTGAAGCCCACTTCATTTTGTGGGTTGTTGGTTAAGTCAGCTAATAAATTATCTTCACTATTTATTGGGTTTTAATTACTTGTAATTAACACTATTTTGTACATTTGCTTTCTGTGAGACTTGGGGGTATTGGGGTGTGATGTGTGTGTGTGTGTGTGTGTGTATGAGACAGAGAGAGAGAGAGAGAGAGAGAGAGAGAGAGAGAGAGAGAGAGAGAGAAAGATTTAATTTCTTTGCACTTCATAGTCCTGAGAATCCTAAGCCACAATGTGGTGTGGGAATACCTCTTGTGTTGTAATAATGTGATAATACAGGTCAAACAGGGCTTGCACATGTCTGCAGAGGATTCAGAGGATTCAGGGCTTGGTCAGTTCACCAAGCTCTGTGATTGTGTAGTTGCTTCCACTAAGGGAGGATATTTCTCTAATTTTCCCCCAACCCAACGGCTAGCAAAGGCCCTGATAGAAAACATTTCAGAAATATTAATTCCTTCCTTTTCCCTCCTGTAGACATTACTTGTTTGGATGGCCAAAAGATAGAAACAATATTTTTTTTTGTTGCTCAGCAATTGAACTTTTAAGAAACAGTATTGATTTTTATTGTTTCTTCCCTGAAAAGCATTCAGTTTCTCCCTATTCTGTGGTCGTTCTTTCCCCTGTTCCTTTCCTGTAGCTCATGTCCCTTCTCTCCCTTCTCCATTTTCCATCTTCCCATGCTTTTCTAGTAGACACTTTGCTTTGCTTCTTTTCCTTCATTCTCCACTTCTTTTTTTTTCTCTCCCCTTTCTCTTCTGGAAAGGACTTTTGAGGACTTGATCTTTTTAAACTCAGGGTTTCCTCATGTGAAAGCTGGTACACAATCTCCAAAGCCAGACTCTCTGGTATGAAACATTCTGGACACATGTCCTAGTTCCTTGGCTTTGGACCTACTAAGCTTTCTTGCTTTACCTTTGGGTAGAATTGGTCTAATTTACTTCCTTTTGTGACCACTGTGGAGAAATAAATGAAGTCGTGTTTGTCAAGCACCTGAGGCCATATAAACAATCAATAAACTACAGTTTCTTCTCCCTTCTAGCTTCAAGAAATGAAGCCATAGTTGTAAAATGCTCGGCATACAGTAGGTACCAAACTTGAAGCACACATCATTTGCTTCCCATTTAAATAGAACAGATGCAGACACCATCATTTTCCCGTCTTAACCTTTTCCCCTGTAAACAAGTCTTTTCCTAATTGTTTGAGTAGCTGAAACATCTCTTGTCCAAACATGGACTGAGAACATAGGGGTGAACTATTCATGACTACTGAGAGAATTCCGGGAATGGTTCCTGCCTGCCCTTAGGCAGATGGTCGGCCCACATATATTTCACAACACAAATTAATGTAAAACATATTCATGTGTGTATTAATTAATGCTAATGTATTCATAAGCAACTCAGATAATGGGCAGTCCATTCTGACATCTCCCTCCTAATTCATTTACTCTGAAGAGAGGGAATCTTGCCTAATTTTAGGCTCATATAAGTGGATCTGTGACTTCAGTGGCTCACTTTCTTCCTCATTCCCAATGGCCACCTGCTGGTTATCTCAGAATTCCTCTAACTGGTGAAAAAGACTTCCAGGTTGTCATTAAAGGAGGGAAGAAATGGCATCTGAACCAATGTTAGGCTAAAGTAGAATGAAGAGTATGAATTAATTTCTCTCTTGGAGAAATCAGATAAAAAATAGCTATGAGAGTAAGTAATACAGGTTGAGTATCCCTCATTCAAAAACCCTAAACCTAGAATGTTCTAAACTCCAAAATATTTTGATCACTGACATGATACCACAAGTAGAAAATTTCATACCTAAGATCACATGACAGGTCTCACTGAAAATATTTTATTAAATTACCTTAGGGCTATGTGTATGAAGGGTATGTGTACAAAAAGGATTGCCATATTTCGACTTGGATCCCATCCCCAAGATATCTCATTATGTGCATGTAAATATTCCAAAAATCCAAAACACTTGTGGTCCTAACCATTTCAGACAAGGGACACTCAAACTGTAGTACTGGAAGAGAATGCTAAGATGAAGAAGTCACTAGGAATAAGAAGAGGTCCCAGAAGGGGGGAACCAGGGGTGAAAAAAAGCATACATGGAGATTTTGGTACCAGGGATTAAACCAAGGGGCCCTTAATCACTGAGTCACATCACCAGCACTCTTCTCATATTTTGTTTATAGACAAGGTCTCACTAAGTTGCTTAGGGCTTCGCTAAGTTGCTGAAGTTGGCTTTGAACTTGTGATCCTCCTGTCTCAGCCTCCCAATATGCTGGGATTTATAGGCGTGCACCATCATGCCCAGCTTCAGCTTGTTTTTATTACTGTTAAAAAAAAAACTGAGTTGCCTTCAATAGAGGAATATTTTCTTTAGGTAATTATTAATGGTAGAGCTTGACAATGGAGTTCAGAGACTAAAAAGGTCTCTGCCTTCAAGGAGTCTGCAATCAAATCTAGATAACTATGGAGTGAGACAAGAAAGATATCAAGTGAAAATATATATAATGTCCCACTCTTCTTTGGTTCTCCTGTCACATACACATTCTGTTGAACTTGAGTCTGCTGGCCGAGTCTCTTGGGACTGGATTATCATAACTTCTATTACTAGGAGGTGAAGAGTTAAACAGAAGTTCTTCCTGAAACAGTTCACATACTATGTTTCAGTGGTATGTTTCTGTTTAAACTAGAAGATTTGCATCCTAGTAATAAAAGAACAAAAGCCAATCTGAGTGATAAGTGAATTAGTACAGGGAATGAAGACGAACACAGGCGAGATCTAGAATGGATAGCAAGGGATTGGATCAATGGGAAAAGAAAAATATGCCCTGGCAGTTGCCCATGCTGGGGAGTTTTGGAAGCCCTTTTAGGGTATCATCACAAACATCCCATGAAGGCCTGAAGGCAAGTGGTAGAAACAGGTTTTACATTCAGATATATTTTTTTAAAATTTTTTTTAGTTCTTGATTGACCTTTATTTATTCATTTATTTATATGTGGTGCTGAGGATCGAATCCAGTGCCTCACGCATGCGAGGCAAGCGCTCTACCACTGAGCCACAATCCCAACCCCTCAGGTGTGTTTTTCTGTAAATTAAGGAACTTGGAGGAAATGACTGCTGTGACAATACCCTCCCAGATGGCCCCAATGACCTTTGTCTCCTGGTATTGATATGCTTCGGCAATTCTCCACTGCAGTGTGGACTGCATCTAGCAACTCCTTGTGAACAGAATATGGCAGAATGATGGGGTGTCACTTTTGATATCGGGTTATAAAAAGACTGTAGCTTCTCCCTCTTGAATGCTCTCACTATGGGGGGAGGAAGCTTCCCATTTGGCAAAGAAATGAAGTCATCAAGCCACTAGCCAGACAGGATTGAGCCTGGCTAAAGTGGTGCATGAGAGAGCTTGGAAGCAGACCTTCTCTGCTGGGCTGAGATGACTGCAGTCTGGCTGCCACCTTGATTGAAGACTTCTGTGAGACCGTGAGGAAGGGCCACCTAATAAGCCCCTCTTGGATGCTTGACCTACAGAAACTGTGAGATAGTAAATATTTGAGGTCTTTAGTCACTGAGTTTAGGGGTAATTTGTTAGGCAGCAATAAATAATGAATACCATTACCCTTTTGTCTTTTCAAGTTATGTTTTACTTTCTATGTATAAAATTTTTGCTTACTGTTAAAGTGGAAAGACAAGGAATGCAAACAATACCCCCAAAGGTTGCAACAAAGAGCTGACAATATTTTCCACGTAAGAGAGGAAGTGAGATATTTAAAATGTGAGTCAAATAGTGTCAGTCCCTTGTTCAAAATCATCCAATGACATTTCATTATGTTTGGAAAATAATCCAAAATTCTTGCTGGGGCCTCCAAGGCTGATGTGACCCCCTGCTGTCCTTGTGATTACAGAGCCTCTGCTCTTCCCCTCACTCTTGGGGCTCCAGCTAGCACAG
The DNA here is from genome assembly GCA_028644305.1 of Xerus rutilus. Lineage (NCBI taxonomy): Eukaryota > Metazoa > Chordata > Mammalia > Rodentia > Sciuridae > Xerus > Xerus rutilus. The sequence goes on along the minus strand of CM053399.1, from coordinate 124,057,128 downwards.
CCTCTTGCTGCTCACCAAGGCTGTCCCACATGCTCTTGCCTCAGGCTCATGTACTTGCTGTTTTCTTTGCTGACCTGCTTTTCCCCCAAATCGATCTCATGACCAGCTCCCTTGACACATTCACCTCTCAAGTGTGGCTTCCTCCAGTCTCTGTTCAAATGTGACTCCACGGAGATGCCTTCCCTGAATATACATCCAAAATAATCACCTTTACCTACAAATCCCCATGCTGTAGGTATATCATGTCATTACTTGTTATTTACTCTCTAATGGTCTGTCTCCCACTACAATGCCAATTCTACCAGTGTAGGCATTTTATTTTGTTCACTACTATAGCCTCAGTTCAATAAATACTTGTTAAATAATTGTTATTACTATTCATTTTATTCCCTTTCATTCTTTATTCTCTTTTCTTCCCTCTATATGATTTTTCAGATTTTTAGATATTTAAGTTTTATAAGCAGAAGATAAAATATAACTTAAAAAGGCAAAGCTATACAATTATCTGATTTTTAAAATTCTTACAACATAATATCTCTATTTTTTTTTTTAATCAAATGAATGTGTAATCTGAAACAGGGGACAGGAAAAAATGTGGCTAAACTTGCTGTGTTCCAGTTTCCTCATCTGGAACGTGGAGATGCCTCAAAGAACATTGAGTAAAATAATGCACATACCTTATTTTGCACAGTTGTACATACTGAGGAATTAAAAATGTCATAGGACATGAATCCCATCTCAGGCATCTCAGTAAGTATTGAAAATGAGGAAAGTAGTTAATGTAAGTTCCCCTGTGGGGTGAGTTTACAAAAGAACACATAGGGTACAGTTTATCTTTACCCATTCATTCCCTCACGTACTTTCTCCTTGGTTTTGGTCTTCATGTTCCCCTCAATGGCATACGATTTCCTATTTTCCTAGACACACTTACCCTTTTTCAATGCAAACCAAGCTATTTTTTCGGTCCCTTAGATGAAGATCCCTTCCTCCCAGACTCAGTAATTTATCTTGATAAAATTTATCTGAGGATGAGGGAGACAGGAAAGTCAAGGGAGAAGCTTGACCAGAAATTTCCTGGGATGTGGTTCAGAGGCTAAGCAACCCTGGGTTCAATCCCTGGTTCCAAACACAAAACAAAAAACAAAAAACAACAAAAAATTTATAAACTTGTAACAATGGCTGTAACTACCTTATCTTACATGTTTCTCATAGGCAATAGGTTGGTTATGGATATATAGGACATAAAACTACCAAGATAATCAAGAATAGACAAAAAATGCATGTTGCCTCTACAGTAACATACCAGTGGCACTCCTATCTACCCATGCTAAAAATTATGTGATTCTGTCAGAAAAATCTTAATAACTACATACTTTAATAAGAAATAAATTCAATAAAGAATGATAATACTGGGCTGGGATTGTGGCTCAGTGGTAGAGCGCTTGCCTCGCGTGCATGAGGCACTGGGTTCAATCCTCAGCACCACATAAAAATAAATAAATAAAATAAAGATACTGTGTCCATTTACAACTAAATAAAATATTTAAAAAAAAAGAATGATAATACTGAGAACCAAGACATTCAGATTTCAAAAGTCCTGTTTTTTTTTTTCAGTTGATTCAAATAGCCTTACTATCTGGGGTAGAAACTGCTTTTTGTTCACCAAATAAATCTCCTCTACCTCCTCGTACACAAAATAGACCACATCTCCCAGCCTCCTGTGCAGTTAGACATAGTCATATGACCGAGCTCTGGCCAGTGGGTAGCGGGTAGAAATGGTATGTGCATTCTAGGTCTAGACTATAAAAGGGTCCCATGGCCAATCTCCCTGTTCCCTTTTCATCCAGTTCAGGTTGAATAATAATAAAAAAATCCATGGTGACCTTGGCAATCCTGCATCTTTCTTGCATTGAAAGTGCAAGATTGCATTAAAGCAGAACTATAGGTGCTGACTGCGTGGATCCTGCTGTTAGAAGAAGGCCACACATGCATTTGGCTGTGAGATCAGTGAGCACTGAACTTGAATGTTGTTAAGCCATCGCAGTAGACCCTTTTGGTACCATGGGTCACATTTCCATATCCCCTTGGCCTACCGCTGACTTCAGCTATGCATGCAGTAGGGAATTCTATAACAGCTTAGGCAGATTCTGGCTTACCTATCTCACCTCAAGTATACTCTGTCATTTTTGTCCTGTGGTCTTCTCTGCGCCAGTAAGAGTCTGCTTGCCTTGTTCACAAGCAAACACATTATAGAAAAGCAAGAAAATTAACATCAGGAATAAGAGAATAAATGGTCTCATCTCCACCCTTCAGGTAGACAGTTTTGGGGCATTCTGTACACTTCTCAGGAATCCCTGCAGAAATGAACCTCTCGGCAGAGACCTCAATAACACCTGTTATATTGTGTCTTCCTTCTTTCCTGTCTCCTTATTTCTTCATTCTTGCCTTCTGGGGTCAAATCCTAAAAGAACTAGCAGTATTCAGGTTCTTAACAGCTTATGCTTTGGGGGAAACCAAAACGTAGGCAGCTACTGATATTTCAGAGTTTATCTATTACAACTCCAGGACTTATCTTAAGAAATAAAATTGTATCATTAAATGGAATGCTGAATCATGATAAAATTTAAAACAGAACACTGACGTAAAAGTCAAGAAGTAACTCTGAAAAATATTGATATTGAAGGCTAGAAAAAAATCACATATTGTACAATGCACAAAAAAACCACTTGGGAAAAATGTTCATACTGACCTGGAAGACAGACTGTATTATTGAGATGATGGCTCTAGGGGTAGAGGTTGGCAGAAATCAAAGCATTTATGTTGGATTTTATTTTCTACTTTTAGAAAATTGTTGCAAAAAGAGAGAGAACAATGGATAAATGGGTAAACAAAATGTAGTATAAACACATAGTAGAATATTATAGAGTCTTTAAAAGGAAGGAAATTCTTATGTGTACAAAATGGATGAAACTTGAAGATATTTCACCAAATGAAAATAGCCAGTCAAAAAAGTACAATTACTGTAAAGATTACATTTATGTGACGTATGTCAAATAGTTAAACTCATAGAGACAGAAAACTGAATGTTAGTTGCCAGGGGCTTGAAGGGAGGGGAGCATAGGAGATTTTAATGAGTACAGGGATTTCGTTTGGGTTGATAAAGAGTTCTGTGGATTGATGGTGGTGATGGTTGTACAATGAGCTACTCATACAAAAAATAAGAAGATAAATGTTACACATGAATATTATAAAAAAAATTTGAAAAGCGATAATCTCAGTGTGGAAATGACTTGTTTGCAAGCAGATAAAAGAGATAAGAGACTCCAGTAATTCAGAGCAACAAAAGGTTGGAAAAACTATTTCCTTCAGGCCCCAAACAGAGATAAGAATGCAGTGGGTTTGTCCAGTAGGACTCAGTCTTGGGGCAAACACAAGATGGCCCTCCCTCCCTTACCATAATCCTGGGGAGCTTCAGAAAGCACCACTGATGTAAGAGATGCTTGCAGATTTATCAGGAGGTGTACTACATCTTTTAGGGCACAGTGATGCCAATAAAATCACAACACTGGACTGAAAGACCCTTTTAATTGGAGTTTAAAGCAATCTTCACCCCTAAATGTGTGTCAGCTGGAAGTGTGCCTCACAAATGGTAGAGTCCCTGAGGAGAGATTCCTCTTCAGTTACTTTGAAAATGGTCTGGCAGGTTAGTGAAGACGAAGGAATTCACAGAAGGAACTGGCAAGGGAATTGCTCCCAGAGAGCACCCAGGGTCTCACCAAGGGTCAACTCTCCCCTCCAGGGAATGGGAACTCCCAAGGCCAGCCCAGCAGGGTTATGTTATTACCTGTTTTTAGTCTGTGACGTGTGACCCCATCCACCCACTGTCTCCATGGGAGTACTTGGGCTATTGTCCTCTCTCTGGCCAATTGTATAGATGTGTTGGAATGAGAGGCAGGGTAATATGATTTGTCCTTTTACTTCACAAGGCTGTTGGACCACAGTCAGTCAGTCATGTGGATGGATGACATGCACTGTGCATATTCTGGAGACTCAGTGCTTTAAGATGGGAGCAGTGGTTGGTGGGTACTTTGAGTTGTCTCTCCAAGTTGTCTTTGGAGAAGGGCAAGCACATTCTGCACATGGGAATGAGAATAAAATGGTTGTTTGGAGACCATAAGAACAGATTATGGCTAAGCCCGATGATGTGTTCACCAGCATGTGTTTTTATTCACATGGCACACAACTAGACTACATCTCCCAGCTTTCCTTGCAGCTAAGCAAAGCCGAGTAACTGAGATGTGGCCAATGAGGATTCCTGGAAGAGTGAGGATGTGACTTCTAGGTGCAGCCTGTGTTTTCCTCTTGGAGGTTCAACTTTTCTGCTTTTTAAATTCAGGAAGGAACACAACACCCAAGGAAAATTCAGGAGTCATTTGTTGAAGACTGAAGAACCATGAAATAAAGACAGTATGGATCCCTTAGTCAGGAAGGATCACAAAAACATCTTTAGTAGACTGTGATATGAGCAAGAAAACAACTTTTGTTGTGAAAAGCCACTAACTTTCTTTTTCCTGTTCCAGGAGGTATAGTTACCTCCATTGATACACTATTGTATTATAAAATACGTGCTGATTATAGATAATTTGATAAATTTAGGAAGTAAAAGAAAAGTGTTATGGTTTTGATATGTGGTATCCCCCAAAAGCTCATGGTGAGATGATACAAGAATACTCAGAGGTGAAATTATTAGATTATGACAGCTGTAACCTAATCAGTGGATTAACCCACTAATGTGGATTACTAGGTAGTGACTATGGGAAGGTACAGTGTGGCTACAGGATATGTGTCACTAGGAGCATGCCTTTAATCACAGCAGCAAAAAAGCTGACTAAACAATATTGTAGTGTTTTTTCTCACCACCATTTTCTCTACATACATATTTTTGCATAAAGAACATTCATAGGTCTAAGGAAGAAGATACTATGAAGAAATTTTGGTGATGAAAAATATTTCCCCATTAAAATCTCTAATTGCTCAAGTCATTCAACATGTATTTTAAAAGTATACTCTATAGTTGACTCAAATCACTAGCATTAAAAATGGACTAAAGTCCATTAAGACGTTTTCTTATTCATGTTCACAAATCTTATAAAGCAAGGAATTATTTATTATTTTTATGATTTAATCTTCAGCGTATAATACAGTGTCTGGCAAAAAGAAGAACTCAATAACTATTTTTGAATAAATTGATACATGAATAAATGAGTAGATGAATGAATGAATGCAAACAATTCTGCTCTAGAGCAATGGAGTAAAAAGCTTTTAATTAATCATCCCAGCAATGTCTAAATCATGTAAATAGTTTAGTCATTTTAGAAGGGCTGCACCAGTTGTTCAAAGCATATGTTAAATATGCTGAGATATGCCCTCTGAAGGGTGGAGGGGAAAATATAGCTTATGAACATACTTCTCTTCCTGTGAAAAGAGCAGAAATAGAAATGAAGAAGAGCTGTACAAGAAAAGCAGCTGAGCATAGGGCCCAACTCTTGCCCCAGGCTGTAGTATCCACCTGACATGTGAATATAATCCAACTGGTTTCTTGGGTTTATAGTCTAAACCAGAAGGTATGACCGTCAAGCCTCTTTATAACTTAAATACTCCATTCTAAAATTCCTAATAAGAATAAATTTCTCCACTAAGCAGAGTGCATACTCATATTTTCTTTCTTTAAGGGAAGGCTCTTATAAATCTGAGAATTTCTTCTCTGTAAAGACACAGACAAGGGATGGGGTTGTGGCTCAATGGTAGAGTGCTTGCCTAGGCATGTGTGAGGCACTGGGTTTGATCCTCAGCACCACATAAAAATGAATAAATATAAAGATATTGTGTCCATCTACAACTAAAGAAATATATAAAAAAGACACAGACAATTTGGGGAAAAATTCTTAAGATACCACCTTTCTGAAAGTATAAATGCTACTTCCATGAAGTTTTGCATATAATAGTTCAGAGAAATGTGAGGTCAGCCTGATATCTTTTTCCTTTGATGATTCCTGTTTTTAATTTTCCTTATGCTTAAAGGTTTTTTCCTCTTCATGTTTGAAATTCAAAATTTTTTCCAGAGTTTGCCTAAGCGTGGGTTTGCTGGTTCTCATAAAATGTGATGTGAGCTCTTTTAATTTGCACATTTGTGTCTTTCTCAATTCAGGTAGATTCCTTCAATTATCTTAATCACAGATTACTTGTGTGAGACTGTCTCGCCCCAGTGGCCTCCTAAATTCAGAAACTACGTCTCAGTCATATTTATATCTTTAGCACTTGGCACGTAGTAGACATGCAATGATGGGTTATTGAAGTAAATGAAGACTAAAATTGTCTGAAAATATCTCTAGTAAAAGAGATATCCATTCATTGATAGAATGGTGTTTCACTGCATTTGACTTCCACTTCCGCTTCATTTCTTAAGTCTACATGGACCACAATAGTGTATTTCTTCAGCCCGTGAAACTCTATGGGTTGATTCGCTGTAGCTGATGGGACATTAGTGGGATGTCAGTGGAAACTAGAAAAGCATTTGTACGTTGGCTTGCTTTTTTAATGTCTGGGGAGCCCCGAGACTGCCATGTGCAGAAGGTCAGCTAGCCTACGAGATGATGTAATGCCACACACAGCAGTGATGAGCCACTTCAACCTGAACAACTCTCTATCCTTAAGGCCAGCTAGTCTACCAAATGCCAGCATGTGGGTGAGACCATCTTAAAACATCCAGGGCCAAATCAATTTGAACAATCCAGAAACATTTCCCTGTGACCCACAAAAATGTGAGAAATGTTTGTTTTATGCCACTGAGTTTTGGAGTTATTTGTTATGTACCAAAAATGAATCAATATAGGAAGCCATTGCATTCTAATTTAGGTGGATATAAACTAACATTTTTAAAAGATAATTTTTATCTTCTTGTTTCTAGAACACAAAAGAGAAATGTCTTACAATTTTAAATGAAAATATCTATCTATTTATTTATTTTACAGTAGCATGCATTTTGACATATTATACACAAATTGAGCAGACTTCTTTTTAAAAAAATTTTTGTTGTTTATGGATCTTTATTTTATTCATTTACTATTCATATGTGGTGCTGAGGATTGAACCTAGTGCCTCACACATGCTGGGTAAGCACTCTACCACTGAGCTACAGCCCCAGCCCAAGCAAACTTCTTATTCCTCTGGCTATACATGGTGCAGAGTCACTCCAGTAGTGTAATCATACATGCATATAGGATAATAATGTCTATCTCATTCTACTGTCATTCCTATCCCTACAGCCTCATCCCTCTTCTCACTCCCCTCTACACAAACCAAAATTCCTTCCCTTTTCCCTATCCCCTTGTCCCATTATGGGTCAGCATCCATTTATCAGAGAAAACATTGGGCTTTTGATTTTTGGGGATTGGCTTATTTCACTTAGCATTATATTCTTTAGTTCTATCCATTTACCTGCAAATGCCATAATTCCATTTTTCTTTAAGGCTGAGTAATATTCCATTCATTCATCATATACACAATGAAAATGATTTTGAACCTAGAATTATATACTTTGTCAGACTTTCAATCAAATGTGAAGACAAAATACAAACATTTTGCAGCATGCGAAGACTCAGAATGTTTACCTTCCTGGCATATTTTCTGAGGGATTAGTTGAGAAATTTGAAATTCTTAAGCCAAAATAAAAAGCATATAAAGTCTGTTTTGGATGTTTTTTGATGGATCTCACCCCACACTACTCTTCTAAACTCACTTCTTACGTTTGGGACCTGGAAACTGGAACCTGAGAAACACTTTTCCCTGACTACATTGCCAGCTAGAGTCTTACTTGTTTTGTCCAATGAGATTATTGCAAAATTAGAAGATAAGAGGTGGGTACATCCTCTGATTCGGACAGTGGCTTCAGTAATTTTAACACAACTGTACCAGCCACATCATCAGGATTTCCATCAGCATCCCCAGGGATACATGTTCCTGCAGCATATAGGGATTGGAGGCAGAAGGCCTTTTTGTTGGGAAAGAGGAGTGCAGGCTTGTGAATTCCTACAAGGCTGGTGGTGGAACTCTGCAGTCACTGTCCCTGTCCCTGGGTCATACCACCTACCCCTTTTTGCTCCTAAAGTCTTTAAAAAAAAAAAAATATATATATATATATATATATATATATATATTTACAACTAATACATAGATCAGTTGTAGATAGACACAATACCTTTATTTGATTTATATGTGGTGTTGAGGATTGAACCCAATTCCTCACTCACATGTGCCAGGCAGGCTCTCTACCAATGAGCTACGACTCCAGTACTGGTCCTCAAGTCTGTCCAGTACTTTTGTAATGAATTACCTGGATTAAAAGACCTCCTTGCTTTAATTACTTAAAGTAGTCTTTGTTTTCTTAAGTGATATGGAGCCCAAGGATATGAAATCACAGGCTGATAAACATTACAATAGGCCTTGAAAGCAACTGATCTACTTTATATATTAAATCAAAGAACTCCAAGAATATCTCCTAGCAGAGAATAGAATGATTTCTAAGCATTAGAAAGTCTAAGAAATATAATAAATAAATCATGAAACTCTTCTCTGAAGAAGGAAATATGATTATAATGCTAGGAAAACCCAAAATATATATAGGATAATAATGGTCAAAACATGAAGCCAACTAAATGTGGCTTGATGTCAAGACCCTGATGGAGTGTAAGATATTCCCTTTGACCAGGACCATTCTTCTTTGCCTGATGCAGCTGTCATCTCCTTAGAAATGCCTAAAAAACAATGTAATCCTAAAACATATTTGGCTCTATGCAAATAAGTAATAAATAACATTGCTCATTCATTTCATCTCTAAAAAGCAATCCATTAAAAATACAAAAGACCTTTATGTAATTATAACATTAGAATATAATGAAAACATATGGATCTAGGGACAGAAATTGGAGTCTGGAAGCATAGGAAATAATTGGGCAAGGACATTCTCATCTTATATGAAGAGTCAAGGAAAACTATATAATATTGATGAAATGGGACATAATATGTTCTACATATTATTTAATGCTACCAAGTACTATTAGAAATAATAGTAGTAAACTACTACAAATGAACAGAAAAAGAGTAGTTGAAGTAAATTAAATCCTTATCTTTCCAAAGGAAGAGTCAAATAATAATTTCTGATTCAAGGAATCAATAAATGTACTTATTAGCATATTATTTAGGAATATAATTATTTAAGAACATTAGCACGTATTTAGGAATATAATCTTACCGGTTAAAGAATTAGGGTTTTGCAGGAGTGGAATGATGGCACCTTTCTTTTACATTAATAAACTTTCTGTACAATTTTAATGTTTGGCTATTGTTTTGATAAAAGGAGCTGTTAAAAGAATGTACTGCACCAAGGAAGGAAGTAGCCTGATATTTTTCCTATTCATTAAACCTCATGATCTAACTTCATCTTTATCTGTAAGAATGAAGGAGTTGCATTAAATAGCTTGAGATACTTCTAGTTGGAAAATGCTGAGTATCTGTGAAGAATGGAATGCATCCTTCTAGGAGGAGACTTTTGAAAGCACCTTTACATTTCTTTATCTCTTTTCCTTCCTGAGGACTACCCTTAGAGACAGCCATGAAAATGTAACTGAGTTTTAATTATGAGCAGTCAGGAAGATTATATAGTTAATGCAGCAGGTATTTTTTGATAGACCTCTGGGAATACTAGGCTCCAGAGCTTATAATTTGTAAAATTGGAAAAATACAAGTAAACATTATAATGATTCATATCAAGTAATTGCAGATATGAAAAGCCCAAGAACTTCTTTAAAAAGAGCAAGTCCATAGTGACAAGCCATAGTAAGACAACACAGAGTATCTTCAGTGTTTTCTTCCTTGAACTTCACAATAAGAGAAGGAAGCATTTTCCCCTAAAAGTGTCTGAGTAGAAAGCACTAATAAAGTTTAACTGTTCATTTTGTTTAAAAGTGATGCATGTTTATATAAAATACCAGAAAGGACTGATGTTCATGACCCAATTGCTTGTCATCTTTTCAGGTTCATTAGACATAAAATTTTTCCCAAAATTAAAATCTGCGCTCTATTATTCTTTGCATGCCCTCTTAGAGATTATTCTGTTAGAGGCTTGCCAAGTTATCTGGAATCATTCAGCTGGTTGGCAAAGCAGCTTTGTCCATTCATCGAATCCTGCAGGCAAGGAACCTATTCCCTTTTCTTCCATTTGCCACATTCTCTTTGAATATGGTGGGTAGTAACCATCCCTTCCAAAATGAAAGCCACCCCCTTTAATCTGTAGGTCATTATTAGTCTCATTCCATATTATTATCCTTTTGCCATCATGGATCCTTGGTGTATGCTATGACATGGAGCAGCAGCAAAATCTATAAAAGGATTCTCCACCAACTTAGGAGCAGTGAATGCCTTCTGGCCCACACTGACCAGACAGCAGGCTTGCTTGCCTTATTCCAGAAAACCTCAAACTCCAACCATCTTAGTCATTTTTAAGTTAAAACAAGGCAGGTGGTTTCACCTATTATCTGATTCCTCTAAGAACGACAGCTTTGTTTCTGCAAGGGACTCTCACTGTAGTCTTGTGTGCTTTTCATGCTGAGAAATTATTTCTTCCCATGCCGAGAAAATTGCTTTTTCTTTAAGTGCATGTTATCTTCTTTCTATATATGCACATATGTTTGTGTGTCTATACATGTAATGTTGCTCTGCAAATTCAAGTTGGCATTCGTCTCCCGTGAGTTCATTGTACTTCAGGGTCATGTGTGTCTCATGCAAGGCCTCTTTTTCAATATCTTATTTGCTAAGTGCTGGGAAGAAAATAAACTCCTAATGTATGTCTTTGCTCAAAGATTCCTGCACTTGGTTTAATTTTTTCATTTGCCCACATAGAAATATCAGTTAGTAAATGGTAGGTATTTCTTTGCTGACAAAGCTTGCTTAGATGTCATATGTGCTGTTTGGTGTTGGCATATTTTTTATAAGAAAATTGCTATAGAAAATGTTGCTATTAGCTTTGCAGTTGAACCCTGAAGGGGCAACTCAGGGAGTAAATACTTAACTCCGTGGTTTCTGTCAGTGAAGTGTCTCTGCTCCAGATTCCCAAGGAGATTTCCTGGTCCACTCTAACCTCCCACCTGCACCACATGCCTCAATTTTCTTTCCCTTTCACAGCACCTCTGCTATTGTTTCAGATCCTTACCAGCAGCCATTGTCATCAATAGATTCTTGCTGGTTAGTGATTGGGCAGTCAGTTGAAGCCTCCATGTCCTCAGTGGGTGACCAGAATAAATAACAACATCTGAGAATGACAAGCCTGCAGACATCTTCAGCTAGAGGAGACTCCCTCAGCCTAAAGCAAATATCGGGTGATAAGACTTGCCGTTCTCAAGCAATACAAATTAGTCATCACCTTCCCTATCCACAAATTTTGCAATGAGAATGCAAACATCACTTGGGTAAGAAGGAATGGCTGGGGTATTAATTACAGAGGCCTGGTTCAATCAGATGTTCTATCTCCTCAGAACTCATTTGCAGGCTTCTTGGGAGTTTGAGTAATTATGTTGCAGAGTGCCAAAGCCAAGTGTTCTCTCTAGGTAGCATAGTCCTCCCTTTTCTCCAGGTGTCCTAGATTGTTATCACTGAAAGGCACTGGAGATCTCATTTGGTTTAGTGTTCTCCTTAGACAAAGTGGAGAGTGAGTTGAAGAGACAGGCCAGCAGTTATGCCCAACTGTGGTCGCTGCTCCAGAACTCACATTTATGCATTATAACTCCTTGATCACTGTCCTATCCCTATATAACCTTGTATCTTCCATTGTTTTTACCCATCCTATAGGGCATGGAGCAATATATAACCCATTTTCAAATATTTACCCATCCTTCTTCATTTTTGGCAATTTCCAGTAGAATTGATGCCTTCAGCAAAAGAATTTCAAGCTATTGTCTTTTGTCACTTCTAAGTGCAAAACTGTCATCTGCCTTCTGGGGATTCTTGATGGACATCTTTATTTCCTCCCTGTGGGCATTTGAAGGAAAAAAGGTTGATTGCTTAGAAGACAAAAGGGTGAAACAGATCTCCATTCAAACACTAGCTTAATCATAACATTTCAAGTGTGCCATCTGATATGAGAGTTTGCCTTTAAGTGAAGACTGGAATTATAGGTAGCATCCTGCAAGATGTAGGTAGGAACACAAGAACTCCAGGTTCCATCCCCTGAACATCTTATGCACTTGGTTTATTCTACTATATATCTGATGAAGACAGAATTAAAAGATAGCAAGCAGGAATTTGACACTGTCATGTGAGGATGCCTCACACAATGATGTTACTCTGTGTTGACTCTGCCACGTTTCAGGCCAGGTGCTCAGTTTTTCAGGCCTGTAAGAGTGGGTTTTGGGTGCAGAAATTGGGTGCATTTTCAGGGGAAGACTAGATGTAGTCAATCTGGTTATTGTACATAAAACCAGAAAATTTGAAGCTTAATTATTAATTTATACTCAAAAATGTCCATCTTGGGGATAGAAATATTTATGTTGGCACATTCTTAACTTGGATGGTGTCATGGGAATTTACATTATCCAGAAGATGACAGCTGGCCATGAAATCAGAAAAAGGAACAGTGGGTGATTGGATTTTTATTTTTATTTTTGTTTTTTGGTAACAGGGGTGCTTAACCACTGACTCAAATCCCTAGCCCTTTTTATGTTTTATTTTGAGACAGGGCCCTGCTAAATTGCTGAGGCTGGCTTTGAAATCGCATTCTTCCTATCTCAGCCTCCCGAATCGCTGGGATTACAAGTGTGCACCACCTTGCTTGGCTGGTGATTTGATTTTAACATTCAATGGCACCAGGCTAAATTAGTTTGATGTCTTTATCTTCATATAGAAACATGTTAGTAAAATTCTATTACTGAATAAGAATCTTCTGGTCAAATATGGTGGGCAATTTGACACTTGTTGTTGTAGTTCTTCTAGTCTATGCCTCCATTCCCGACCATCCCCTCTCCTGATTGACATTTCTAGGGACATGTTATAATCCATTATGGCTTAGATATTGTATGTCCCCCCTAAAGCTTATGTGCAATGTAAGAACATTCAGAAGTGAAATGATTGGGTTCTGGGAGCCTTAACCCAATCAGTGAATTAATCCCCTCACAGGGATTAATTGAGTGGTAACTGTAGGCTGGGAAGGTATGGCTGGAGGAGGTGGGTCCCTGGGGGCATAGTTTTGGGGTATGTATTTGATGAGCTAGCTAAGTCTCTCTCTCTGCTCTCTGATCATTATATGAACTGCTTCCCTCTGCCATACTCCTCCACCATGATGTTCTGCCTCACCTTGAGCCCCGAGGAATGGAGCTGGCTGTCTATGGACTGAGACTTCTTAAATCCAAATAAACTTCTTTTCCACTAATTGTTCTTGGCAGGACAATTTGTAGTCACGGCAGTGAAAAAGCCGACTAAAACACCATCTTTATACTCTCAACAGTTTGGTCTTATTGGCTTGAAACCATTCTCTCTTTAGTCCATTAGTATGGATTTTGTACTCTTATCTCTGACACAATTTCATCACTTCCAAATTCTTGAGACACAACTCATTATTGTTAACTCCACCTTCAAACACATGTACCAACAACAGTGTCCACATGTAGAAATCTGTTCTTTGCAATTTGGCTAATGGTTGCAGTTTAGCAAACCATTGTTTCATTAGAAACAATATCCCAAAGCAGTAATCTAAACCTTAATGTCTGCATTATCAGCACTATTAATGATTTCCATCCTTTGGCTGTGGCAATTTAGTAGCACAAAGTTTTCTCCAGCACTTTGGGGACTGAGTTAAGAGACAACAGAAGGTACCATTGTTGAGGCTACTCAATGAGAACTTAATTAGAAAAATGTACAGCTATGGCCTATGTGAAGAGGGATGACACTTTTTCCTTTTCACTGACAAAACCAAGGGCTCTGTATTTGTTACATTAGTCATTAAATCACTTCTTACTTTTTCTATTTCTTGGTTATCTTTCCCACCAGATTACCTTCTAAGAATATACTCTCCAGAATACCGTGAGCTTGCTTGTGGGGTGAAGAGTGTTTGTAAAAGAAAAGTAAAAGGAGCCAAGTGCGGTGGCGCAAGCCTGTAATCCCAGCACTTAGGGAGGCTGAGACAGGAGAATCACGAGTTCAAAGCCAGCCTCAGCAATGGCGAGGCACTAAGCAACTCAGTGAGACCCTGTCTCTACATAAAACACAAAATACTGGGGATGTGACTCAGTGTTTGAGTGCCCCTGAGTTCAATCTCCAGTACCAAAAAAAAAAAAAAAAAAAAAGTAAAAGGAAACTCACATGGCATCTGACCATCACTAACACTTAGACTTTTCTCCAAGTACCTGAGAAGCATTTAATTAAAACAGCTGCTCCATGGGATTCTTTTCCAGAAATGCCACTATTGCTTCATGACAGCAAAGAGTAATGAAAGTGATATAGAACTTTTGGTTATAGAAGATGCTTTTTGCTAAGAGGAAGGCAAATTGAGATAAAGCCATCTAGGGATTGAAAGTTAAGTTGGGAATAGAACGATAGAAGTTATAGAGCTGGGAACTGGTAAAAGTCTGTATTTACCACTCTCAGCCTCAGTCACTATTTAAAAATATTGCAACTACTAATCCTTTTTGTGAGGTTAGTTGCTGCCATCTTAAGGAACCATGTAGCAAGTTATTATCATTTCTTGTGCCTCAGTTTACCCATCTACAAATAGTTGAGATGCTTGACACCATATTTAGTGATTTGAATTTGAATTTCTTCTCCACAAGTAGAGTTGTAAAATGCAATTCTTAGAATCCTTTACACCCACTTTGACAGGAAATCTAGTTTATCTCTGTGTTAATCTACAATGTGTTAGGCTGCAAGTACCAGAAACTGATTAACATTGATGTAAGTATGTAAATGCTTATTTTTCTTGCATAACGTAAATTCTGGGGGTAGCCAGTACTGGCTCTAGTTCAGTGGCTCAGTTACATCAGGACTGCTGTCTCTGCAGGTTTTTTATCTGCTTGCCTTGGTGGTGATTAGGACACCAAAACTATAGGCAGCAAACCTCTTTTAAGATTACTATAAAGGGGTGAGGGAGGGAGAGTGTGGTAGCAGCGTTTTTTAGACAAAGAAAACCTCTCTTAGAGACTTAGGTCTGATTGGTTGGGACTGTGGCACATGGCCAATCAGAGGTTCATGGGAAAGGGAGCACAGCAAAACTGCCATACTGTCAAGAGTGAGGTCCGAAATGCAGTTATGCAGAATACAGGATTGCTTTGCTTTGAGGTTAACAACAACCTCAATTATTAGGGATAATTTTCAATTGATCCCTACTGTTACACAAAAAGAGTAAAACATTTGCTGTATTCAGCTAACCTGAATCCCCTGAGCTCAGAAAGTCTCAAGTCCTTCCTAGCCACAGACCACTCCTCCTGAAGAACTTCTCCCTACAGATGAGAGCTGGCAGGAGGATGGGAGCCCACCCTAGTTGTGACTGTGTTATTGTGGGGTGTGCTGTGGTAGTACAGGGTTTTATTCAACAGAGTTCACCTTTACCATGAAGGCAAGCTAGGGAAAGGGATTCTAGGTTGCCTTACCCATCGTGTCTCTTAAGTTTCCCATCAATCCCTTTCCAGAAATTCTAGTTGCCTTTTTTGTCTTGTTGGTTTCAAATAAGAACCCCAATTACAGAACTACGGAACCCAACCTCTGAAGACTGAAGGTGCCACAAGGGCCATGAGAAATGGATTGCTCTGGGCTAGGAATCCACTGTATAGAGCCAGGGGCATTTTCCAGAGGTATGTTGTGTGGGGTTTGATTTTGCCACTCCACTTTGATACCACCTAGAGGTCTTATCATCCCACAGAATATTAACCAGCAGTTAAAATGAATAAACTACCACTTCTCACATGTGAATGAATCTTTGTAAATAATTTTGAATCAACAAAGCAAGACTCATAAAACTTTTACTGTAATGACTCTTCGCCCTTCATATCGAATTCAAAACCAAATAAGCTTAAATAACATATTGTGTATCCATGCATATATGTATGCACACAAATATATGCATAATAAAATAAATAGCAATAATAAAACAATTATGAATACTAATAAAGGAAGACAATAATAAATTCAAAGTTCAGGATATGTTAATTCTAAAGGGAAGGCAGGAGGAAGATAGAATGGAGAGGAGGTGCTGGGAACTATGTTATTTGTTGTATTTTTAGGGTTGCTGTAACAATGTGCCACAATCTGTGTGGCTTATACTACAGAAATGCATTGTCTCATAGTTCTGGAAGGTGCAAGTCCCAAAGCATAGTGGTCCCTGTGAGGGCGTGAGGAAGGGTCTATTCCAGGCTCTTCTCGTTAGTTTGGTGATGACTGTCCACTCCCTGTGTCTTTTCACATCGTCTTCCCTCTGTGATTCTCTGCACATGTGTTCAATTTCCCCCTTTTTTTATGAAGACACCAGTCACATTGGATTAGGGCACACCCTAACCTGACCTCATCTTAACTAATTAAAATGATGTTACTCCCAAATAAGGTCACATTCTGAGGTAATGGAGGTTAAGATTTTCACATGTGAATTTCAGGAGGATACATTTCAATTCTTAACACTGACATTAGATTGTAATTCCTGGTTGGGATAAGGGGTTATGGTTATTCATTATTTGATAAAATAAAAGAGGATTGTACTTAGACTAATGCTAATGATTAATTAATGAACCAAGAATTAATTAAATTCATTTTGTGAACCTGAGTTCCATAAAGAAAGGAAAGGAAAAGAAAGGAAGGAAGGAAGAAAAGTAACTCAAACATTCATTCATTATGGTAAGTCCTGGGCCACAGGTATGGCTGGATCCTGAGCTAGGAAGGCTGTTCGGCCAGTTTCTTACCATCTCATCTCTGCTTTCTGCCTTAATTCTCAGGCACCATGTGGTTGGCCCCCCAGCTTTGCTTTCCTGGAAAACCTGTGAATTGTGTTCACAGGTGACTAATTTATTCTCTAGGGTTGGACTCACTCTAAGGACTGCTCAGCATCCCCAACACTCTGCTGATTACTCCCCATTCATTTTCTCTAGGTAAAAGCCTGTCCAATATGGCCTACAGGTAATGTTTGGCATAGCCAGCTCACAGACACAGGGCTTCAGTCTCCACATTGCTTCTTGCCAACCTGGTCCCAAGATTTGTCTTCATGGTCATTGCATTTTCTGGAGCCTCACTGTTCTTTCTACTTTTGGACCTTTGTCTGAATTACTAGGTCTTTATAGACAGATTTCCTTCCCTTTGGGGGACAAGGGTTATGATTTTGATAGCTTTTCCCAAGAAGATCCCAGGAATCTCTGGATGATATGAGCATCACCAGCCCTAGAGCCATGTATAGGAAGGGACTCAGGAAGACAGCCATAGACGACACAGGGAAAATAAGGGGTCCTGTCACATTCTTTCTCCATGGCTCTGGGTGCCTACTTGCCTTACATTTGTGGAACAAAGTACCTTGGAGCAAACTTTTTGTACATTAAAGAAAATCTTTTAAGAAGTGATGGTCTGTCTCTAGCCCTCTTCAGAGAAGCAGTTGGTATAATTTCATTTCTTTAAAGTTTTACCTCATCAAGTTCCCTGAAAGATCAAATTAGGAGACTAAGAAAATAATCTCAAAGTGCTTTACCTACTTTGTAGTTTTATTCCACTCTCTCATGAACCTTTTGCAGTGTTTATTTTGTGATCTTCATATGAAACCATTAAAGTAAATGAAATATTCTTAACATTTTTCTGGATTTTTAGGCTCCATGGGATTTTTAAGTTGCTAAGATCCCTGTCTCCAATGTGGTTCCCAATGATTGCTACTTCCTGGCAACCACACCTTGTTTAGTCTCTTCCCACAGGTACCAGGGTTGGTCTGGGTGACCCAGAACACAGGGAGCGGAAGTGATGGTAGGTATAAGGCTGGGTCATAAAAGGCTTTATGGATTTCACCTTTCCCTTGGCTCTGAGACTCTGGGAGAAGCCAGCTGCACGTCATGAGGACACTCAAGCAGTGGGAAATCCCACGTCAAGGAATGGAAGTCTCCTGCCAGCAACCAGAAAGGAAATGAGTCTTCCACTCCACAGTCACACAAGCAAGCCCTTTTGGAAATGGGTTGTCCAGCTCCAGCAGGTCCTGAGGTGACACAGTCCCAGCTGCAGAGACCCTGAGCATGAACCGCCAACTAAGCTTCTCCAACTTCCTGACCTGTGAGAACTGTGGGATGGCAGATGTTCCCTATATTAAGCTGCCACATTTGGCGGGTACTTAGTTATGGAGTAATGGATAACAAATCCTAATCCTAAAACTGAGTGAAAACACTGCAGGAGTGAGATACTCAAATGGCAGTTACATTCTGGACCAGGAATTGGCAAAGTTGGCTCAGTGTTTGTTCTGGTTCAGATGGAGAATAATTGTCTCACTTCTGGAAAAGTCTGTCCTCTGATTGGGACACTCCCTAGGGAAGTATTGTGCCCTATTCTTCTGTAAGCTGCTAGCTCCATCACACCACCTGTCCTGAAAGGACCTGGAAAGGTCTGGTTGAATGACTGATTGAAGAAATAATAAATATTTCTGTTTTCTCACTTAGAGAAAGTGAAGTGCTCATTATCATTCCATGTCCTTCCTTAAAATTTGGTCAAATTAAGTGAGAGGATATATGATAAGACAGGGCCTGGAGCATTTTGGCCTAGCAGATAAGAATGGTCAGAGATACGTTGTCTTCATTGAAGATAGAGCACAGACTCATGAGGTGACAGGCTGTCAGGGTCATGACCTTCCACAATAAAGAGTTTATGAATTAATTGCGGTGAAATAATTGAATATTATGTAACCATTTAAAACAATGCTACAGAATACTATGTTGTGACTTGGAGAAAAGGATGCGGTATTTTGATTAGAACAGAGTTGACAAATTAGGAAAGGTCTTAATATTTGTCGAATAAGTGGGTGAACATAGGTTCAGAAGAATATAATGTATTTTTAATATAAAATATTAATGTACTCACATAAGTAATGAGATAGAGAAAACCATATCTAGCATAATATTTCTCCTGGTAATACTCTGTTTTTGGAAGTTGTTAGGGCAGTTAGGGCAGTGGTGGTATCAGGGGCAAGGTTGAGACCCTGACGGCATGCCAAACAAAAAATTTATGAACAGTCATTTTCTACAAACCTGGTTAACTGGATTTTTTTTTTTCTGGTTTGCCCGAGTAGTGAAATAATTTGTATAAGCAAACTCTAAGACAGAGCTGACTTGCTGTATATGTAGAGCTGACCTTGTATGACAAAGGAGAGAAGAGGTAAAAATTTGTTTTAATTATCTCTAATGTCCCTTCTGTGAGGGACAGTATACAGGAAAGGTCCTCAGCCTTGGAGACCATCCACAGTCATTAATGAATGAATGGAGTGACCTTAGCTGAGATTCATCTCTTTGGGCCTAAGTGTCCTTATTCACAGAATGGGAATAAGTAAATTTAAACATTCTTGGATATGTTATTTGAAATGCATCTTTTGTGTGTGTGTGTGTGTGTGTGGAAAAGACCAATGGAATGATTGATGAGCATCAAATATACACAGAGTATAATTTTTAAAGTTGGTTTTACTTTCCATTTCAAATTTTAGAGGTTTTTTTTTGGGTGTAGTGGATTGTCTCTGCTAAAAAAATTTTTCAAAGATAATAAACTATTATCTGAAGTCTCCAATTGAAGTGCTTCTCCATTTTAGGAGACTATAAAGTTGCTTGTATACTTCCGGAGCAAGGAGAAGAAATCTCTTTTATTTCTACCATCATTTTTAAGTGAGAAAAATGTCAGCATTTGTAGGATTGTCATAGCTTCCTGATATGTCACAGAAAAGAGGGAAGATTACAAAGAAAGCAACTTAGCACTTATCTTGCTCTCTCTTCCAAAATAATAATTCTCACATTAAAAGTGAGCCTCAGAAAATATAAGTAAACTCCATTTTTAAAATGTACATACTCCATTTAATAATTTTTGCATTTTTGAGAACAGCCTTTCCCCAAATTTCATAGGAATTTTACTCTCCTTTTTTATATCATCACCTCTGGTCTGATTAATAACTTTATTACCCAGGTTGACCACTTACCACTTCTTGATCTGAATGCTTTTAGTCCTGGTAATTCCAAGGACTGGTAAATCCATGAAAACAAAGTTTTGAGATAATTAAAGATTTTTTATAAATTCAAGAGCCAACTTTTAAGGCAATTTTCAGAGTTTCATAAATATATTTTAAAATAGTGTCATCACTGGACTCCATCTGTTTTGTACCCCATTAGTGGTGAATAAGTGAAAGGCAACTTGGATAGAGCATGCTAATTTGGATTTAAAATCTATATACTTATAAATTAAACACATAATAAGATATCATTTATATTAAATATTACATATTTATTTTATCTTTGTTTTTACATAATCATTTTATGTATTTATACAGTACATTACTATGTATGTTAGATGCTGTGTATACCATCTATATAACACATGTTTAATGAAAACATTCTAGTATGTTTGTGTTTCAGTGTGCCGTCACACATCACTGTTACACACCTTAGTGAACATTCTTCAGAGGCTCCTGGCCTCATCTGTTTCTGGTTTCAGATGCCTCTAAGATGACCAGTCCTATGAGTTGCAACCAACTGAAGGTTCTTCTTGAGAGCCTCTTGGTTCCAGCCCAGTCCTTCTTAGTGGACCCCTTAGTCCTTAAGGTGTGGACCCCTGTAGTACTGTAAATCTCATCCAGGCACATATACTGTAATTATGGAGGAGTCATACCCACATCTTAATCTGCTAGGGCTGCTTTAACAAAGTGCCATAGACCGAATGACTTACAAACAATAAAAATCTACTTCTTACAGTTCTGGAGGCTGGGAAGTTCAAGAATGTGTCAGCAGATCTGGTGTCTAGTGAGAGCTGACTTCCTGGATCAACAATGTCCCCTTCCTGTTGTATTCTCACGTGGGGAGAAGGGGAGGCTATTCCCTGAGGTCTATTTTATAAGGGCACTAATCTTGTTCACAAAACCCTTCCCTTTTGAGCTTATCACCTCCAGAAGCCCACCTCCTAATACCATCACGTTGGTGATTAGGGTTCCCACATATGCATTTTGGAGTGCACATTCAAGCCACACAGACTCTATAAGGTGAGTTTTTTTAAAATTTTTTTTAGTTGTTGATGAATCTTTATTTTATTCATTTATTATTTATATGTGGTGCTGAGGATTGAACCCAGTGCCTCACACATGCTAGGCAAGCACTCTACCAATGAGCTACAGCCCAGCCCCCATAAGGTGAGTTTTGATTAGTGAGAGATGGAAAGTAGTGAATATCCTTCCACCTCCACCTCCACCTCCACATAAGATGGCTGGTCTCCAGGTGGAGTTTATTTAGCCTCTTAGAGGATGGCCAGAGGATGGGTGATCTAGTCACGCTTCAAGGTGGCCTTCTCATAGTGGCTTTCCCTCTTTCCCTGTTTTACTCCCTTGTCTGTTGCTCTGGTTCCCTGGAAGTGGACTTCTCACTAATTATCTGCACAAGCCTTTTCCCCAGGCTCTACTTTCTGGGATCCCAGCCTAAGGCAATTCTTGATGTTTTTCTCAGGAGACAGGTTCTATCTCCAGTTTTCCTTTTCCACTCCCATTATGTCCACAACTCAATTACTCACTCTAATCTTTCTTTAAAGGAATCAAGTGTTCTAGAAATAATGAACATCCCACCCATGACTGAGTAACATTCTGAGATGTGAATTTGTGTTTTTCTTCTTACCCTAAGTCAACTTAAACCCGCACACAGAATATTTTACCAAAAGTGGAAGATACAGGGCCTTGACTTTTCTGTCATTTATCAGAGGTCAGACTGAGTAGCACTTGTGGGAGTGGCGTGTGAGAATGTGTGATTTGTGCCCTCTTTGTGTCCAACTTAGGACACAAAGAGACATCTCTGAGGAAGTAACCATAAAATGTGCTTTGGAAGGCTGGTCCCCAGGCACAGGACGCCAACTCTTGGCAAAGACTCTTAGACCTTATGCAGGTGTGGCAGTTGAGCTCCAACACTTCAAGGAAATGCATCCTGGGACAATGGGCCACCTGGTGGTAACTAGCATGGAGCACTATCAGGAAGACCCTTCTTGATGTCCCCTGGCCTTATGAAGAACCTGAAGAACATAGCCCAGTCCTGAGGTGAATTACAAGAACAGTCAGACTAATGTTCTGCCATTCTGTGTGGATTAAAGAAAATAAAGAAATCAACATTCATGCCTCCTATTTTTGCAGACATGGCAAGAATACATTGCATGAATGTCCATTTTTGTATGGTATTTTCATACCCATAAAAAGCCTTTTTTTCTTTTATATTATTGATGAATTTTTTCCATGGGACTAGCTACCCCAGATCTATACAAAAACAGCCCTGTGGCCTTTCTCAGACATCTTCCTCTTACTCTACCTAAAGAGCTGGGGGTATTTAGAAAGATATTATCCAGCTCATCACCACAGCCTCAAAGAAAGCCACTTGAGCTGCTGAACTGTTTGCATTCTGACTGTAAGGATTAAAGGTCAGCTTCAGAAAGTAAAGGTATAAAAAGGATTAGCCAAAGCTAGTGACATGCCAGCGAGGCCATGAGCATCGTTGGAGTTAATGTTGTGTTACTGACTGCTGCAGGTGAGCCTTTGGGGGCTATCCTGTTGAAGGTCATTCTGGGCAGAAGAACTGGCATTTGGATGATTTTGTTTGTAATGAATTATTTCTCGGAGAATGGCTTTATGCCACCACTTGCTATTATTGTGATGAACAAAAGCCTGGGATGATGAAGGGCGGTATGTGCAGGCTAGTGTGTGCATGTGTGCATGCATTCTGGCTTGGCATAAACAAGAGCCAGTTATTTCTCAAGGGACACAGGGTAACCTAAGTGCGCTGCTGAAATAGGCTTATATTTCTAAAGATAGTGGGTCCCATGAAGAAACAATGGGACTGGATTTGCCGACTTTTCTGACTCCAGTTGTTTATCAAAGAACCTAAGAAATTACATTGCTGTAGCTCATGTAAAATTCTAAATTATGAAGACAATTGTAAAAGCAACTTGGATACGCAATCCCTCTCTTTGGCAGGGGTGACTCTTTTTTTTGACAAAAATTTTATTACTTTGAGAACCTGTGTAGTATGGAAAGTCACTGGTGACCCTTAACATCTAAAAGGAGGTATTTGAGGGTGCAAATTAACTTTCAGCATGCATTTATATTGTGACAGGTATCATGTCAAAAATTTTGCATCCATTATGTTACTTAATCTTCATTATTATTCCAGGGGGGAGCATCTTCAATTCTCTTTGGGTAGATGAAGTAACTAAGTCTACAAAGCTATACAACTAATAAGTCAGTATTGTATCAGTAAGCTAGCTATTCCTGCATAACCAGCAGTTACAAAATCACAGTGGCTTATAGCAATAAACATTTATTTCTTCCTTTCTTTCCTGTGAGGGGGGTGCAGGGACTTGGTTCATGGGTCTCATTTTGAACACCAGGCTGGAGGTGCATGCTACCCAATTTCTTCTTAGGGCAGTGGCAGAATTATCAACAGGCAAATCCAGCCGCACAGCACATTTCAGCCTCTGCTCTCATCACAACCACTGAAATCTCATTAGACAAAGTAAGGCGCATGGCCACACCTGAGGGAGCAGGAAAGCACATGACACCCATCACCAGACCATGGCAAAGGTGCTGATGTATAATATTGACACAGGGAAGTGAAGACTTGAAACCAATAAATTAATTACTATAGAAAATACCAGAGATCAGGTGGGTGCAGTGGCACACGCCTGTAATCCTAGCACTTTGGGAGGCTGAGACAGGAGAATCGCGAGTTCAAAGCCAGCCTCAGCAACAGCGAGGCGCTAAGCAACTCAGTGAGACCCTGTCTCTACATAAAACACAAAATAGAGCTGGGGATGTGGCTCAGTGGTTGAGCGCCCCTGAGTTCAATCCCTGGTACCAAAATAAATAAATAAATAAATAAATAAATAAATAAATAAATAAATAAAATACCAGAGATCATCTTCCAATGTGTGCGTGTCTCATTGCAGGACCAAGTTCTTTTGGCCATGCTGAGTACGGTGGAGGAGAGATTTCCAGTGCAGTTCTTGGGGTACAGAATGAGAATGCTGTAAGAGGCTATGTGAAGCATTGCTAGGTCACATGTGCCATGTATATGGGCTCAGTGTTTGCAACTCTCCTCTTCCCTCCACACTCACTCTCCTGGCCATCTCATTTGGTCCCATAGCTTTAAATAACATGTGTGTGTGTGGATGGCTGTCATCACTTACATGTCCAGCCTGGAGTGTGGAGTTCACACTGTCCTCCACATCTTCACTGAGGTGCCCAACAGGAAACTCCAACTTCATCCCACCCAAACTGAACTCTTAACTGCTTCCTTCACCGAGATGCTTTTTCTCACCTCAGTAAATGGTCACTCCATCATTAGTTGTTCAGACTGAAATCCTTGACTGTTCTTTTGTCTTGATAAGATCTGGTCCACAAGCAAATCCTGTCAGCTCTATCTCAAAAATATTTCCCAAATCTAACCACTTCTTAACAGTGTGGTCACTTTTTCCTTGGCCCAGCTATCCCTCATCTGGTGCCTGGAATTTATTAATAGCCTCTTAACTAGACTTCCTGCATCTGTCCTTTCCTCCTATATACCTATTTCTAATTACAACCACATAGGTCTTATAAAATATAATCAGATCTTGTTATTCTTTTACTAAAATTTCCATGGCCTCATAGCTCACCGAGTATAGGACAGTCGTTATAATGGCCTAAAACCTGCCGCCTTCTCCATTTCTCTTTGACCTCATCTCCCAGCAGGCTCTCCCTTTCTCACGCCTTTGCAGGCACATTGGTCTCCTGGCTCTCTTCTAACTTCCAGACTTGCTCCCACCCTAGGGCCTTTGCAAATATTCTTCTCTCTGCCAGAAAGCCCTTCCTCCAGATGTATAAATGGCTTTGCTCCAATGTCACCTTCTTAGGAGGTCATGTCTGACTATTCTATTTACTCTTACGATAGCTATCCTTCCTATTTCCTGTGTCTTCTTTACTTTTTTCACAGCAATTATCACGCAACATTTCATTCTTTCACTTTTGACTTACTTCCCTCCCCTTCTAAAATGAAAGATCAATGAAGGGGGGGCATTCTATGTTATGCACTGCTAACTCCCCTTCACTTAGAATAATGCTGAGCACATTGTAGGTGCTCTACGCTCACTCAATGAATGAGTACTCAAGTGGATACCTGAATGTAATGGTGCCATATTGCTGCTCCCTCCCCCAATAGGTGAGCACTGGAGGATGTTATTAGACAATTTCAGGGGAGGGAAACATTTCTTGAGTTTGCAAAATGACGTACACATGATATGTGCTATTGACTAAAGGGAAACACAGTAGACAACATAGTGCATTGTTCAGATTTCCCCTCATGACCAAGGTACTCATTCCTCCAGCTGCTGGCAGGAGTTGGATGCTGAGGAATTGCCTTTGTCCGGGGAGAACTGAGTCATCCAAGATGACACTGCTTTCCTGGGGGTACTAGCTTTTGATAACTAGTTGATCCAGGGATATAAATATCTGGCCCCTGCAGCTCAATTAGGGAAAGCTCTGAAGGGTCACCTCAGCCTCAAAGCTTCTTATGGACTCCCTGTTATAGTTCAACTTGTCTTTCTGCACTGACTTCCTACAATTATTCCCCAGTCAATCTCCTGAATGCAAAGCTCTATCTCAGAGTGTTTCCAAGGAACCCACCTTAAGACAGGCAATGATTTCATTATGCTTTTAGTACTCATTCAAGTAGTGTTCAATAAATATGTATTATTTGCCTGGCATTGAGATAGTTTCTGGGGAATACAATGGAAAATATGGTAGATCTGGCTCATGTCTGTATGGGGCTTCTTGTCTGGTAGGTGAATGACCCAGACAATTGTAATTAGAGAGCAATGGGATAAGGACAAGAATGGGGTGGACTTGGGAGACTGAGATTACCCACTACTGCAAATGGCTAAGTAGGACTAAAGCAGAGACCATGCAGGCAGTGAGTAGTGAGAGATGTGGCTGGAGATTGGTCTGTGCCCAACTCAAAAATGAACTCAAGAGTTGTAACCAGAGGACAATGGGGAATCTTGAAAGTGATGAGACATGATCAGGTAATTACATAGAAATTATCTTAGTCACTGTAGAGACTAGATCAGTGATATCTGCTGATAACATGGAATTCTTGAGGGTTCTTGGTTATTCTCACAAAGCTATCAGTCAGATTGTTCTTTCTACAAACACTCCTAGCTTTTTCCTTCGAGTACATTCTTTCTCTTCCAGTCCAGAGCTCTGTCCCACCATTCCTACTCTCAAAGTTCTCCCTCCCACTGGCACCAGAGAGACATGCTTTGAAAACAGGGAGACAAGGAGGGAAAGCCTGGCAATAAACAATGACCAGTGATGCTTTGAATGCTGGTCTGTTCACAACTCACCCAGGAAGTCTGTGGCAGAGACAGAACAATAAATGGTCCATATATTTACAGCTTTTCTCCTTCTGCCTTCTCTTGTGGGTGGGAAATTTTTAGATAATTGGGGAGGAAGGGAGAAGAATTAGTTTGGAAAGGGGAAAGCAACAACAATAGTAAGTACAACTTTGGGGAGAAAGGTGAAGATCATTAGGAATTTTTTGCTTATGTGTGTCAGAAAATAATATGTTTCTTTGGTGCCTCTGAGAGACTTTACTAAATATTTAATTTACTTTTCAATGCTCATTTGAATGTCAGTTTTACTTATGTATAATATCAAGAAACAAAGGTTCTAGGAGACTGTTTAGATTGGACTTTTTTATACTAGGAATGAGACAGACTTTGGTTCTAGGGGTAATCTGCCCTATACAAAAACACTGGGAGTCTTTGGCTAAAACAGATGACAATGAGGAACACCAAAGTTGGTCTCTCAAATCCTCTAAAAGATTCTCTGGTCCCATCACCAAAACTTCCAGTGAACCAGAACTGGATTCAGAATAATTTCTTTTTCTGGTAGGGACCTCTTGTCCTCCTATTCTTTTGTAGATTTGGCCTCACACTAAGTTCTGGGAGAAAATAGCCCTACACTTCTAGAAACTGTGGAGTGTGTGTTTAAGATGCCAAATCACTGAGTCAAGTTAGCTGCTTTTATCTTAACTCTTTAACAGACGTTTAGGCCTTATCTCTGGATTCTCTCTGTGCCCCACTATGCACCTGAGAAGCCCACCCTGTTCTCTTGCCTAACATCTCCCCTTCATGATCTGTCAAGGGACACCCTGCTTTTGCTTGGCCCTCACTCAAGTCTAGAGTTTTGTGTTGACTCTAGATTAACGCCTTGATCACCCAGTGCCACCTGACCAATACCCCACTGCGTGGCCCTCATTCTGAAGATTGCCTGCTGGATTGTCTGCCACTGAAGCTGAGCATACAAAAGGGCTTTAGAGCCTCTCAAATTCAGGATCTTCCGTTCACAACATCTGCAGCTTTGGACAAGAGGCTTAGCCTTTTACAGCCACCATTCCTTTATCAAAAAAAAAAAAAATGGGACTACCAATACCACTCATAAGAGTCATGATCATAAAACGAAGCAAGTAGTGAAGCACTGAAGGGCTCAATAATAATCATGTAGCTGCTGCCACCGCCTCTGTTGTTTTGCCTGCCTCTTTGGCATGGTCCTATTCCCCAATGTTACTGACAATCACCTGGACCAGCTGTTCTTGGCTTTGGCTCTTCCCCTGCCATGCTGTCCCATCGTGGTTCATCAGGTGATCATGAAAATGTGTTGAGATATGACAACTGGAAATGTAAGTTCATAGAAATCCTGGGTATATGTGCTTAGGTGCTGGGCATTGCACCACAGAGAGAAAGATGGCAAGTAACTCCACCCCACTACTTGATAGTGAGAAAGATGGCAAATAACTTCACCCCACCACTTGATACCTTTAATTCCCTTTGGTTTGTATTTGTGCTACACAGTGTGCCTCAATCCTACTTTCACAAGCTGTCAAATACTACTGAATGTCAATCAAGCCAGGCACAAAAGGGGGTTACCAGGGCTCATAAGATGAGTACTAACACTTACTCAGCACCAATCATGCGTCCTGTATATAATTTAATCCTCAGAAAACCCCGTGTGACAGATATTATTCCCACTTTATTGATGAGTAATTACAAATTTCATTAGAAACAGAATGTGAGACTTTAAAATGTGTGAGTTAGCTGAGGCATCTAACCAAAGACATGAAGCATACTAAGTCTCACCCTGCTAGTTATTTAAATCAACTTCTATTTTGTCAAAATATATTTTCAGAAGAAAGAATCTGAGCAAGATCTCAGAGCTAGTGTTCTCTAACCCCTTCAAGTTAAGGAGGCAGAAACCATGCCCAGAGAGGTTACTTGACCAGTTCATTGGCACAGCAATAGCAGGAAGATGGAAACTCAGCTCTCTTATTCTTAGATCAGGATTTAAAAAAAGAGGAAGAAGAAGAAGAAGAAAGAAGAAGAAGAAGAAGAAGAAGAAGAAGAAGAAGAAGAAGAAGAAGAAGAAGAAGAAGAAGAAGAAGAGGAGGAGGAGGAGGAGGAGGAGGAGGAGGAGGAGGAAGATCTTATAGTATAAAACCACCAAATTAAAGTAAGTTCTTTTTCAGAATTACATATTCATACTGTCTTAGTTCTGTGCCTGGGTCTGCCTTTCTTAGCTTCTATTTTTATTCATAACTAAGTGCTACATGCCCATAGTTCTGTGTGATGGGCTTGAAGAGCGTGGGTGATCTATTTGGCCTGTTAAGAGTCAGGTTACTGCTTTTGTCCCTTAAAAACTGTGAAGGGAGTTTCTCCTCAGTATGTTTTTAATGTTTTGTTAGCAAGTTTCTCTCATCCTGGGGTCTCTGTTTTCAGAGCTCAAAAATAAGATCATACTTTGGTTCTTGAGGTGTGTGTGTTTGTGCGTGTGTGAGTGTGTATGGTCGGGGGTGATACAAGAACACAGAGTGCAGAGGGAGCAAGTCTGGTGCCCACTGGGCCTGGGCCATGCTGGTTCCCACAGCTGATCACAATCCTATCCACCTGGCCGTGAACCCATCTGCACAGAAAGTCAAAGGCACTGCCCAGCAACAGCAGGGTTCACAAAGTCCACCCTCAACCTCCTGCCCTCTCCTTCTGGGAAGGGCTCATTTTCCTATGTATTTAGAACTTTGAAGACTCTCATTCTTGCTGAAAGAAAGGAAATTTGCTCAAGGTGTACCAGGCATATGAGGTGTTTCAGGTGCTGGTCCTTAGCTGGGTTGCACATGGTGCTTGAGGAGTTTCAGAAGGACATTCTGGGAGTTGTTCTCCCTGGAGGAGAGGCTGGTTGTTGTATATTTGAAGAGTCCTCTTTCTCACAGTTCCCTTCTGTTCTGGACTGCCTTACATCCACTCCTTCTGAATTCATGTGTGGAAGCCCTCACCTCTAGTGCATCAGAAGGTAGCCATGTTCAGAGACAAGGTCTTTAAAGAGATGATTAAATTAAAATGAAGCCTTTAGGATAGTTGCTAACATTATATGACTGGTGTCTATACAAGAGGAAATTTGAACGTACACATACACACCAGACTCATGCTTACACAGAGAAGACCCTGTGAGACACAGCAAGGAGTCAGCCTTGTCAGCCAGGGACAGAGACTCCAGAAGAAACCAAATCTGCCGACACCTTGATCTCAGACTTCCAGTCTCCAAAACTTAGAGAAAATAAATGTCTATTGTTTAAGTCAACCAATTTGTGATGTTTTGCTATGGCTGACCTAGGAAACAAACATATCTTCCCTTCTGCTATCAGTCTCGCAAACTAACAACATTAGAACTATTCTCATGTACTGTCACCTCTGTGGGTTTTCCCATCCTTTCCAGAAAATTCCAATGGCCTAATTCTTTTTGCAGTTTCTTTATGTTCTTGCAATACTCAAGACAGCAGGCAAAGCCAAGAGATGACAGTATCCTGGAGGCCTGTTGGTGTGGTAGGGAATGTAGTAGCAATACTCTCAGCATTAGTTAAATAACACGCTGGACCTTGCTCTGTAAAAATGTCAATGTCACTAAGTAAGTAAATGGGAGAGAAGGATAGGGATTAACATGAAATGATACATAAAGACCCTGATGCTAATTACAGAATAACAAAGTGAGAAGAAAGAAAAACCCAAAACTTGGGTTGACTGAGTGGAAGAAGCACTAATTATAGTCATTTATGTGAACTGCTTACCATTGATAGCTAATTATCATGCAGCACAATAACAATTATGTATATCATTAAATATGTATCAGAGTAGTCTTATTTGATTACAATAATAAACTCCAGAAACATACAATGTCAGGCCTAGAAGGGGACCTTGGAGATCAACATCTAGGTCTGCTCCTTCACGTTGCAGATGCAGACACTGGGGCTACTTGGTGACAGCTGTTAATGGCAACACTGGGACTGGAACGTATGTTCATGGATTTCAACTATACTCCTCATGGGAAACTTGCATGAAGTTAAAGCAGAAATCAGTGAAGATTGTGTCTTTCCTGACTGCTCTGTTTACGTAATGCCTAGCGCATGCTGTATGGTGTCAACCTGTTCCTGCCCCTTCACATCACCTATCAGCAGTTGAACCTATCTTGTGTGTCTTGTTTCCACTGCTGCACACCTCGAACAGAGTAGGTGTTCAATAATTATTTTCAGATGGAACAAACAAATGAAGGTTTCATTAGGAGAAAGAATGTCAGAGATATGGGAATTAGAACATGACCAGGGCTGCAGCCTGGTACTGAGGTCTCCCCGACACCAGCTTCTTCTTTCTCTTGTCCATGCTCAATCATAAGAATCATTTAAGATGTTTTGGAAATATACAGATTTCCAGGTCATTCTCCTGGAAGTTCAGATTTCGTGGGTGGGTAGGGTTCCAGGAATCTGTATTTTTTCTTTTTTTGGTAACGGGGATTGAACTCAGGGGCACTTGACCACTGAGCCACATCCCCAGCCCTATTTTGTGTTCTATGTACAGACAGGGTCTCACTGAGTTGCTTAGCGCCTCACTGTTGCTGAGGCTGGCTTTGAACTTGCGATTCTCCTGTCTCAGCCTCCCAAAGTGCTGGGATTACAGGCATGCGCCTCCGTGCCCGGCTAGGAATCTGTATTATTTTAGTAAGCACTCCAGGAATGTGTGTTCAGTGTATTTAGAAAACACTGATTAATGTAGTTGTCTCATCTTGAGAACATGTCTATCAACTTACATCTTAAAAGAAATAAAGAATATCTTTATTTGAACGATTCTAGGGAGGAAATCCTTTGTTTAGAGGCTTCTGGATTGTTTAAAGAATCTATTAGTAGTGATATGGCAGGTAGCATCCAAGGAAAAAAGCATGATGGCATGCTGTTAGCAAATCATGCCGTGCTGGCCCCCGTGCCAGGTGTCAGGAGGCAGTGACATGGACACACAAACTCCCTGCGCACAAAGAGCTCACCATCCAGTGGAGAAGGGGGCAAATCTTGCCGGTCATTTATTAAGTTGTAATTTACATAGAGCAGAATTTTCCCTTTTAAGTGTACAGTTCTGTGAGTTTTGAAAAATGTGGTGCCATTCCCCTAAAAGTCCCAGGGGAGCCCATTGTCCCAATTTGCCTGAGAATGAGAGGGTTCCCGGGATGGAGACTTTTGGGTTAATTACAAGCAAACCAGGATGGATGGTCATCCTATGAAGTCCACACTTCACACCCTAACCCTGCAAATGGATTGGTTTTTGGTCCCTATGATTTTGTTTTCTAGTATTGGAAGTATAGAGTATGTGGTCTTGTGAGTCTCACTTCTTCACTCAAAATAATAAGATTCATTCGCAGTATCATATGTATAAATTTTCCACCCTTTTCATTGTTGAGTAGTAGTCTTCTACTGTATGAATGTGCCACGCTTGTTTATCCATTCTCCAATTTTAATTTAATTTACAGTTAGTGTTTGAGTGACCTCACCATAGGCATAGCTGTGTGCTGCACCAGGTTTCTGCCTTTGTCTTCTAGGACTACTCTGGTCCTGAAATAATGAGGTTTATCCATATAAACTTCCACTAGCATCTCTCAATTTGGCATCTTAATGTGCAAGTGAACAATGAATGAGAAAGAGTGGGCAGAGGGAGGATTGGAGGTGACACAGCTGTTGGCAGCAGCTTACTTGAAAGATCCCAAAGTACTGCATGCAATTTGTTTAGGATTCATTTTAGCCTAGAACTAGAGCTCTGAAATTGTGCATGGGCACCAGATAGCAGAAATCAGTTTGCCTAGAACTAGAGCTCTGAAATTGTGCATGGGCACCAGATAGCAGAAATCAGTTGGCACCCTGCAGTGGAAGAGAAAGAGAAGAAGAAAATTTACATTCCAAGCATCAGGGAAATGCCTCTTTTCATTAAAAAGTTCCCAGGTTAAGCAGATCAGATCTAGGTCCATACAACATTCAGGGCCAGCACCACTCACTATTAACTACAGAAAACTCATTTCATCTCCTTGAGAAGGTGGGCACTGGAGTCACTTCTAGTTAATGAAAAACTTAAGATGGGTGAAGTAAAAATGATCTCACCTTGACTCAGGAGATCTTTAAACAGTCACAGCAAATCCAAACTCTTTCCCCCTTTCTTTGCCTTTTCCAAGAATAGACTGCCAAACCGAGGCAGGTCTGAAAAGAATACACATCTGCAGCTCTCCCCGTGGTCTCCCAGGCTCCTGACATTTTCTCCAGGTCAGAGACACTGCATGCAAATACCTGTCTATCTATTCATGTTCTGCCACTCAGGCAGTGAGGCAAAAACTCTGGACTCAATCCCTGCCTTGGGATAATTGCTTAGCAAAGAGGATGCACATAATCCATTTTCATTATTAATACTCCAGTTAGGAGCCAGGCTCTGTGTTTGGTTTCTCATAATGAGAGCTGCCTGACAATGGAGGTGATGCAATCTACCATTCAGCTCACAGCATTGCAAGGAGGCAAAGCAACCCCTCCTGTGGCAGATTTAGATTCCAGGCATTTCTGCTCTCCGTAAAGCAGTAGGCTACACGGGCCCACTATTGAAGAGCAAGACGTGTTGATTTTCTTGCCTGGGTGATTTTGTAAAAATGTCTTGCCTGCTCATTTGCTTATTGTATATTATGCATTCTTAATCTGGGTCCGATAGCTCCTTCGAAGGCATCTGCCCCACGCCACTGCACACCCAGGGAGTGAAACCACTGGCACGAAGGAGAACAGAGTTTGGAAGTGATTGTCAAGCAGGGCTAATTCAGATGTAACCAGCACAACCCTCGTGGCTGGCTCAACTACGCTGCAGAAACCTGCTTGGTTTTTAAAGGTTTTTATTTTTTTAAATGCTTGAACTAGAGGTGTTTCCCGAAGAGAGTTTAAAGACTTCTTGGTTGAATCTGTTTTCCTTCTCCTGTAACTTTTATTCCATCTCAGTGGAAGGTGCTTTGCTATTAAAAGAAAAGATAATCCATTATCACTATGAGTCTTGAACTGCCGGGGGGATGCCCACAGCTGCCTGGAAGAAAGGACTGATAACTTGCATTTAAAGAAAAAAAAATATCAATTGCCAGTTGGTGTCTTGCCATCAGTCAGAAATACACCATGAATTTGTCCACAGGCAGAGGGACTGGGTCCCCTGGAGGATTTGCAATGGGATTTAAAGGTTTCCTATTTACCTCTCAGTGATTAGTTTGAGCCTGGTTTGGATCTTCGGTGACTGAGTTGGTTATTTTTATCCAGCTCTTTGGTGACAGGTGTCCGTGTTACAAGAAACAAATTGGCACTAATTGGGCACTCCTGTTGGCATCTTGGCAGGAGCGAACAACAATGGCTTGATCTGCAGAAGCTGCACATTAACAGGAAGGGGACACCTGTGCTGGACGTGCCCAAGCTTCCTTGCTGCTGTTGTCTATTTTTGTTTGCCTCAAGAATTCGAGACTTGCTAATTTGTAGGGTGACAATTTTCACCAGTACTCTGGGGGCAACCTACACAGATTCATGTCCAAGAGAAAATTCTTCCCCCCAAAAATGTAAGTAGTATCCCAATGAAAGGCCTGTCACTCTGTTTATCCATATCATTGATGAGAGATGTTGAGCAATGATCCCACAGGGATTGAGACATAAGCTCTTAGTGGGCAGGGTCAATGTATTTACTTTTCACCAGTGTACCTGGCATTTGGTCGGGAACACTTAGATGCTGAATAAATAATTGTTCAATGAATACACATTTGCTGAATGAATGGATGAATGATCTCTCTCTTTCCCTCTCAGAACCATAAATGTGTGACAATCCTTTCAAGTCAAATGCCAGACACGGAGTTGGATCAGACCTTAGCAATCTTGTGAAGGAACTGCCATGATTGTTCAGATGACAAACATGCAGGGCCTGGCAAGATGAGTGACTGAACTGAGAGCACAATCTCAGCCTTCTGAGCCCTGGTGTATTGCTATCTCAGTGTTCCTTCTGAGAAAGAGATATCAGAACACAGAACATTGCTGCTAATGAACAGCACAGCAGACCATGAATAGAGAAACCTGATTTCTATACAGGGATTCTCTCCTGATTATGTGGCCTCCAGAAAATCACTTAACATTATTGGGTTTCTGCCGTTTACAGTCTATTTGAGGAGACAGACAAGTAACCAGGCAATTAGGATAAAGAATGCTATGTTGGAATAATAGGGGAGCAACCTGGAAGAAAAAGACAAAAAGCAAGCAAACAAACAACAACAACAACAACAAACCCCAAAATACCCCACATGGCCACATATATGGGAGTAAATTATTTTTCAGCTCTAAATCATCAGTATGTTGAATTAGAAGGTGGAAGGCTGGTGAGGAGTAGCTCTTGATTTAATAAATCTTAAGGGCCCCATGGCTATTTCAAAAGTGGCTTGCCCAGCATACTCTAATGATCCACCAGGGGGGAGTAGAGGTCAATTTGTTCTGTACCAGAGGAGGTAGAGTGATTTGTGTTTTGTAATTAAGGGGAGGGAGGAGAGAGGAGGAAAGACTCAGGCCAATGCGAATTTGAGGTGTCCTATTCTTACAGTGTCTCCTATATTGGTGGCATCTACATAAAATTATCCAAACTTTGAGTTTTCACTATGAAACGAAATAACTCCTTGTAACCATAATACTATGATAATTTTCCAGAACTGGAAGTCTAGAGAGGAAGGAAAATAACTCAATAGCTATTGGGTTATAGAGAAATTAAATATTCAGTTACCCATATCAAGGAACACAGAAGTAGATGTCATCCAGAAACTCTGCCATTCAGAATTTTGCTGCAGGAAATAGCCCAACTGATTACAATGGTTGCAGTCATTCTTTTCTTATTGAAGATGCTCATAAACTTTCATAAAATGGACATAATAAAAAAGAAACATAGTCTAATCAGACAACTCTACAATGATTACCTCATAGCATACTTTTCAAGAAGTTTCAAAGAAAAGTTAGTTTTGTCTGCCTAGAATAATGAAGGAGAAAATCATGTTTGAAGATGAGATATTCTATCTCTGGCAGGTATAACTATGATCATAGCAAATCTATATTCCAATTTTAGGATGTTCAGAAAGGTCAGTAAAGGTTTTTCTAGACTTGGCCAAATTCATATACGATAAGAAGTCAATAGAAGCCAAGCAACTCATTCCAGCCTTGATAATGTTCTCACTATTAGACCTTCTTATCACTGTGTATGTGCTGTATAATTGTAAGTATAACTATTGAGTTGCTGTGTCATTATAGAGTGACTCTGGAATGAAAGGCCACATCATTATGCTAAACTGAAAGGGGAGATGATTACCTGAATGTAAACTCCAGTCTAATAATAATAAGAACAACAACAAAATATTTATTTAGTGTTTTTATATGTCAGGCATTGTATCTACATTAACTCATTTAATCCTCATAATCCTGTGGATTGGAGTCATCTATTATCTCAGTTTCATAGATGCAGAAACCGAGGCACAAAGCAATTAAAGTAACTTAGGCCTAAGGTCACACAACATGTAAAG
The DNA here is from genome assembly GCA_028644305.1 of Xerus rutilus. NCBI lineage: Eukaryota > Metazoa > Chordata > Mammalia > Rodentia > Sciuridae > Xerus > Xerus rutilus. The sequence continues at coordinate 124,020,920 of CM053399.1, read as the reverse complement.
ATCCAGATCCCAACTCCAGTGCAAGAGTCTAGCTCTAAAGACCCTGGTGCTAGTGACCACTAAAAATCATTGTAGGACGAATTTGCACAAGTTATTCTCAGATAAGAAAGACAGCCTGGGAAGGAGGTTGATGTGGGTCTTTTGGTTTTTTTTGCTTTTGTTTTTGTTTTTTGGTTCTGAGGATTAAACTCAGGGGCACATGGCCACTGAGCCACTTCCCCAGCCCTATTTTGTGTTTCATGGAGAGACAGGATCTCACCAAGTTGCTTAACACCTTGCCGCCATTGCTGAGGCTGGCTTTGAACTTGTGATTCTCCTGTCTCAGCCTCCCAAAGTGCCGGAATTATAGTTGTACACCGCTGCGCCCAGCTTGATGTGGTGCTTTTGACTATAACTTAATAGAGCATTGATGTGTGGCAGGAGGTAGGATGTGCTCACCATGCAGAGACAGAGCAGGTACCTAGAGGGAAGGTGGAAGTTTGGTAAGGCTCTGTAAAAGTACCATCTTTAAAGACAGTGTGTAATTTCTTGGGGATCACCAAACTGCATTTTGGGACCCAATCTACTAGGTTTCTCTGCATTATGTATATTTCATATATTATTGTATCTAAATATTTTGGAGGATTGGGTTTTTAAATAGCATTTGGGCTAATGGAAAGCAAGAAGAATGTTTTTCATCCTCTACATGTAGGTTCCTGGGGTTTTACAGCAAACAATGTGGCTGTTCCACCATACATCTGCTGGGCCCACCTGAGGGTTCCTGGTATCGAAGCAGTCTCTGGCATGTTGACACTTCCCATCACAGCCACCCACTCTCCCCTCTTCTCTGATGGGCCCTTTCTCTGACATCAAGAGCATTTGCTCCATCCAATTAGGTACAACCTGAATGATCAGAGGATTTCATACTTCTTTACCAGTAGTGATGAAGCAGTTGATAAATGGCCCAGCCTCTTCAACTGTGCTGACAGAACTTGGAGATAGGTCTCACAGTATTCTAGAGGGTGTCCAGTAGCACTGAGTCTCCAGTGACCTCAGCAGTCACTCACCCTTCATTGGCTTTTCTCCTTTCCCTGCCTTACTTCCTAATCCCTCACCTGTTTTCTGGAATTGTCCTCCAAATAAGCTAAGTTCTTTCTCAGATCCTGCTTTGCAGGAAATCAAATAAGGATAACTATGAAAAGGGGCACGTGGATCCCTGAAGCTGATGGTGGTAGCAGTGAGGAGGTGTGGGGTGGAAGATTTCATAGAAGTAGGGAAAACAGAGGGTGGAGACTCTAAGTCAGATAAGAGGCCCCCTCTGCACTTGAGCACTCTTTATCTAGACCCTGTGGATTTTGCAAACCACAGTGTTTTCCTTTATATAAGGGATCCATTCCTTTTCTTTGGCCCCACATACCTTTTTCCCTCATCTTATTAAAGGAATCCATTCTGGAGCTGAGCTATTCCACAGAATGTATTTCTATGAGGTGAATAATGGAGAAGTCCAGCTTCCTGAATATAGATGGCTGCTCTTGCATCATGGCACATTGAGCCCAGCCAACAGAAAGATGAGACTGATAACAATAATTAGGATAGAAAACCTCACAGCTCTAGGTCCCCACAGTTTGGAAGTTAAATGAGACAACTTCTTTCAGCGCTCTGGATTTGGAAAGAACCCTAGGGAGAGCTGTGAGCAATGGGAGAGGAGGTCATGGTGTACTTCTTTCCTTGTGTAGTTTTCATTAGTGGATAATCTTATTTGGGGCTCTCCTGTGGACATGTCTCTATCATGTGGATCCCAAAGTCCTGTCAATGCCTATCTTCTGCTTCTGCCTCTTCCTCCCCATCCTGCTCCTCCTCCTTTTCTTCTTTTCTTCTTCTTCCTTTTTTTTCGTTTTGTACCAGGGATTGAACCCTGGGGCACATAACCACTGCGCCACATCCCTACCCTCCATCCCTTTTTAATTTTTTTCTCTTTGAGAGAGGGCCTCACTAAGTTGTTTAGGGTCCCAGTAAGTTGCTGAGGCTGGTTTTGAATTTACCACTCTCCTGCCTCAGCCTCCTGAGCTGCTGGGATTATAGGTGTGTGCCACTGTTTCTGGCTCAATGCCTGGCTTCTAGGATTGGAAGATGGACCTAATGGAAAACAATGGGGTAGGAGGTGAGGAAAGCTGATGGCCAGCCACTAGGTTCCCAGAGGACCATTTTCTCAGTTTTTGGTAAAGACTCTAGACAAGTACAATATGGCCTCTTTAAAAAGCCCCCAGGCTCTGTGTTGATAAGGTGTCTATCTATGACTCAGGTATTTAATTACCAAGATTTCAGGTCCAGATCACAGGGAACTTCCTATTCTGTGAGTCCATATTCCATTATTTTGTTTGGTTTTGGGAACCACACTTAGATGGGACTTTGATACATTGGAAATTACCTAAAAGACTAGAAGCCATGACACTTGTGTGTCAGGTTCTTTTCCTCTGTGGGAAATAACAGCATACTTGGTCCACTCAAGTTTGGAAGCAATTGAGAATTGCTTTTACAAACAAAAGAGCTCAAACTATCGTCTCTTTATTGTCAGGAAAACTGGATTCATGGTAAAGCCTGGACCTTCAGCAACTAATTTTTGTGAGCTCTATTTGCAAGATGTAACTTACAGGACATACACTACCCTAGCCCATCTCAAGGAGCGTCTGTGGACTGTTTTGTACCTGTCAGAGAACAGAGAAAGTTCTCTAACCTGCCTCTAGGGGCCAGCACAGGGCTCTGACAAGATGGCACCACAGGGAAGTAGGAGCTCTGGTGAACATATTCCCATCTCCAGCAGGTTAGCCAAAAAGATGTTGATCAGGGCCTCAGCCTCACATGGTTAGGACTTTTATCAATATCTCCAATTAGATAAGATGTTTCTCAGTCCTTGGGAAGAATGATGATAAGGTAATAGGAACAAGGGAGCATTCCTTCCCAATGTTTCTGGAAGGTGCTAATTCCTATTTTACAAGCTGGGACAGAAATGTGGCAAAGGGAGAAAATTGTTTCTCTAATAGAATATGTTTGTCTTGGGAAATAAAAGACTTAGACAAAGACATGACCTTGATCTTTAAGTACAGTCATGTCCTTCATAATGACACCCCTCTATATGGTGGTGGTTGTACCACACAGCCTCCCTGTGCAGGGAGTACACTGTCTAGCTTGGTGTAAGTACACTCTGATGTTCATCCTGTGCCTAAGTCAATGAACGACACACTTTCCAGAACTTATCTGGAGCATCAAGCAATGCATGACTGTATCTGAAGGCCTGCCATGGAAAAGAGGACAGAGTGGTCCGATTGTTAAAGTACAAAAGCAATGAAAAGGAAAATGTTTCTCATTTCTCATTACATTGTTGGAATACTTCTCTTCTCTCAATCCCCTATAGAGTCTCCCCTAATAGCTGCAAGTCTTTAAGCAAAGGTTGGAGGTGTTTGTAGAAGATGTCTAGGTATTTATTTGGACTCTGGGAAATTTCCCTATGATCCTTGTAAACTGAGATCCTTTGATTCTGAGAAGAGCAACACAAGTCAATACATATTTGTTTTCTGAGTAGGATGGATAAAGACTGTTCTAGGCACATCCAACTCTTGACACATCTATGTTCAACCTGTCAGGCAAATAGGGAGAAAGAATAACTAGAGTGTAGACTAGATAATAGAAAATGACTTCTTTTTACCAAATCTTTGTTTATTTACTAGCTAGCTAGCTAATGAAATGATAAGAACTTCAAATCTCTGCCATTTTTTTCCTTAGTAAAATGCTCTGAGGCAAGAAAAAGAGGACAACTAAGAATCTTGGGTATTATAAAAGATCATGAAGTCCTAGAGAAGGTTAGCACAGTGCCAGTAGTTAACAACTTTGAATGCATATGGGTGGCCCCTGACTTACAGTGGTTTAACTTATAATTTTTCAGCTTTGTGATGGTTCAAAAATGATATGCATTCATCAGAAACTACACTTTGAATTTTTAATTTTAATCTTTTCCTGGGCTACCAATATGCCACACAATACCCTCTGGTGATTCTGGGCAGAGGCATAAAGCTGCAATGCTGGGTCAGCCACACAATCATGGGGGAGGGGAACAACTGAGAATCTTTAGTACGCTGTGTGGTTAAGCTATGATGCTTAGTAGGTTAGGTGTATTAAATGCATTTTTGATTTAGGCTATTGTCAACATACAATGGCTTTGTTGGGATGTATCCCAATCATTGTAAGTCAAGGAGCATCCGTACTTAAAAAACTCTCTTAAGAGGGTAGATCTTATGTTGTTGAGTGTTCTTATCACATATACACACACACACATACAAAAGATCATTGTAGAAAATTTGTTCAGAAACCAAATAAATAAGCAAACAAAAAGAAAGTCCTAGGTAGTCTATATTCTTCTGTTATTTATAAACACATCATTCCCATTTCACTCATCCACTTTCACCACTAAAACACCAAAACGAATCTCTACATTTTTTAACATATATGCTTTCGCTAATAAAGAGTCTTGGGAATAAGTGGGCTAAGTTCATATCCATTTTGAGAGACACAGGAAAGGCCCCTTCTTGAGAGTACTTCATTTTATCCACTTCCTGTAAATTCTTCCATGAGAATTTATTCCTATCACAATGAAAATGTCTATAGAAGGGAAAAAATTAAAATCTCAAGGGAACTTTCTGTAGCAGGATTTACTATAAAATGGCCCTTGAAAGTCATTGGGAGTCGAAAACATAAATACTATTTTGTTAAACTTAAGCTCTAATGATGAATTACATCAGAGAAACTGAATTCTAGAAGCATTTTCCCAGGAACAGAATATAAGTTTTTCTATGATCACCTATGCCTACCATCCCCTTGTGGGTATCCAGTTGCTTTATCTTTTAGCATATCTAAGCAATCCTTATCACTTATAAATTCCCCTTTCTTTTCTCTATTTTCTCTCCGCATTGTATAGTTTTTTTGGTTCTGAGTTCATTGGAGGGACCAAATCTTATGTTTCCAGGCTTCTAAGAAGCTGAGTAGCCATGTGAGAATTTCACGAACTTTCAAGGTAGACCTAATTTGTTTTGAATTCCATTTAGTCATTGTGAAGCTCAATTTCTTCCTTGTAGGAGCTTATGGAAAACTGTTTTATTTCAACATTTGACCCAGCAGTTAGCATGAGGCCAGGGGTGTACTGGATCCTCCACAGGAGTTTACTGAATGACTCATAACTCACATGAGAGGAAAAAGGATTGCTTTCAGGTGCTGGGAGAGGGACAAGGGGAAGAAAGTAGGGAAGAGTTATGTGGTAAAGGATAAAGTGTCTCCTGCATTTGTCTTGTATACTGACTGACAATGTGACCCTAAAGAATACACTGAGTTACAGATTTTGATTTTGATTTCCTACACACTGAGACAGCTAGGTAACACAACTACAGGTGCTTACCTGTGGGAAGCACATTTTCTTTTCCCTTCTCCAAAGTAGTGTTAATAGCTCCAAATGTCACCCTCCCCCTGTCTACAATAAATGAATAAATGATTGGCTGGTATCAATATTTGAGCTAAGTGTGAAAGCCACCCCAGAAAACATTTCTCTCTATCCATACATGACTCTGTTAAATTTTATACTTCTTGATGGTAAACAACTTACTTTGGCCTGTGTCTATCTCAGTATCATTTACTTGAAGTAATAGAAAAAACAACTCCAAATGGCTTAAACAACATGGGACACTTATTGTCTCACTTACCAAAATTCCTATGATATGTCAGCTTCAGGCTTGACATATTCAGCGTCAAAGACTCCAGCTCTTCTTCCGGTCTCCCTGGCCATCCTTGGCACACCGGCTCATGCTTAGCCAATGCCCTTGTTGATGCAGGATGGCTGTGTGTGCTTGCACAAGGTGCAACCCTGAATAGAAGTAGCTCATGGGCAGTCAGAATGCAACTGTCTTTGCCTTCCTGCTCTTTGAACCTTATTCAGTGTGGATAATTTTTGCACTTATGGATGAAACTTCCAGTAGGTTCATAAACTTCTCTATTCACACATTGTTAACAAATGAGCCTATAATCATGTTAAACAGCAAACACAATCTTGATGGGGTAACAAGAATGTTGAGTGAAGGATAGTATCCTAAACTCCGAACATAACTTAAGATTTTTTGCCTTTCCACACACCCCGTGCCAGCTTTGGACTGGGATCCCAAAGTGAGAGCAAGACAAGAGGGTGGGATTGGTGTCAGGAATCTGCCCTCTGGGGAGTGTTTTTGATCCCTGACATTGCTTAGAATTGTCAACGTGCAGTGATAATGAATGGCAGACTTACAGTCATTGTTACTTTGGCTCTAAAATCCTCCAAACGTGATACAGCCTCTCTTTGCTTGCTCTTGTGATGGGCTACTCCCCTGTCTTCTCTTGATATACTCCTGAGGAAGGTATGTGCTCACCACCTCCCCACTTGCTGAAAATATGTTTCAGTGGTGTGTTAGTACATCTATGAAGTACTTATGAAGTAGGAGGAATGGTTTAGTTGGGTTCATGGTTTCAGAGGTTTAGTCCATGGTGGGCCAATTCCATTGCTCTGGGCCAAAGGTGAGGCAGAACATCATGGCAGAAGGCTATGGTGGAAGAGCCACCACTCTTTTCATAGTGGCCAGAAAGAGAGAGAAAAGGGGGAGGAGTCGTGGGGAAGATGAATTCTTCCCCAGTGATGTACTCCTCTAGCCAGGTCCCACTTACCTACAGTTACCACCCAGTTATTCTAGTAAACTAGGATGGACTGATTAGGTTACAACTCTCACAATCTAATCATTTATATCTGAACATTTCTGCATTAACACAGGAGCTTTGGGGGAATAATTCATGTCCAAATCATAAGAAGCAGAGTGGCAGTGAGGGGTTAGGAAACATCTCATACCTATTCATCTGTTTGCTCATATATGTATCACTTTTGTTTATTCCTTAGTATTTTACTTATTTATTTATTTTGGTACCGAGGACTGAACTCAAGGGCACTCAACCACTGAACCACATCCCCAGCCCTATTTTGTGTTTTATGTAGAGACAGGGTCTCACTGAGTTGCTTAGCGCCTTGCCATTGCTGAGGCTGGCTTTGAACTCGTGATTCTCCTGTCTCAGCCTCCATAAGTGCTGGGATTATAGGCTTGTGTCACCGTGCCCGGCTATTCCTTAGTATTTTTTAAAAACTGACTTAGCTGGGGCACTTTGGTTGGCTCATAGGACATATCCAGCAATGGGGCCAATTGCTTGCAGTTTTTTTAGTGTGCATAGATGCATCTCTTTCTTGGGTGGCCAGTTGTGGCCTCTTCCTTAGCCCCCAGGAGACTGAGGTTCACCTCTTGAGTATTGCTGTTGAGTTCCTCTGCCTTTCAAGGTTGTCCTAGATGACTCTCTGTTGTCTCTCTTCTGCATGGCTCATGGTTAGTGCAGTACTTAGGAATCATATATCTTTCACCTTGAGAAACTCTGGGATACAAGCAAGTCTCAAAGTGACAGTTCAGTCCCAATTCCATGGGAGTTGTTAGCCTTTCTCATATTTTTTGGCAGCAAGAGTCCAACTTGATTGTATGGCTTCTCCCGAATGCAGCAACTGTGAACAGAGCCCAGCCTCTTAAGGTTTATGGTGAAATACTTTACTTCTACCCCAGTGGTTGTGGGGCTAGTTTTCCCCCAAGTCCTTTGGAAGTGCTACAAAAGGGATCTGCAGCACCCCTTCAGTGCTGTCTCTCTCTTTTATCCTAACATCTCAGTCACAAATGAGGGAGAGGTAGCCTTTTCTTAGTATTGGTTATGGAGACATGACCAAGTCGACAGAATGCCAACAGTTACTCTTCCTATGTGTCTGCAGACCCCTTTGTGGTTATTCCCAGAATATTCCCTCTCATATCTTGCAGCTCAGGACTGGGTCCCAGATCCTCCTCCAAACAAATAGCTGGCCAAGATAAAGGTAATGACAAGAATGCCTTAGACTAGTCAATGTTTATTCCTGAGCCAGGGATAAGGTCACCTCTCAGACCACATGGTCATGGTCATAGTGAAGAAAGGTGAGGCATGGCCAAATTCAGAAGACAGGTACTAAACGATGTCTGCTAATTGAGCATGCATTATCTGTCAAACGATAATGACTTTGGAAAGTTCCGAGTCAAGGATATCTGCCAATAAATTCAATGTACCCTCAGAATCATTAGGCTTTTGGAGGCAAATGAAAGGGTTGGAGGAAGTATGGCTGGAGCTGCACAGATGGCTTTAATCAAAATGAAGATGAGCTGGCGGTGGAAGGTGCTTGTGAAACAGGATCTTTGGGGCTGTCAAAACTCTCATGGTTTCCTGCCTGCGAACAGACAGCAGGTGAAAGTCCATCTCTCTCTGGGCATTTCCTCCCTGGGGAATTCTCCCCCTGCTCAAGTTTGATCAGGCTTTAAACACCTCACTTTGACCTGCTGGAGTATGCTTTTCCCCTTGGTTGCTCTATGGACAGCCCAAAGTCTCTCAGATGCGCTTATTGAGCTCTTGCTCCATTTCGTCGGTGGGGAGGGCATGGTTGAGTGGAGGCTGCTACCCAGAATGCTCTTGGCCCTTCTGCCAACCCCCTTTTCTGTCCTGACCTGTGAGATCTTGCAGTCTGCTTCCCACTGTCAATCAAGCTGAATTGTGTCAAATTATGCAGTGCTACACTCAGCCACAAGAGCCGGGTTGAGACCTACAAATTCATTTTCACATGCAACTTAAGCCAAGATCTTTTTCTCAGGTCTGCAGTGGTGTTGAAAAGAAATGGGATACTAAGGGCCAAACAAGTGGTATAGGAGGTTAAAACTATGCCCTTTTCTATAAATCCTGCAGTGCCAGGCCATCGCGTTGCCAGGTCCTATTCTGATTTCCTTTGTTCCCCAGATAACAGTTTCTAAAATACCCTCACACCTATTCTAGGGATTTGAAAAACAACATTTCATTGGTGAGTTTCTGTTTGTTTTGTTTTGAACATGATGTACATTATTTCAATCTCTTCTTTTCATGGCTTGATTTAAGATCTAGGTTATTAGCAATTCAGACTATGTCAAATTCTCTGCAGAATTATAGATTTTTTTTAAAAAAAGCACCATTTGGGAGAGTAAGAGATGTAGACTAGACAAATAAGAAGATGTTAAGAAACACACTCAATGTAGTACATGTGCATGTATATGTGACACTGTACTTTTATGCATACAAATGGCATTTAAGCATTTTATATCTATAGGCAGGTGCTATATCTACTTTAGGATGGCAAGAGTGGGAAAGTAAAGCTCAGATGTTGGAAGTTTCCACACCTGCATTCCTTGAGCCTATTTGCTAAGAACCCTGATGATGTTACTTGTTTTGGAAAAGGTTGAGGTGGGCTCAGAAGCAGATGGAGGTGAAAATGGAATTTGGTGATTACAGGAGCTTGCTGCCATTCATTTACACCTGAAATCTAAAAGCTTTCAGAGTCAGGGTCTCTATCTTGATTGTTCTCCCACTCTGCCCCCAACAAATCCCATATTCTCCTATTTCCTGGAGAGCAGGCATATAGCATTCCATCTTTATGGCATCACAAAGTGGATTCCTTCAAGGAAACCAAATGGAGCTTATTGCTAGGCATTCTCAGTCTTAGTCAGAGGCTCCTCACCCCACAGCATTTTGGGATACTTGGACTTTCCAACTGTACATACTTACATATTCCTGAAGTCAGTATTTATAAGAGCTAATACATAGAGCTTGTTATGTGCTTTTACACCACTCTGATTTCCATTTTTTAATTCACAAGTTATATACCATCATTGTCTCTACCGATGCAGGGACAGAGCCACTAAAGATTATGTAACTTACTCAAAGTCCCACAGCTGGTAAGATGTAGATCCTGAATTTGGATTCCGGTGGCCTGGTTTTGGGTTCGAACTCATAGACACTCTGCCATTCTAGTTTGATGTTGTCTTCAGAGGTTGTAGGGTACAAGGTGTCCCCTAAAGACTGGCAATCCCTGGATGCTTGTTGAATGAGATACCATGAAGCTGGAGAAAGGGCATTAGGTGTTCAGCTTATCTGCTCTGTCTCCTGCTGGTGGCTTAGTCACAAATGAGACAGGGGTAGTCACATTCTAGTATTCTGTGACATAGACGTCCCATTGCCTAACAGGAGAATAGAAAACACTCTCCCTATGTTTCTGGAAATCTCTTTCCAGTCATCCAAGGTACATGATGTTTCGTCCATAGAGTAATTATTCTTTAATGGCATCACTGTGTATCTTAGTCCACTTGGGATACTATAACAGGTGACTGCTATAGATAGGTGACTTAAACTACACACTTATTTCTCCCAAATTCTGAGGGCTGGAAGTCCGAGATTAGCCTGGTTAGTTCTGGTGAGGGCCAACTTCCTGGGTTGCAGCTGGCTACCATCTTGCTGCATGTTCACATGGTGGAGAGCAGACAGGTAGCAGGCTCTCCTTCATTCATAACACCAGTAATTCCATCTTGAGGTCTCTATTCTCACAACTAATCACCTCCCTAAGGCCCCACCTCCCAATATCATCACATTGGGGATTTAGTTTCAAGTATAAATTTGGTGAGAAAACAGACATTAATACCATATACTCAGGTTGAGCTCCTCAGCCTTAGGCTGTGGTGGTTCTTGTTGTTAAGGACTGATTGTGTAAAAATTGTATCTCTAAAGTAGCTGTTGTTGAATTTGATGTGGGGAATGGGTGGAAAGGGGAAGGTAATGGTGCTAAGGAATTAGTGTAAAAGACATTTAAAAAAGAGGAAGATCATATTTTGCCCTCCAGAAGTTGGATGGACCCTTCTATTCTCACCCCTTACCCTGCTCCCAAAACCTACCTGTTGACAGCCAAATACACTTTCCTGTGTCCCTTGACTGGCACTGCCCTGCTTCAGGGCACTCACTCATATGTGTGTTTTTGTTCTCCTTCCATTTCCAAGGGAATCTTCTTTAGGTCCTACTTAGAATCCCAGTGCACCAGTCAAGCCAGAGCACTCCTTTTCTAAGAATGTTTACAAATGGTGGGCACCTGGCAGAGGAGGGTCATTCATATGTGGGGATGTACATCATAGACTTTTGTGTGTCCAGAAGGCAGTGTCTGGGTCAGACTATGGGATCAGCAATTGTGGTATGTGAGGAGGTTCTGAGAGTTATCTCAGAGCTAAGCCTCAGTTCTGGGGAAGCCAAGGGTCATCCATGTTAGAGCCAGAGGTTCTTGTACCACGGGTGGGCAAGTGAACATTCTGCACAGCCTAGTGTGCCGCCATTATAGGTCACACCTTGGAGGTATCAGATGCAGGACCTCTCCATATTTCATCAGTATACATTCTTTTTTTTAATAATGCTATTGCATTTTTATATCTTTGTTTATATTTATGTGGTGCTGAGGATCGAACCCAGTGCCTCACGCATGCTAGGCAAGCACTCTACCACTGAGCTACAGCCCCAGCCTCATGCATACATTTTTTTTTTTTTGGTACTGAGGATTGAACTCACGGGCACTCGACCCCTGAGCCACATCCCCAGCCCTATTTTGTGTTTTTATGTAGAGACATGGTCTCACTGAGTTGCTTAGTGCCTCACCATTGCTGAGGCTGGCTTTGAACTCGCGATTCTCCTGTCTCAGCCTCCCAAAGTGCTGGGATTACAGGCGTGCACCACTGCGCCCAGCTGCTGGGGCTGGCTTTGAACTCGCGATTCTCCTGTCTCAGCCTCCCTAAGTGCTGGGATTACAAGCGTGAGCCACCGCGCCCGGCTTCATGCATACATTCTTATTGTCATTACCATTCATAGGGTATTTGGTCATTTATACCTTTGTACTGCTAGTAAAGGTTGTCTGTGGGCTGTCTTTCCACATTCTTTGAGAACTATGTATATAGGTATCTCTTTAGTGCATAGGTTTGTGCTATATGTATCTGATAGCCACACCAGAAATACAGCTTGCTTGAATGAATCAGAGCCATCATGTGTATTACAGGAGATTGTATCCCTTTAAAAAAAAGGTGCGGGACCCTAACCTCTAGTACTTCAGAATGTGACCTCATTTATAGATAAGCTTTCTACAGAGGTCATCAAGTTAAAATGGAATTGATGTTTTGGACTCTAATATTATTATTATTATTATTATTATATTATTAAAATAATTATTCTTACTCAGAGAAGTCAAACAAATGGCCTGAGAAGGCTCAGACAGTAAGTGGTAGAGTCAGGATTTAACAATAGGCAGTATGGCTCAGAATACATGCCCTTAACTGTGATATTACATTAATAAATAATCTTTAACTCAAAGGTTGTCACCTACATGGTTTCAGGTCATATTTGCTCCACATGCATTTTGTTTGTCCTTGAGGTAGAATGTACTTTCCCAAAGTGTATAAGTCACATATCATTGTCTCATCTCATGCTCTTGTGGATGTGGCCTGGTCACTCTTCATCAAGAGACCTAGTTGAATTCTCTGACTCCATGAGACCAAATGAGCACACCCTGACTCCTTTGACCAATTGAATAGGATGAAAGTGACGCCGTGGCCAGTCTATGCAGGTCCTTAATGGGCCTGGAGACCACTACATTCTGTCTCATGAAGCCAGGTGCCATGTAAAGTGCACAATTTCTTGAGACCACCATGCTGTGAGAAGACCTCCCCAAAATGGAGAGGCCCTGGAGAATGAGGCACGAAGGCACAGGGAGGCAGGGAGAGAGAGAGAGAGAGAGAATGGCCTGTGACGGAGTTCATACAAGCTTTAGTTGGGGAATGGGGTATACGCACTCTATACAGTTCCCAGGGTCTTCCGTCAGGCCCACCTTCCTTGTGTATGCTACCTGCCTGTCCCAACCAGGCATTTGAATTGGTGATGTCACTTCAGCTGCCTCCTTAAAGCCTCCCCCGCAGTTCCCAACTATTTAGCACTATTTCCTGGTTCTTCCAGATTCACACGGCTTTGCCAGGCATGGTAGCTCCTGCCACGGCCCTGTCCCTCTTCCTTCAGTTTCCTCTGCATAGAACAACTCTAACTCCAGGGTGGGGGGCACACAGCTAGGCCATCACGCCTTCTGAGACTTTTCTTGTTTGCTTGTTCGCAACTGCAGGAGGGGTGCTTCTCCAAAATTGAAACTTCATACTGTGCCATTCCTTCATCTCATTTCCAGACCCCCTGCTGCATGACCGTGTGACACATAGTCATTCTGTGAGAATTGAGAAGGATATTGGCAGTTTGGGAGCTGTTGTTCCTGCTTATGTATGCAAAGAACATAATTGCTAAGTGCATCATCTGCTGTAATTTACACATCCACATATAGCACCGAGCAGGGCATTCTCCTCTTCCATGGGCACCCAGGGTTGAAGTTGTATACACACTCCAGCCTAGAGAGAAGCTGGCTGTTTTCCAAGGCCCGAAGCAGCCCAGTGGAAGGCTCAAACAGTGTGATTTCCAAGACCTCCAAATGAGACTGCCAGAATTTTTTCTTGGGTTATTTTAAAATTTTCACGGGGAGGATGTGGCCTCTCACCTCTTCTGGCACTCTTTTCAGATGAGTAGCAGGCCCCTTCCTTGTAAGAGTTAGCTAGGATGCTAGATCTAGGATTTGCAGTTTTATGAAGGAGATGGTATTAAAAAGGGAGTTGCTCTCCCACTTCAAGACTCAGAGCAGAGCAGCTAACCATCTCTTTGGATCAGTGGAGAGAGGAGTTCCCATGGCAGAATTGTTCAGTGGCATCAGGTTTGATCAGACCCTAAGAGGGGCTCAACACTGAATTTTTTTCACTCTTGGATTTGCACTCATGACTAAGGTGTATGGAAAGTTTCATGGGTGGATTGTGAAATGGGAAGAGCCTTTGGCCAGGATGCTCAGCTGAGGCCCAGCCTTGGCCTCAACATTTCTAATAGCACTGCTGAGATGGCCTTGGTTGTACCTAAGAGATACATTTCTTCCAGAGGTATAGCTAGGACCAGTGCTGCACTCAAAGTTGTGAAGAGTGCATATTAATTACAAAGTGTGAATTCTGCTCTCTGAAAGGGTATATTTTAAGCTACATTTTGGGATAGGAGACAAAACCTAATGCAAATTAAAAAAAAAAAAACTCTTTTGGAGGACAGAATAAAGAATGTCAGGAACCTCCATTTCAGGCATGATGACAGATGGTTAGACACGGTATCAAGGTGCCTGGGTTTGAATCTTGGTTCAGCCAGTTACCAGCAGTGTGAACTTGGGTGGCTTATGTAACCACTTGCCTCAATTTCCTTATTTGCAAAATAAGTGTAAGTCAGGTATATCCATCAGTGTCACTGTGGCTATCAAAGGACTTGACATGTGAAGAGCTGAGAACAGTGCCTGGCACTTGGTGAGAACTCAATGAACGTGAGTGCTTGGCATTTGTCTGCAGTTGTGTATCACATGAATGCTCTTTCTCGTCCTTGTGATTTTCTCTACAGGTTCCTCACTAGATGTTAGAGTGGCAACTCTAGTCCAGGCTCCAGATGCAGCTGCCAAGGGCAATGGAGGCAGCTGGACTTTGCAGCACAGCATTGCACTACCTCCATTTTTCAGCTATTTTAATTTGGGACAAAAAGTTAACCTTTCCCTGCCTCAGGTCCTTCAGCTTAAATGGGAACAATCATCTTTCCTCAAACGATTATTATGAGATTATTATGTATTGGATTTTATCTCTTAAAAAGTTATATTGAAGACCTAATCCCCTACCTCTCTGAATGTGACATTATTTGTAATTAAGGTTTCTGCAGATGTTACCAAGTTGTTAGGACAAAGTCATTAGAGTGGGCCATAATTCAATAAGACTGGTGTCCTTATTAGAAGGGGGAAGTTTAGACCCAGACATATACATGAAGACACAGGTGCAGAGCAAAGATGACCACATGAAGATGGAGGTGGAGACTGGGTGATGTGGCCACAGCCAAGGAAGGCCTGGGCCTCTAGGAGTTGGGAGAGGAAAGATGCTCCTCTGGAGCCTACAGAAAGAGCATGACCCTATCAACACCTTGAATTTGGACTTATGCATTCCAGAACTGTAAGAGAATACATTTCTACTGTTGCTAATCTGCTTGGCTGACAGTACTTTCTTAGGCCACACTAGGAAAGCTGCACAGAGAGTATATGTACAGTGCCCTATATATGCATTAGTGCAGGTATTCACAGGGGACAGGGGACATTATGTCCCACATCTGTTGTTGAGGAGCAGCTTAATGAGCCAAAGGAGAGAAGGAGATAGCTAAATTATTTGATATTTACATGGATCCTTTAGATGCAAGCTTTCAACAGGTAGCTCTCCAAGCCCTTGGTATCTCACAAGGGAAGTGGAGCCCATGTAGGCCTTTAACCACTAGAGGGCATTTGAAGGACATCAGATCAGTAGGACCCAACCTCCTGTGGTCAACAAAAGGCCACACATTCTGAATGACCCACTGTGAGCAGAAAGTAGGAAGTCAGTTACTCAAACAAAGAGTTTGTTTACTAGGTTCTTTCATCTAGAGGTAACTTGAGTAGCTTAGTTAGGGATTCTGAACAGGTAGCGCATAAACACCCCAGCTTGCTTCCTGTCTTACTTGGTGGTAGTAATAGCTATTTCCATCTGTATAGGGACAGGATGAGGAACTCTGCAAGTACAGAAATAATTTTCAAACAGCCAAAGAGATGAATTTAAGCCCAGTTATATGCTCGATGACGTGGCCAAGCAAGCCCGAGAATTAGACAACTACCACAGACACTTTGGAAAGGTTCAAAGTAGAACTCTTATAGACTAAGTTCCTATTTAATGGAGATCCCTGTAATTCCAAATCTGGAAAAGGATTAGGGGTTGGACAGGAAAGGCAAAACCCACAGAGGCGAGGTTGGGCTTAGAAGTTTAATTCTGCCTCTTTTACAGTGATTGGTACTCTGGTTGACCTTGGACAATTCACTTAACCTGTCTGGGTGATCCTTTCCTACTGTATAAAACGAAGATTATACCAGTCATCAGATCAATTTTCTGGAGTTCATTCAGGTCCCCTAATGAAAGGCACATTATAAACACAAATTGTAATTATACCTGAGAGTGCTTTTTACTCTGAGGGAGCCAGAGGGCTTTTCTGTCTTTGAAACTTCAATTATAAAAGTTAGAATCTTATGCATTTGTCAGAGGTGGGTACAAAGTTATTCATAATATGAATATAAGAGTGGGTTAATGATGCTCAGAATCAGAAAGTGGGGCATCACTGATGTGAACAAATTACCTGGAACCTAGAGACTTAGAGTCTAGTCCTCATTTTTTTTTTTTTTTTCACTAATTAACCTTGGGGCCTCAGGCAAGTCACTTCACCTCTCTATGCCTTAACCAAACACTAATGCACTTGGATGAGAAAAGTGTTTTTCAAAATTCAATCATTGTCTTCATGATTTTTGCCATATACTAGAACCATCTAGATTTTTGATATTTTTCTCCCATTTATTTCTTTAAATAAATGAGTCTTTTAAATGTAAATGTATTTGAACAGTACTAGCCATAACATTTCAGGTTTAATGTCTAGTTTGTGTTTATGTGTGTATGTGTATATATAACTCACAAAAAAGTACTCTTTACTTGAATAACACCTAAAGTCATCTTAAGTACCATGATTAGCACATGTGCCAATTTGAAAAAAATAAATAATGTCATATCTTGAAGTATTTTTCCAAAGCTATGAACCCATGAAAAAAAATTGAAGAAGGTATAAAAAATAGATCAGTTGGTAGTTTTGATAAAATCTGGATCTATGGCACATGAGAGAAGCTATAATATTTTTAGATTAATTGTGTTTTTCCTACCTGACAGATACATTAATGCCTGGTACTATTAAGTCAGAAAAGATTGGCAAAAGCAGCATCAAATAGATATTGATTGATAGGGAAATATTGGGAGAAAAAGTTCTTCAAAAAGTATTAACCTAAAAGACAGATTCTTAAAGCAGGAGAGGAATTCATTCCACAAAACCTGGGTTTGTGCTGATTATTGCCTAGAATATTGTATAAAATAAGGATGAGCTTAGAAAGAAAATATTTAAATCAAAATATATCCTTGCTTGTCTCTCCTCAGTGGGTGGGTAGGTGCCAGTGGTCCTGTATTTGTTTGCCTGTGTAAGCAGTAATATTTTTTGAGTGTTGACAATGTTCCAGGCCCTGTTTTGGTTCATCCATGAACAAAGTCTTCTTCCTAGAGTTTGCTCTGCTGGATCCCTGTGATATCAGGCCACCATGAGGTAGCTGGAAAGTCTCTGGGCCTGGAGATCAAAGATCTATGTTCAAGAAGTACCTTGGTGCTTACAGCTGTGAGATTCACACCAAAACATTCTATCTTTCTGCGTCTTCATGTCCTAATGGTTAAGGGGGCACTAACAATGTTTCAAAGGAATGGTTAAATTGACAGGTTGTATATGAAATGGCATAAACAGCCAATGCTATTGAATGTTAGTTCGATTTGTATCTGAGAATCACAGCATTAAAAAGGAATTAAGAGACAATCTAGCCAGCTATTTCTCAGAAACAAAGCTGGAGCCATGAGAAATTTAAGCTGAGGGACATACAGTGGAGGCATGGGTGTTTTCCCTGTTGCTCCAAAGTGAGATTTTTATTCTTTGGCCATACAACCCAATTCCAAGGACAGGGATTTCACACTCAGACAGAACTACAATCAAATATAACAATATATAGCCATATAAAAATATTTCAAAGCCAATGAGTAATAGTTTAGTGATAATCATTCACATTGATAAATAAATCCCAGCACTCTGTAGCTTGAGGGTGAAAAACTTCTGTATAACCTGCTTTAGACCTTTCATATCCTATGCATCCATGGCCTTTATTATATTTTAATATAATACGTGACCAGGATAATGTCTGAACAACTGCATTTATACTTTTCAATTACAAGTAGGAGCATAGCCAACCCAACCTAAGACCTGGGCAGGAAGGGCCCCTGTCCTGGGCACTGTATTTTAGCACCATATTCTGGCACAGCCAGCCCTTCTCTGCCTATACTACTTACTTGGGTTATAGAGTACAGGGGCTAAGAAGAAATGGCCACCGGAGACCTAGTCTCTTTGGATCATGGAGTTTCCTGTCTGGATGGTTTCAGAATTTGATGGCCTCTTGCTAGGATTTATCCTCCTTAGGATAGGAGATGCAGCTGGCCTTCCCAGCCTAGGATGAGAGGTGACCAAGGAGAAGGGTGGGGAGAGGGAATGACAGGAGAAAAAAAATTTGGAATTGCAGGTTGAAGTGTCTACACACACATGCAAAAGACTGCTCACAGTGCAGGGCAGTACCAGCTGGGGAGGTACGCAGTGCAGGCTAGAACAGGGAGAAAGGAGTAGCAAGAAAACTGGGTTCAGGCTGCAAGTTTTCTATTTTCAGTCTTTTCCCAGGTCCTGAAAAATGTTACAGGAGATCCTGATCCCATCATCCATGGATGTCCAATTTGTTTCTTCTCCTTTCCTTTCCTGATGGCAGACTTTTGGACAGTCACTAACAAAATTGAGAGTTGATCAGAGGCAGAGAGTAGAGGTTAAACACAGATCAGATCATTTCTTCTATTCAGTGAGTAACCAATGATCTTTGCAACTCAAGAAGAGCCCTGATAAAATGTTTCCTAGAATCACATCTTAAAATCTGGAGGGACCTCAGAAGTCATTTCTCAAGTCCATGAAAAACAGAGGCTGGAAGACACAAGGACAGATGGCTAAATAAATGCATGATTTGTCTAAAGTTTTATCTGAGCCTATTTTTTACAAACTTGTCAGTCTTCAAAGTATGTGATTATTAGCCAATTATACTGAGATGTAATCTGTTCTTAGGCCAATGGTACTTGCAGTTATGTATCTTTGGAGTCATATTTATAGTCACTGTACGGTAAAGGAACTTGTAACTATTTGTACACCACAAACTATTCTGATAGAAAGAATTTCTGGTCCACTTTGTATGACTAAGGTACTTATTAAAGTCTATTTATATAATTAATAATATTTTTGAGGGCTGAAAACTACACGTCTCCCTCTAAAAATCTTAGCTTATGTGTGCCTTATTTTCTCTGCCCTTTGCCCAGGCTGGTATAATTTGCTCATCTAAGATATATCAACAGCTAAGAAAGACTTAATGGTTCCTGTCTTTAACAGTAGCATAACTACCTTCCTGAACTCAGAATGTTAGCTTTTTTCATTATCAAGGAGAGAGGCAGATCTGGAAAGGGAGAAGATAATGTAGCTTTAAAGTGTTTGAAATTATTCCAGACATAGTAGTAGGATTTTGTATGAAATTAACCATTTATCAGCAGAAAACAAAGCCAGAAGCAAGAGACTCAATTGCACTGTTGTTGGATCAGTTAGCCATGCAGCACATGGTTACTGTGATTAGGAGGTGTTGCAGAAGATGGCAATGAGACAAAGGCAAACCAACAGAAGGACTTCTGTCAGAGAAACCAACAGCCACATTAACGCCTAGAGTAAACGTAGCACAGAAATCATAGTCAGTGACAAGAATGGTTTAAATGCATTTGTTCTCTGTGGGTGGAGAAGAGCGAGCCAATGATGAAGGGAAGATGAAAGAGTTATGTGGAAAGGGAAGAATGAGGTAGCTCCACCTCAACACCAGAGCCCTTCAAAGCACAGATCAGTCCCCCTCTGTATAAGGATCATTTGCATCTCAATGTAGGGACACGGAACACGAATTCTTAACATTTTCTTTCTGTGATATGCATAATGGATGATGTTCCCAGGCAAGTTTCCTGGGCCCTGCCACTTCCTTCTCACCTGCTCAAAATGTTAGGAAGAGTAATGTTAATGTCCATGTGCCAGGAAGGATTCACTCCTCCTGGGGACAGCACTAACTGTAGCTGGGGAGTCACAAAAGGCAGCATTTGGAACTGCAAATTTGAGCCCAAAGTAGAGGAGGCTCAGGATGGGCATGTGGAATTTCTGTACACAAATACCTAATTTACCATTCACCCAGATTCCATCACACACACGTGGCATGGAAGTGGATACAAGGGTAAGTCTGATGATCCCTGATGAAAACAGAGCTACCCACAGCAGAGGTTTTTTTCCTACTGTGATCATGAGAGGGCAGGTATGTAGGGAGGGCTGTAAGACTCAGAGTGCAGCATCTATGTCTAATGAGCAGGTGAGCAGGGACAAAAGCCATTGCATTGTGGATTCTCCATGAATTAGAAGATATGACCCAAAGTTGAAGGCAAACATTTCATAAAATGCCTCTGAATTATCAGAGTGTGCTTTTATACTTTATATTTTATAAAATACCTCTGAATTATCAGAGTAAGTTTGGTTGTTAATGCCCTCTGCTGTCTCTCCTCTCCAATACCATGAAGCATAATTCAGGATTATATAGGGATGATCTTGAATCCAAACTACCCTTTATTTAAAGAATAAATCTAAATAAGCACTTTTCGCCATAGTTAATATAGTCTCTGTGACCCATCTTACAACTTGTGAGGACTCTTCTCTGTGTCACACTACTGAGTTGTGAAGGTCCAGACAGAATAATTTGCTTGAATGATATGAGACCTGAGAAAGGAGAATGATCAGAGGATGTCAAATATTTTTGTGGCTTCTGTGCCCTGGGAAACTGTAGAGCAGCCTGCCTTCGTAAACATACCTGACTTAGAATACTGTCCATGACACGAGCAGCTCTGGGGTGGGGACGTGGTTGGGGGAAGATGAAGTTGTTTGGACTCTCCTTTCCACAACCCAATGCTTTTCAAATGGGCCAAACTTAACTGATCTTTGAAAGGTTTGTTCTGGCATTTCAAAATGAAACTGAGTTGTAGCAAGTCAGATAGAATTTTGGTAAACAATTAACAATTCCTGCTTTATGAACTGCATTTCTTGGCATGGATGAGCTTATGATCTCTTCTGTGCTGACTGCCTTGGTTTAATTGGCTGATATTTGCCTTCTTGCTTCTAGCCAGGTGTTAACAAATACAGATGATCTCCAACTTACGATTTGATGTGTGATTTTTTCAACTTTATGATGGTACAATAGTGATGCACATTCAGCAGAAACCATACTTTGAATTGTGGATTTTGATCTTTTCCCTGGGACAGTTGTTTGTGCATAACACTCTCTCATGATGTTGTGCAGAGATAGTGAGCCACAGCTCCCGTCAGCTGAGCGATCACAGGGGAAACTCAGCATTCTACAGGGCACTGTACTGCTAAGCTAGGAGAGGGGCTTGAGGTGTTAGACATATTTTTGATTTGTGATATTTTTGATTTTCAATGACTTATCAAGATATAACCCTGTCGGAAATCAAGGAACATCTGGATTTGGGATTGTGGCTCAGTGGTAGAGTGCTTGCCTCACATGTCGGAGGCACTGGGTTCGATCCTCAGCACTGCATATAAACAAATGAATAAATAGAGGTCAGTCAACACTAAAAATTTTTTTAAAAAAGGAACATCTGTAAAAGCATACTTGGTTTAAACTGAATAACGTGGACTGTTTTAACACGTGTGAATGTTATAATTTTATATAAAGGCACTAAGGACTAATATTTTATCATTCCAAGTGGTTTTATTGCTGATACATGTAGATTTCAGGGAACAAGTTAAGATCTATTGAAAGATTTAAAATTATTATATTATTTACACTGAAAATCATAGGTTTACTTATTGAAAATGGGATTGTTTTCTTGATTTCTTTTTCAGCTAGTTCACTATTAGCACATAGAAATGCTACTGTTTTTATATGTTGATTTTGTATCCTGCAACTTTACTGAATTAATTTATTAGTTCTAACAGCTTTTTGGTGGACTCTTTAGAGTTTTTAACATGTGAGATCATGTCATCTATAAAACAGGGACAGTTTGATATCTTCCTTTCAAATTTGGATGCTGTTTCTTTCTTTCTTTGTTTAGCCTGACCTGGCCAGGACATTTAATACTCTGCTGAATAGAAATATTGAAAGTGTGCATCCTGGTCTTGTTCCAGAGGTTAGAGGAAAAGTTTTTGAGTTTCTCCATTTAGTATGATGTTACTGTGTGTTTGTCATATCTAGTCTTTACTGTAGTGAGGTATATACCCTCTGTACCTAACTTGTTATTAGTTTTTATCATGGGAGATGTTGAATTTTGTCCAGTGCTTTGTCTACATCCATTGAAATGACAATGTGATTTTTATCCTTCTTTCTGTTAATGTGATTTTTCACTTAATTGATTTTCATATGTTGAACCATCCTTACATTCTTGGGATAAATCCCACTTGATCATAGTGAATTATGTTTTTGATGTGCTATTGAATTTTGTTTATTAGTATTTTGTTAAGGATTTTTGTTCTTATAATAGGCACAAAAATTAAATAACCTAGCAATAAATCTAACCAAGCAAGTGAAGAAGCTCTATATTGGAAACTTGAAAACTATAAAACATTGGTGAAAGTAACCAAAGGGGATGAGTGGAAAGATATCTCACATTGATGTACTGGAAGAATAAATATTGTTAAAATATCCATATAACCCAAAGTGACTTACAAATTCATTGTAATCCCTATCAAAGCACCAATGACATTATTCACAGAAACAGAAAAAATAACCCTAAAATATGTATGGAGTCACAAAAGACCCTGAATAGTCAAATAAATCTTGAGCCAAAAGAATAGAGATGGGAGCATCACAGTATCAGACTTTAAAATATACTACAAAGCAATAGTTATCAAAAATAGCATGATACAGGTACAGAAACAGACAAATGGACCGGTGGAGCAGAATAGAGAGCACATAAATAAATCCATGCACATATTGCCAGTGATCTACTACAATGTGCCCAAAACACACATTGGGGAAAAACAATCTCTTCAACAAATGATACTGTGAAAACTGAATATCCACATGCACAAAAATGAAACTAGACCTGTCTTTCATCTTATACAAAAATCAACTTAAAATGAGTAAAAGACTGAAAAATAAAACCCCCAAACTGAGAAAATGTTAGAATAATCCATTGGGGAAATGCTTTATGACATTGGAATGGGTAATATCTTTTAATATGTGAGCTCAAAAACAAAAATAGACAAATAGGATTATATCATACCAAGAAGCTTGTGCATAGCAAAGGAGACAGTCAGTGGAGTGAAGAGGAAGCCTACAGAATGGGAGGAAATATTTGCAAACTATATATCTGGCAAAAAATTAATATCCAAAATATGTAAGGAATTCAAAGTAAAAGCAAAAACAAATGTTAAAAACTGGCAAACGACTTTAATAGAACTTTCTTAAAAGAAGATGTACAAATGGCCAACAGGTATATGAAAAATGCTTAACATCATTAATAACTGAGGAAATGCAAATAAAAACTGCAATGAGGTATCACCTCACTACAATTAGAAGGGCTAAACTTACTCCAGTTAGAAACATGGAAACAGAAAAGAACAGAGTTGGTGAGGATATGGAGAAAAGGGAACTCTTACAAAATACTGGTGGGAATGTAAATTAGTACCACCATTGTGGAAATATGTACAGAGGTTCTTAAAAATTAAAAATAAAACTACTGTACCATTCTACTAGTAGGTATACCAAAGGTAATAAAATTAGTATATTGAAGAGATATTTGCACTTCTATCTTTACCACAGCACTATTCACAATAACCAAGAAACAGAATCAACCAAGGAGGATCAGCCTAAGTAGTCAATCAATGGATGTACTGATAAAGAAAAAGTGTTACACAATGGAATACTATCCAGCCATGAAAAGAATGAAATCCTTTCACTTGTAACATCATGACTGGAAGTGATGAACATTAAGTGAAATAAACCAGGCACATCACATGATCTCACTCATAAGTGGAATCCAGAAGTTGCTTTCAAAAAGCAGAGAATAGAATAATGGTTACCATGGACTGGAGATAATAGGGGGAGGAAGGAATGGGGAGAGGTTGGTCAGAGACAAATGAGGACAAGTTCTGACCTTCTATTTTACAGTATGGTGGCTATAGTCAACAATAATGTATTATATATTTCAAAATAGCCAGAAGAAAGGATTTTTTGTGGCTTTTCTTTTTTTAATTTGTTATTTGTTATTTTTAGTTATACATGACAGTAGAATGTATTTTGATATATACATGGAATATAACTTCCCATTCTATGGTTGTACATGATGTGGAGGGAGACCAGTTAAGTATTCACATATGAACACAGGAATGTTATGTCCAATTCATTCTACTGTCTTTCCTATTCTGATCCCTTCTCTCTTGGCTTCATTCCCCTTTGTCTAGTCCACAGTACACCTACAGAAGAGAGGATTTTGAATGTTCTCCCCACAAAGAAATGATTAACGTAATGAATATGCTAATTACCCTGAATTCATCATTACACAATGTATCCATGTATCAAAACATCACTATGCACTCCATAAACAGGTACGATTGTTCATGTCAATTTAAAAACTTATGGGCTTACCCAAAGACAACAAAGACATCGCTGATTTCGTTTCACTCTTGTTTTCTCACTTAGCCTTGCACCATCATCACTTTGTGAATCTACCTACAAATCACGGCATTATTCAGAATTTGAATAATTTTGCTGAAAATACAGATTATGGATACTTTGAATTTCAATACAATACAAAATACACAACATTCCATGTGTCAAACAGCAAGTCAAACATTGACAAGCTTGGTGGAAACGGTAGATGATACCATATTACCTGGAGTTTCTTTTCCCTTTTGATAATATGGTAGCTATGAGAGACTCTCAAATCTCTAAAAGTAGAGAAAGTACTACTGAGCCAGGATAGCACCTGCTGGGTGCAGAGGTCATGCTTCTTATAAATACTTCCAGTCAATCACCCAGTGCAGAAGGGACACCAAGGCGGGTCTGTTTTGAGAGACATGAGATTCCTCTGATGGTCAGTCAACCTTGGTATGAGGCCTGTCCAGTGGCCTCACCCAGCTTTCTTTAGATGGCACAGCTAGGACACTTTAACTCAGCCTTTGTTCCTTCTTTCCCCCATTGAGATCAGTGGGTTTCCTAATGATGATGGGTCTAATGATCTGTGGGTCCCCTATGATGATCTAGTGGGTTTCCTATGATGATCTAGTGGGTCTCCAATTGTGCTTTTCACTTCCTCCTCATTTACTTTCACTTTACTAAGGAAATCCTTACAAGTGTCATTCAACATTGGCATCTGTTTTGGAAGACAAGGACAAACAAAGATGAGGAAACCTATCTGTGCTTTGGAATAAATTATCTTGAGCGCAAATGCTTGGAGATGACGGGGGAAATGCATGCGTCATATCCCATGAACTGAGTGATACACATAACACTTCTAGACAAATGAACATTGAGGAGTTTGTCTGTGTTACCTTGTTTAAGCAGAAGTAAAGGTGTAGCAATATCAGAGCCACCCATAATGATATGAGGTCTTTATCAGAAATATGAATTTTTCTGATCCATATCAGAAATATGGATCGAAATTTCAAATTACCTTGCTATTATTGAGTATAAAATAATGATAGAAACACAAAGTGTGAGCCAAGTGTCCGAGGAGGTTTGAAGGCAGAAGGTCCATTCATGTCATCGCACACTGAGAGGAGGCTGGAGGAAAGGAGTGGAGGAGGCTGGCTTCCCATGGTCCCAGGGATGCTAGCTGGAGTGTGGGTGATCTTGCAACTGCTGCTCTAGGAAACTTTGCCTGAGCAAGACATACCCTGCAGTGACTTTTTAAAATAAACTTTTGCTTTAGAATAGTTTGAAATTTATAGAATTATCACACAGACAATACAGAGAATTCATCTATGTTCCACAAACCATTTCCACTATCATTAACTTCTAACATTAAAATAGTACAGGCATCATTGAACCAATATTGCTGCACTATTATTACTCAAGGTCCATACTTTTTTCAGATTTCCTAAGTTTTTGTCGTCACGTCTCCTTAGGCTCCTCTTGACTGTAACAGTTTCTCAGACTTTTTTTTTTTTGGATGAGCTTGACAGTTCTAGGATACCTGGCCAGGTGTTTTATAGAATATCTCTCATTTGGGATTTTATAGACTATCTCTGATTTGTCTGATATTTTTCTCATGCTTACGCTGGGATAATGGGGTAATGTGTTTTGGGAGAAAGACCACAAGGACCCATCTCATCATATCAAATCCATGACAGATACTATCAGAATGATTTATCACTATTAATATTGATCTTCAGTTATCTGAGTTAGGTAATGTTTGTCAGGTTTCTCACTGTAAAGTTATGGTCTTTATTTTCTTCTCATTCCATACTGTACCCTTTGGAAGGAAGACAGTATGCATAATCCCTAATTAAGAAGTAGGACTTACACTCCTCTTTCTTTAGGGGAAATATTTATATAATTAACTTGGAACCCTTCTGAACAGAAATTACTCCTCCATTTATTTATTTCATTATTTATAGGTGATATAGTTTGTATTTTGGGTTATAATGGAATGACATTATATTTGTTGTTCAAATTGTTGCAGCATTAGCCACTGGGGACTCTTTTACTTGTCTCTTGCATCTCTTTCACATGCCTCTATCATTGTGACTTGCTCCCCAGCACTTTCTTTCTAGCCCTACAAGACACCTCAGGCTCATTTTGCCTGTCTTCCCTTAGTCCTATGCTCAGTTGTTTCTCCAAAGAACTCTTGCTGCTCTTCCTGGAGAATGGTAGGAGACCTGAGTGCTAGATAGACACGGTGACTTTGTAAGAGTTTTGAGCTGTGCATTCTTAGCAGTTCTACACCACGGTGACCCAGCAAGTTAGGAATGCTGTAGTCATGGACAATGATTTGACTTGTCCAACAGACTGAAAGGTCCTACAAAATTCAGAAGGCTCTGCTATTGAAGAGGCTGTGCCTCCCACTTGGGAGAAAGATGCTCCAGGATTTGGTTTCCTCGTGTGTTTTGCAGAAGTCTTGCTCCATTACACCACCCATAAGCTGCTTGTGGAAACTGCATGTGACACTTATGAAAAGGAATCAAATATCTAACCAGTGGACATCAAAAAATTTGCCAAGAAACTAGATTCTAGGGCTGAGACTGGAATTTGCTCCTGTTGAGTTTCACATCTCAATCTTCAATAGAGACAGAAAGGTCTTGATGGCCAAGGGCAGGGGTCCTTAGCAATGCCAGTTTCATTTCAAAGCTCAGGTTCCTCCTGGCCAATCCTTGGGGCTTCTCTGTGCTTCCATATGTTTTTGACAATCAGGACAACGGGAGAATCTACTTTGAATCTATGGTTTTGAAGATTAAGTGGGTTAACATATATAAATGGATTGAAACACTCACATACATAATAAGTGCCATGTAAGGGTTTAATATGAAAATCTCAACATGTGCCTTTGTGTGTATCTGTAGCTTCATCATCAGCACAATAATGACCTAGAGTAAATAGAGGTACAAATAAGTTCCACCTAATGTTTAAGAGGGCATGAAAATATTCTAGTTTTAGAAAGATTTTAAAATTCAAAAGCCCCCAAGGACAATCAAGGGCCAGTGCTTATAGAGTTAATAGCAAGTTCTTTGGAAAAGTGTGACTCAGAGAAACTTTTCTCAGAGTTATAGATGGTCATTTCTTAATTGCACTCTTGGTTTAATAGGAAAAGTTTGTATTGGGATTTTCAAAGTCTACTGTGGCTGATGGTGAAGTCTTAGGGTGACAGGGAGAGAGTGATGGAGGCCAGGAGAGCACCCATCAGAGTGACTAGCTGGGAGTAAAATGGGGAAGAAGAAAACCAGGATTTTTCTCCCCAAAAATACAGTTTGGAAATTTTGTGTGGTGTGTGTGTGTGTGTGTGTGTGTGTGTATTAGTATGTTCAAAACAAAATGTAAAAGACTAAGTAACTTAACAACAGAAATTTGTTTTCTCACAGTTCTAGAGGCTAAAAGTCCAAGATCAAGGTACTGTTAGGGTTGTTTCTGGTGAGACTTCTCTTCCTGGCTGGTGGACAGCTGCCTTCTTGCTAATATTCTCCTGTGGGTTTTTCTGTGTGTGTAGAGAGAAAGAGATATTTCTGCTGTCCCTTCCTTGTCTTATATAAATAGAAGTTCTATCTAAGTAGGGCTCCACCCTATGACTTCATTCAATCTCAATCACCTCCTTAAAAGTCCCATCTCCAATACAGTCACCTTGCAGGTTAGGGCTTTAACATGAGCTAAGGGGAATATTTCAGTCCATAGCAGTGTGTAGGGTGGCGGGGCTGACCCTTATCATTTGAGCAGAATTCCTATCAATTGTTATAATGTTTGTTTTCTTAAAAGGCAAATAGTTCTGGATGAGTTTTTCAGAATTAGCTCTTACGTGGATTAGGAGAAAACAAGCATAAGAAAAGAGAAAAAGAATAAAAGAATAAGCAGGAAAAGAGAAATGTATTAAACTGCACTGTATAACTTACAAACTTGTTAGGTAAGAAGTTGGCGTGCTGACCTCTGTAATGACACAGAGTCAAAATCTGAGAATTCTTCATGGCATTCTATTGAAAATGTGTTTGCACAAAGTTTAATCATAGATGTATTTAAATAAGAAATGTACCTCTTGCTAATACTGTCCTGGTCAAGGTATAAATAAAAATCAAGAAATCAGCCTCAAAAAAATTAATTCTACATTGTGTTGTTGGTCCATCTTTGTTAGGATTATGTGAACATTCATTTTTGGGAGGATGCACCAAATATATTTAGCAGAATCTCAAGACATGTGGCAACCCTTAAAGATTAGAATTATTAGTATAACATTAGAATTATACATAGGGAATTGCAAACATTAGAAAAGATTTCAAGGTGACTTTTTAATGTCTTCCTAAGGCTATGCTACAAAAAGATTAGCTTTTAATCAAAATTATTTTATAAAGCCCATCCAGCACCAAAGATCAGGGCAGCCAGGCTAGAGGTCATGGTCTCATTGATATATTTAAAATTATTTATCAAGCTACCTATTAAACAGGCTAGTTGGATATTTTCTATGTTCAAGGAATAGCACGAGACATTGTGGAGATAAGAAATTTTGTAAGACTGTCTTATACTTCAAAGTATTATAGTCTATTTGGGATAATGGTAGATGTATACTAACAATGATGCTAAAGATTGCAAAGTGGCAAACAATTCTCTACCACTTTTTATATGCTAGACATTTTCCATATACAGATTTTACTTAAATATTAAGTGAAGGTGGGTATTATCACCACACTCATTTAACAGACATAGAAACAAAGTTCAAGGAGATTCCCTGCATCAGGAAGCCAAGGAATTGAATCTGTCCTATGTATTGCAAAGGCCTGATCCTTCAATCATCAGGCTAAGTGCCCCGAGTGTGGTGTGAACAGAAAATGATTTGGATTTTAGGGAAGGATGTGATCAGGTGACAAAACAAAAATCAGCTTTGGGCTGGACACATAGAAATGTTGAATATATTCTCAATGTGCTGAAATGGGTGCCAGGAAAGAATATCAAGATGCAGGAAGGCAGGAAATTGCAAAGCAGATTCAGGAGAGGAAATATTGGTAGATCACTGACTCATGCTAATAGGATGGATTGAGGTCAGATTATGGGGAGTGGTAGAAGCTAAGCTAATGAGTTTGAAAATTATCAGAAGCATTAACAAATTAAAGATTTTTGCATGGGTGAGTGTTTGAAGAAGGAATCCTTTAGAATCATAATCTAATAAACAAAATTGATTACAGATGGGGGGTGTTTGAAGGTGAGCTCAGTAGTTTTCAAGCCCACCCGCATGTTAGAATCACCTGGGGAGTTTTTTTTTTTTTTTTAAATCCTAGTGTTGGGGCTCCACCCCAGTTCAATTTAATCAGAATCTCCGAGGTTGGGACCAGATATAAGATTTTTTTTTAATGCTCCCCGAGGTGATTCTAATGTGCAACCACGGTTGAGAATCAGTGAGTTAGATTATTGCAATCATGCAGCATATAATAAGTTTTTGAGCTAGGTTGATAGCAGGGGAAATGATCGAATAGAGCAGGCACTATGGAGGTAGAAGAAGAAGTAGTTATAATATTTGGGGAGAAATCATTAAAGGAAAGAAGGAGAACAAAGACATTAAATCTCTGGTGTGATTATAAGAGATCAAATTCAGGATAAAGAATTTTGGAGCTGGGCAGGGTAGCTCACGGCTGTGATCCCAGTGGCTCCAGAAGTTGAGGCAGGAGGTTTGTGAGTTCAAAGCCAGCCTCGGCAACTTAGCAAAGTCCTAAGCAATTTAGCAAGACCCAATATAAAAATAAAAAAATAAAAAAGGGGCTGGGGATGTGGCTCAGGGGTTAAGTGTCCCTGAGTTCAATCCCCGGCGGTGGGGGTTAGGAATTATCTGCACACAGAATAGATTTGAAATCATGAGAAAAGACAAAATCTCGGAGAAAGACCAGACACGAAGAAAAGAGGGTAGACTTGGGAGGTGCTCACACTTAAGGCAGAAAGAGAAAAGCCAGAAGGAGAGGCACAAAATGCAGATTCAGAGAGGAGAGGAGCTAAACCAGACCACTGATGGAAATGAAGGACTTGGGAAACGGGTGGCCAGCAGTTGGAAACTTCAAAATGGGGATGATACAACCTACCCAGCCCAGGGTCCTCAATATTCAAGAACAATAATACTGCTGTGGCTGCTGCGGCTGTTTTCATCTTCCTACCTGGGCCTCTAGAGCACACAGTTTTGCTTGCTGTGAATGCAATCTGGTCTCTGTGCTTGATGAGAAATGAAAAGCACTTTAAGTTTGTGTCTCCATGGAGGAGCTTATTAAATGGGCTGAAGGTTTTCCGGGATAGGTTGGAAGACATAATCTAGAAAGGAGGCCAAGAAGGGGGTGCCGTTTAAGAAGCAGAAGGGAATTAAAATTGGTATCAACAAATGGGAAAATGAAAAACAGTGACACAGAGAAGACATCAGAGGAAAGACAGCATTTCTGAAGGTATATAATAGACTCGAAACTGGGTGATTCTAAGCCTCTGAAACCGTTACATCTTGGCTCCATGACACGGATAAGGAGGATTCCATTTCTCCCTGCCTGAGAATGCATAAAGGTACATTACAGAATCTGCAAGCCAACAGGTTGGTTGTCAAACTCTCAACACAGACTAGCTTCTTAGTTGTTTTCATATTTTAAAAAAAGGGTAGGGGGAAGCAGCCATCACCAGGAGGGAGCATGAGTTCCCTAAGGGCATACTGAAAGTCAAGCTTTATTTCCTTTTTTGATAAATTGCTTGATCTGTAGACCAGAGGAACGACACAGAGGAATGTGCATCTGACAATATCTTTCATGATGTTCTTGTGACCAGCATGGGAAATTGCTAGATGATATAACATTAGGGAGATTCATAGCTGGTTAAATGTTTATAAAGATCATTGGGCGAGGAGCACAACTCCTAGGCTCTGATCCCTGCTGTATCACTTAGTAGCCTTTTACCCTAAGGAAGGTTGCAAACTCTGAGTTTCAGATTCTTCATCTCTAAAATGGGTCTAATAAGAGCTGCTTTATGTAGCACACAGGAATGAATTAAAAATAAAACAATATCCAGGGAATAGGCTTTACCTTTTGGAAAGTCTAACACCTCAAGAAGCTGTTATATTTGATGCCTGTGTTAGGCACAATACCAGAAATGTCCTAGTCCTTTACCCCAGAACATACGAATATGTATGTTATACAGCAAGGACACATTAGGCTGCAGATGGAAGTAAGGTTGCTAATATGTGAACTTCAAAAGAGAATATCCTTGATTATCCAGGACCTGAAGTAATCATAAAGTTTATTTAAGTGAGAAAGAGGGGAGTAGAACAGTCAGGACAGGAGAGATGGCACTGTGACTCGACCAGTCATTATTGTTGTTGAAAAGTGAAGTGATGCAGGAAGCCTCTAGAAATTGAAAAGCCAAGAAAATGAATTCCCTCCTAGAGCCCCCAGCGAGAGGGCAGTCTGGCCAATACCTTGAGTTTAGACTACTGATTCTCATTTTTGGATCTCTGACTTCCAGATTAATAAATTTGTGGTAATTTGTTAAGCAATAGAAAACTAATACAATGCCTTTGTGCAAACTTTTCTCTGTGTTCTTGGTCCTAACCTATACAAATGCCTGTTAATAATTTACATGAAGTCACAGAAGGCATGCTTCTATGATTTGCATATGATACAAAACTGGAAAGGATAGCATGTATATTGCTTAAACTCCTAATAAATCTAAAAGAGCTTTATGAATCAAATCCAGATATGATTTCAAAAGAACATGTAAACTTCTACTTTTATGTTCAAATTAAATTGTACAAGAGTGAAGAAAGCAAAAGTTATTTGTGCAAAACAACATATGAATTTTAATGTATTTTAAAGTCATACTGATTACAAAGTTACCATTAATCAACAGAGAATGATAGCAAGCTAATGCAAATCTAGGCTGTATTGATAGAATCTGGGTAAGGAAATGATTTTTTTTTAAAGACTTTAACAGGTTAGGTGATACGTGTGGCAGTTTTCTTTTTTGGACACCCACTGTGGGCTGATGGCATATTTTCAACGCAGAGGGACCAAGAAGGTCAGGACCAAGCTAGGGTTTGATGAGTGATGTAAGAATCACCGACGTAAAGACAGAGGTTTCTGGTCCTTGACTTAGACTTAGTAAAAGAGCACATTTGTAGATGGAACCAAAACTACATGCTTTATGTTTTTAACAAGTGTCCCAAGTGATTCTAATGTATGGGATCCCGGTCAGTTCAGGAAATGGTGAAGTTGTGGAGATAAAAGTAAGTATATAGAACATGGAATCTCATATTTGGAGAAGGCCTCATGATTGTCTTCAACTATTTGTGTGTGTGTGTGTGTGTGTGTGTGTGTGGTGCTGGGGATTGAAACCAGGGCCTTATGCATGCAAGCCAAGCACTCTACCAACTGAGCTATATCCTCAGCCCTGTCTTCAACCATTTGAAGGGTTATCATGTGGTTACCCTCTGGAGAAATACAGAAAAAGCAAGAAGGGTAAAAGGTAGGGGTCAATAGAAGCTCTACTGTGGAAACTATAGAACATTGATGAAAGAAATTGAAAAGAACACACACAAAAAATGGAAAGATATTGCATGTGCATGGATTGGAAAGATGAATATTATCGATATGTCCACACCAGCCAATTTGATCTACAGATTCAGCACACTCTTTATCAAAATGCCAATGATATTCTTTATAGAACTAGGAAATACCAATCCTAGAATTCATGTGAGCCTACCAAAAAATCTGAATAGCTAAAGTTGTATAGGGCAAAAAGAATGAAGCTTGAGGCATTATGCTACCTGACTTCAAAATATATTACAAAACTATAGTAATAAAAAGGCATAGTATTGGTATAAGTAAATACACACACACACACACACAGACAAATGGAGCAGAATATAGAGAGTCTGAAAGTAAACCCACACATCTACAGCCAACTGATCTTGACAAAGGTGCTAAGAATGTGCATTGGAGGAAGGACAGTCTCTTTAATAAATGGTGCAGGGAAAACTGGAAATCCACATGCAAAAGGATGAAACTTGAGGTCTCTCACCATATACAAAATCAATTCAAAATGGATTAAAGAGGTAAATACAAGACTTGAATCATAAACTACTGCAAAAAACTAGGAAAAATCCTCATGACATTGAAATAAGCAGGGATTTTTTGGATAAGAACTCAAAAGCGTAAGCATACAAATGAGATTTTTTTCCTTTCTCTTTTTGTGGTACCAGGTATTAAACCCAGGGATGTTCTACCACTGAGCTACTTCCCCAGCCCTTGTCATTTTTTATTTTGAGACAGTATCCCTAAGTTGCTGAGGCTGATCTTGAACTTGTGATCCTCTTGCCTCAGCCTCTAAAGCCACTGGAATTACAGTCACTTACAGTCATGTACCACCAATGCCCAGCTATATAATATTTTTTCTTAAAAAATATCTAGAGAGCAAAGGACATAAATAACAGAGTGAGGAGATAACCTACAGAAGGGAAGATAAATATTTGCAAACTATATATTGGACAAAGGGTTCCCACCTAGAATATGCGAGGAACTCAAACAAACCAATAGTGAAGTAGTGATAATAAAATCCAAACAAATTGGGCAATAGACCTATGTAGACATTTCTCAAAAGATGATATACAAATGGCCAACAGGTACATGAAAAAGTGCTAAACCTCACTTATGATCAGAGAAATGCAAATCAAAACTACAGCGAGATATCACCTTACTCTTGTTAGAATTGTTAGTATCAAAAAGACAAAAGATAACAAAGTGTTGGTGAGGATGTGGAGAAAATGGAACTCTTATAAATGGATGGTGGAAATATAAATTAGTATATCTACTATGGAAAAAGATATGGAGGTTCCTCAAAAAATTTAAAAAAAGAACTACTACATGTCTACCAGCAATCCTACTACTAGTTATATATATCCAGAAGAAATGAAAGTGGTATGTCAAAGAGGCATCTGTATGCCCATGATCATTCAGCACTATTAACAATAGTCAAGAAAGAGAATCAGGGGCCTGGGGCTGTAGCTCAGTGGTAGAGTGCTTGCCTAGCATGTGTGAGGCACTGGGTTCGATCCTCAGCACTACATAAAAGTAAACAAAATAAAAGGTATGCTGTCCATCTAAAATCCCAAAAAAATTTTAAAAAAAGAAAGAGAATCAAACTAAGTATTCAATGAATGTTGTATGGATAAAGAAAATGTGGTATATGTACACAATGGAATACTATTCAGCCATAAAAAGGATGAAATCCTGTCATTTGCAGTAATGTGGATGGATGGAACCAGAAGACATTACGTTAAGTGAAGTTTGATGCAGAAAGACAAATAACACATGAACTCACACAAATGTGGAATCTAAAAACGTTGATTTCATAGAAGTTGAGAGTAGAACAGTGGTTACCAGAGATGAAGCAAAATGTGATATATACACATAAAGGAATGCTGCTCATTTGCAATAACAAATAGAGTGACCTTGGATTAGGCACAAGGGAGTGAAGGGAGGGGAGGAGGCCTGGTTAGGAAGGATAGAAGGATGAATTGGACATTATGACCCTATGTGCATATACGATCACACAACTGATGTGATCCTACATCATGTACAACCAGAAGAATGAGAAGTTATACTCCATTTATGTATGATGTTTCAAAGTGCACTCTACTGTCATATATAACTAATTAAAACAAATTAAAAAATATTGCAATTTCAAAAAATCTAGAAGAAAGGATTTTTAATGTTTTCACCACAGAGAAATAATCAATGGGAAGATAGATTCACTAACCCTGATTTAAAGATGACACAATGTATACATATAACAACCTTGTAGCCTATAAATAGGTGCAATTTTAGATATGAATTAAAAATAATAAAAGTGTTTATAAGGGAGCTGAAGTATTCCTGTCACCTAGAGATGTCATAACCATTCTGTCATAGCTCAGAGCATTATGCATGTGTTTGTAGTGGTGTAGGAGCAAACGAACCTATTGAACTGCCAGTCCCATGACAATATATATGGCACATAGGACAATGCATGGTGTATCACACTTAACAATAGTAACAAATAGCCCTGTCAGTGCATGACATTGACTCTATACTATTATTTTTATTAGCATCTCATAGTGTACTCCCACTTACCACAAGTTTACTGTGAACAGTGTGCTGTGTTACGCCAGCCCCCGCCTCATACCTCCCGTGCTTACCAAGTCCCTTGATTGCATCAAGAGGCCACATGGAGCGACTGACTTACATCATCTAGGTTTGTGTAAGTTCACTCAGTGACAAAATCAACAGAATGCAGCTCTCAGAACATAGCCCTGTCTTTAAGTGATGTGCAAAAATACATATCTAAGTCACATGGTACTCCAAACTACACCAGCTTGGAAATTCAAATGAGATCCAAGCAGTGTAGCTGTAACAAAATGATGTTTCTATGGATTCCTCCCAAACCACTGTGTGGGGATTCCAAGCCTCCCTCTCCCCATGCTCTGGGAGTATCCCATGGATAAGACATGTGTCCTTGAAATATAGCCCTGGTTCTCCAACTTCTATAACTGTCTCTCACTTTCCATCTCTGGCTGTCTATTGCTAAAATCACCAAAGAAGCCACTGGAACCTCATTGTCCAAGTAGGACCCACTGTGAAGTTTCTGACATGAAGACTTTCCCCTTTTGGCCTCGTGGTTTCAGATGGGTGTGTTTTCTCCTCCAGCTCAGCCTGCTGGGCCCACTTGAGATGAAGCATGACTTAACAAGGACCCGGGTTGTGGAAAGCCATTATGTCACACCCACTTGTGCTCTTCCTAGTTTGCAGATATTTGGTGAAATGCCTCTTCTGGTTCTCACTCTCTCTTCTTCCTTTCATCTCTTCTTCCTTCTTCCTTCATTCTTTTGACTTATTCTGAGGTCCTTCTCTCCAGGAATTAAGCAAACAACCAATATTAACTCCAATGAGATTAAGGAGAAGCTGGGAAATGACTGTGTAGGTGCAGGACTACCCCCAGAGTAGATATTCAAGCTTCATAAGGAACTACAACTAGCAACTGCAGCAGTGTCAGGGACCAAGGAAGCAACTATTTCTGGAGCCACCGACCCTTCTTTTGGGAGTTTTCTTGTGCTTTTTCTGACACCAGCTTTCCTTGTTTCTTTGTATAACTGCCCCAGATGAGACTGACCTGAGTAATCAGTGAATATTAACCAGAACCTCTAGGCACTACTTAAAATTTCCCAGGAGAGAGAATTTAATTGACTCATTTGTAGTCAGTGTCTACCAGATCCCGTCAACAGTGGCCACAGATCATGTGTCCCACTGGACAATTAGCAGACATGGAAGGAGAATTTCTAAGAAGTAGTGCGTACTGTGTTTTGAGCATAGAACATTCTAGGTGGAGAAGACCGAAAATGAGAGGTATCAGAAGAGGTGTTTATGTTGCTAACCTTGGATAGAATTTGGATACACATACTCTCTTCCTTCTGAATGACTTGTTCCCCAAAGGCTCCTCAGACTCTCAGCTTACAACCAGCCTTCTCAAGACATGCTTAGCCATGTCTCCACCTCGGCACAGCCTTCACTCTCAATCTAAGATCTCTGTAAAACAGAGTATTGTAAGGAGATGAGCTTCCCGTCCCAGGGAACACACATATTAAGAAGGATCACCTGTAAGAAATTGTGCACAAGAGGCATCTTTGACCTGATAGGTTATGTAAGACAGTTGTAAAATTCATCAGTAACCTAAGTTTATAGGTAACACAAGCTGATTCACCAGCCACAGAACAGTCTTCTAAGTTGTCTAAGTGCTTCAGTCTACAAAATGAGTGTACTCTAGGAATTTCATAATTATAAAAAAAATTCTTAACGTGACTTTAGATTCATTTACTTTTCCAGGAAAAGGAGGAACACATGGGCTTAGACTCATAAATTAGGATATATCAATTGTAAAGTTTTTTTTAGTGCTCTTTTAACCAAATGTTGTGGGGATTTAAGAGTGATTTTCCAGGTCATCAAGCTAATTACTCTTAGTATTTCTTAAAGAGTAAGTGTGGTAAGAAAAATTAGCTAGGACAATACTGTCAAGGGACTGGTTAACTCCAATGCACTGCAGATGTCCAGTAATGTATTGGGGACAGTTTGTGCTGTGTTCACTAAGTGGGCACCATTGAGATTTCAGACCCATTTGAAGACTTCATTTTTTTTGTATCTCCATTTAGTTATGAAGTCTCGACTCTTGATTTTCTTCTTTTATCTTTTTTCTCACAATTTTTTTTGGGGGCATACCAGAAATTGAACTCAGGGGCACTTGGCCACATCCCCAGCCCTATTTTGTATTTTATTTAGAGACAAGGTCTCATTGAGTTGCTTAGCACCTCACTTTTGCTGAGGCTGGCTTTGAACTCATGATCTTCCTGCCTCAGCCTCCCGGGCTGCTGTATTACAGACGTTTGTTACTGCACCCAGCTCAAGTCTTAATTTTGAAGTTGTGTTTTTTTTATAATATATGAACTCAATGTGTCAGAGCTTTTTCCTTTTTTGTTTCTTTTGTTTTACAGAATACAAGTACTGTGTGATCATGTACTGAAATCAAGTAGTGCTGGCAAGATCATGAAGTGCTGGTCCTCACATCTCCCCATCGCTTGTCTCTGATCAAGACTCCAGTTTTCACATCACTGCTCTTCAGCTCCATGGGCACTGAGAACTTCCTAAGGGTCACCCTGATTGCTCCACAAGCCATTACAGTGAAACATATGACATCCTCCCCATATTCACTCCCTTTCTTCCCCCAGTGGAAATCATAATTATCTAACAACTAAAAGCAAAGATAAGGAAACATCATCATAGACTTGAACGATCACAGGTCTTCAAAACAGGCAAGTCTTCATTGGAATGTTGACTTGATCCTTGGCTCTTTTGGCCTTGTTTAAGTGGGAATAACATGAACCTCATGAGGGTGTTGGAAAATGTAAATAACAAATGTGGTGCTAGTCAGATTTGTGTTACAGCAATAAATACCTGACATAATTGACTTGTAAAGAAGAAAGATTTATTTTGGATCACAATTTTGGAGGTTTCAGTCCTTAAACGGTTGGCCCTATTGCTTTTGTTCCTGTGGTGAGGCAGCAAGCCATCCTAGCAGCGGTGTGTGGTGAAGCTACTCACCTCACTGAGGGATGGTGAAAGAGAGAGGAGGAAGAGATTGGGGTCCCAGAATCCCCTTCAAGGACATGCCCTGGTGACCAAAAACCTCCTGGTAGGCCCCACCTGTTAAAGTTTCTACCATCTCCCCATGGTGCCATAAACTTTAACACACAGACTTTTAGTATCTAAACTATATCAATATGTAAGTATGAAACATGCTTAATAAGTGTAATTTCTCTTTCCTCTTCTATTGCCTCGGAAGTAGTAAAAAAAAAGATAAAAAATTCAGTGTGAGGATTGAA
>CM053399.1:123945821-123981520 GCA_028644305.1 Xerus rutilus | reverse complement strand
GAGGGAAGCAGCTCACATAATGATCAGAGAGCAGAGGTAGAGGCCACTGTTCAGATACAAAATATATGCCCCATAGCCATTATCCCAATGAACCACTTCCTCCAGCCACACCCTCCCTACCTCCAGTCACCACTCAGTTAATCCTATCAGGGATTAATTCACTGATTAGGTTAAGGCTATGGCCCAATCATTTTTCCTCCAAACCTTCTTGCGTGGTCTCACCTGTGAGCGTTTGGGGCATACCACATCTAAACCATAACAACCATATTCATCAGTTGGGAAACTAGTATCATTAAGATTTTAATTCTCCACAAATAATCTATACATTCATATCATTCCCAATCAAAATTTTAGCAGGAATTAGTTGTAGTGATTGACAAACACGTTCTAAAATTTATATAAATGTAAAAGATCTGGAACTGACATAGCAAATTAGAAAAGGAACCAAATTGGAAAACTGACACTATCTGATTCCAAGATTTTTTTTGTAAAGCTACATGAAGGCAGTGATTACCAAGGCAGTGATCACTGTTGGCAAAAGGACAGACACAGACACCAGTGCTCCAGAATAGAGTCCAGAAAAAAGATACCAGGGAAAGACACCAAGGGGAGAGGACAATCATTTTCAACCAATGGCACTGGAACTGGATGCTCATAGTTTTATAAAAATCAGTCTCAAATCTTACCTCATAATATGTAAGAAATTTTAGCTCAAAATATATAATAGACCTAAATATAAGAGATAAAACTGTAAAAATAAAAGATGAAAACATGGAAGAATGTTTGAGATCTTGGATTGAACAAATAATTCTTAAATGGAGCATGAAGTTCATGAAAATATTTTTTAAATTTTTATAAATTACAATTAATCAAAAATTTTAAAGTTTTATTATTTGAGAAATATTATTAAGGAAGTTAAAAGGTAATCTGCAGTCTCGGAGGAAATATATGTAAAATATGTATCTGATATTTACCCAGACTCTATGAACACCTACTATTCAAGAACAATACGAGAAACAACAAATTTTAAAAAATGGGCAATATATTTATAACAAAAATTTTACTGAAGGTATTTAAATGACAAAGAAACACATGATATGATCTTTACTTAATTAATCATTAAGGAAGTGCAAATAAGAACCACAATAAGGTAGCTCTACATGTTGGCAAGTGTTAAGAACAATCAGAACCCTCATTGGTGGTAGGAATGCAAATTATTGGACCACTTTAGAAAAATGATGGGATTTTTCTTCTAGCAATAACACACCTAGATATTTACCAAAGAGATATAAAAATACATGTCCATACCACGATTGGTGCACAGACATTCACAGGAACATTTTTCACAGCAGCCTCAAACTATGGTCACGTGATGTTGATGTACTCAAGCTAAACAGATGTGTAAATGTATTTGCAGAATTGGGCTGGTATATGTCTGTCCTTGGCTTCAGAAGAGTCTCCACTGGGTAGCTTCTGTCCTTTTAGGCTGGGTCCCAGAACAAAACCCACGTGTCAGCCCCAGTCAACCTGAGCAGAGGATAAATCCTTTTGTCATGTGCTATCACAATTTCAGATATTGTTAAGCAACATTCTTGTGGCATCTTCCTGTCCCTTCTTGTTCTTTGTCTTCTCATTTCTAGGGTCTTGTAGTGGAAGAAGTCTTCCAATCTATTGCTATAATTGTCACCTTTAGGAAGATTTTTTTTTTGTACCAGGGATCGAACTCACTAAGCCACATCCCCAGACTTATTTTGTGGGGTTTTTTTTTTTTTTTTTGGTACTGGAGATTGAACTCAGGGTCACTCAACCACTGAGCCACATCCCCAGCCCTATTTTGTGTTTTATGTAGAGACAGGGTCTCACTGAGTTGCTTAGCGCCTCGCCATTGCTGAGGCTGGCTTTGAACTTGCAGTTCTCCTGTCTCAGCCTCCCTAAGTGCTGGGATTACAGGTGTGTGCCACAGCGCCCGGTTTAGGAAGAAGATTTCTGTTTCTGACTCCAGAACTGTTTCCTCCTCTAAGCTCTAGATTCTTACATGATATTTACAGAAAGAATGAATATGGACTTGGCATAGAAAGGAAGAAAGACAGCTGGGCGTAGCAACTCAGTGAGACCCTATCTCTACATAAAACACAAAATAGGGCTGGGGATGTGGCTCAGTGGTTGAGTACCTCTGAGTTCAACCTCTAGTCCAAAAAAAAAGAAACAAGAAAAAGAAAAAGAAAGGAAGACAGACATGAAATCAAATCACTGCTAGAAATTTGTGTACCTTTTAAATAATTGGTGTTTGGGCTGGGACTTTAGCTCAGCGGTAGAGCACTTGCCTCGCATGCGTGAGGCCCTGGGTTTGATCCTCAGCACCACATACAAAGCAGTAAAATAAAGACATTGTGTCCATCCACAATTAAAAAAAGTATTTAAAAAGAATTGGTGTTCAGTAGTGTTTTTTTTAATTAGATAAAGGAAACAGTGTGGTTATAATTTTAATTGCAGAGAGTATTACTAGAAAAACTCTCCCCTTCCCCTCAAGAGACAATCCTTATTTTTGCACTTTGGCACGTGGAAAGGACCACATTGGAAAAAGGAATAATCCTCAGGTTCCAACTAATGACTTCTAAATTATTTTTAGTCTAATTTTTAAGAATGTGTTTTAAAGAATATAAACACTTATATTGCAATGATCCAGATTTGATATTTACATGGAATATTCAGTTTTCTCCTTCACCAAGTATAGAATTTTCATTTTTTATAGGAAGAAACACAGATATATCAATGATGGTCTATTGAGATGAATTTTAGAATGTTTGTTATTAGCTTTAGGAGTATATTATGGTACTCTATCTAATCTATTATTGCAGTGAATTAAATGAATAAGAAAGGGAAAACTGTTGCAGTGCTAGATACTGAAAAAGCAAGGTGTATAAGCAAATTATTTTGAAGATGTAGAAGACAAAGTATTTTCTGAAGTATTTGGGAGTTAATTGAAATAAGTGTTTTCTGTTTAAATTTTATTAATTTTGTTTTTAAAGAGTAGTTATGATTTACAGAAAGAATGAAAAGACAGAAGAGTTCTGAACCCAACCCCTTTCCTCAGTTTCTACTATTACTATTTTATATGAGTATTTGTTACAATGAATGAAACAACATTGAATATTTTTGATAAATTTTATCATTTATTCAGGTTTCTTTTTTTTTTTTTTTTAACCTAAGGACTTTTTTCTATTCCAGAATGCCACCTAGGTCACTACATCCCATTTACTATGCATCACTCCTTGTGCTCCTCTGGCTGTGACAGTTTCTGAGAATTTTCTTGGTTTTTATGACCTTAATGATTGTGAGGAATGCATGTATTTTGTAGGCTGCCCCTCTTCTAGAATTTGTGTGATGTTTTCCTCATGATTAGACTGGGTTTGTAAGACTTTGGTAGAAAGTCCACAAATGTAAAGACATCCTTATTTTTTTTCTGATTGTAGGATGAAAGCATGTCGACTTCCACCTTTGAGTATTATTATGGTTTAATATGAGAGGTCCCCAAAAAGCTCATGTGAGACAATGCAAGAAGGTTTAGAGGTGAAATGATCGGGTCATGAGAGCCTTAACATAATCAGTGCATAATCCCCTGATAGGGATTAACTGAGTGGTAACTATAGGCAGATAGTGTATGGCTAGAGGAGGTGGGTCATTGGGGTATCCCTTTGAGGTCTTTGTTGTCATTGGTGAGAGAAGAAGACTCTCTCTCTGTTTCCTGCTACCATGTCCTGAGCCACTTTCCTTTACCATACTCTTCCGCCATGATGTTCTGTCTTCCTCAGGTCTAGAGCTATGAAATCAGCCATCTATGGACAGAGACCTATGAAACCATGAGCCCCAAATAAACTTTTCCTCTTCTAATTGTTCTTGTCAGGTTTTTTGGCCCAGTGGCTAAAAAGCTGACTAAAACAAGTGTGATGTGGTACTCAGTGGTAGCTGTGATAAACACTTGAGGAGCAGATGAGAGGAAGGATGATGGCAGAGAGCAGAGGAAAGGTGTGGCAGGTGACACTTCTCTGCCTGTCTTTTCTGTCTTTACTTTGTTCCCTGTTTACAGGGAAGTTATGCAAAGAGACATGGAAGTTATTTCATCAGAGACTTTTTAACATTCTTGGCCAAGTTGTCCTGCTTCATGACCCAGATGACAAAGTGTAGCTCAGATTTGGGAGACTGGCATTCTGTGGGTTTGAAGCATTTTCAGGAAGCATCCTCAACACACTGCCAACCTGTGAGGTGCTCTTAGCAGGGGCAGCAATGTGGTTCCCTCATGTTGTTCCTGGGTGGCACACTTGACAGTTAGAACAGAGCCAAACAGAAAGAATACAGAAGATGCTCCTCTGTATTTGTAGCAAAAGAGGCTTGTATACAGATAGTTCATTCTTCAAATTTATCCTGGGGAACAGAGGGAACAAGTGGAAAGATTGATTACAGAGGGAGCAAAGGTGAGTATGAAATCATTGAGCTGATTACCAATTGGGAAAGTGAAGTTCAGTCCTACTGGGACTCTGAAAGCCATGTAGACTTCTTAGAAGTATGCATCTAAGGGATCATGGGAGATGGGAACATTCATCCATGATCCTCGTCCTCCATTGGACCAGGTTGAATGTATGTGGGAGGGCCTTTCCTCGAGAATTCTACTTGGAATCAGAGGAGCTGGGACAGAAAAGAATTTCCTGTTCCATAAAGTGATGTCCATCATGGTGACACTAGTACAAGTGGCTCTTACAGCAATGACTGGAGTGAAATGTGGTCCAGAGGATGTTAGATCAGGCATAAGAGGTGTGTATTAGCATGTGTGACTTATGCTTTTGTGGATTATCAGAAATACTTGGGAGAAAGGAAGGCTTTGAGGGCAGATCCTATATGAGCAAGTAGATGGCAATAACACTGGAACTTGGAATACCAATGTAACAGTGACATTAATAATTTATTTATATCTCAGGCTGTTGAAGACTGAGTTGTGTGCTTTTTATATTTATTTGTCTTCATGAGGGCTCAACCGCTTGCTCAATCTGAGTGGGCCAATGGCTATTGTTATTCTCATAGCCATGATATGTCTCTTAGTCTGAGTCTAGAGGCCTGAGAATCATAGCCATGAGGCCTGAGAATCAGATAGTTTTAGTCTGAAATCCAACAAGCTTGAGACTCAGAAAGAGCTGTTGTTTTAGTTTGAGTCTGAAATCGGGGGGTGGGGTGGGGAGTCTGACAGGCAGGACAATTCTATATTGGAGAGAGAGGCCCTGGCTTTCTGTTTTATTCAGACCATTTATTGGATGAGGCTCTACTAGGGAGGGCAATTTGCTTTCTTCGGTCTACCAATTCAATGTTAGTCTCATCAAAGACCCACCTAGAATAATCTAACCAAATATTTGTACACCCTGTGCTTCTCTCAATCTGAGACTCCAAATTAACCATCTTAGTCCTGCTTTCTGGCAAGATTACATAAAGGGGTGAGTCCTTTGGGAGCAAAGAACAGTGGTGAATAAAGGTAGGTGGGACACTTACAC
Organism: Xerus rutilus; assembly: GCA_028644305.1. Classification (NCBI taxonomy): domain Eukaryota; kingdom Metazoa; phylum Chordata; class Mammalia; order Rodentia; family Sciuridae; genus Xerus; species Xerus rutilus. Next base: position 123,975,983 of record CM053399.1, on the reverse strand, counting down.
AAGGGGCCTATGAGCAAGCATGGCTAGGAAGCCACATATTGCTGTCATCCTGAAGAAGCCACCTAGATCTGGGCTGTAGCCATGCAAATAGGATGTAACAAAGAAAGATATCATATTTCTGAAAAAGTATGACTTTTCCATGCATAAGCCTCTAAAATATTGAAATCTCTCTAAGTGAAATTGTTTTTCACAAACCCATGGTATGAGAGCTCCAATAGATATTAGTTCATAGAATATGAAAGATGAGACATCTATTACATACTTAAGTTAGTTACCTATAGTTTATTCCACTATGAAAAGCAGCTTCTACTGGGCAAATTACAGGCGCATGCCTGTAATTTCAATTTTCTGGGAGGCTGAGGCAGGAGGATTGCAAATTCAAAGCCAGCCTCAGCAATTTAGCAAGGCCCTACACAAGACCTTGTCTCAAAATAAAATTTTTAAAAAGCAACCTCTGGAAAAGTAAAATTAAGCAGGAAAATCCCAAACACACCTGAGATCAACTGAAGTCCTACCACACAGAGCTCTTTCAGAGAATGCCAGCTTTGGACATTCAGGCATGCAGTTCTTAAGAAATAGAAGTTTCTCTACACAACCTACAGCCCTGATTACACACAGGGCTACTGCCAAACATGCTCAGCTCTGCTATTCAGTGCCATGGAAGTTTTTCCTGGGCTCTGTGAAGGCTTTTGCTCCCATTGCCTCCCAAGAAGTCAGTCCTTCAGATGACAGAGAGGCAAGCCCTCCAGTCATGCTCATTCAATGCTATAACTACCAAATAGTAAATGGACCAAACTCGCCATATTGTCATGAAGCCCCTTTATCACAATTTCCTAAGAAACTGAATTATCCTGAACATAAAATGTAGAAAAACATTGTATCAGTACCACATAATGGCATCACTGTAGAACTCAGACACATAAAGATGCTGAGGCCATCAGGTTAAGATCTGAGACTAAGTTAGTACTGGACTGACGGGGTCAGAGAGTATCACTAAGGCTGAAATCCATCATGATGTGGTGCCTTTGGGGGACCCAGTATGCAAAAAAGAAGCTTTTAGTAGGTGGCTGCCCATTATTTTTGGATAATTTTCTTCCCAATGGCGTGAGGGCCCCGGAAATATGCAGACTTTGGCGTCAGGAAGGCGGGAGTTTGAATTCCAGTCCTGTCGTTTACTGGAACTTTGGGCAAATTACTTAATGTCTTGATTCTTAAACTTATTAGTTTTCTTGCCTGTATTTTCCTTTTCAGCCTGGTTCAGAAGGCACATTTCTATGACTTTATACCCTGGCAAGAGAAAGCAATTTTGAGGGATATTTCCCCCAAATGACACAACTGTCCAGCCAATCAACAATGAGTAAGCTGCTGTTAGAACAGCAAACGCTCTTACAGAAGAACATTAGTGAAGCAATTACTTCAAAAGTTCATGAACTGGTGAGTAAAGGAGTGAAAGACGGAGAGATGAGAGAAGGCTCAGGAGAAAGGAAGAGCATAAGAAGCCTTCATTGCCTCTTTTCAAGTGAGATTCTTAAATGTACAGGGTCAATTGCCTGTGGCTTCAGAGGACATAAATTGTGGTCACTTCTAATCTGAAACACTCTGGAAAGGCTATTGTAAATATGATCCTTGGTCACTGAAGTGGCTGGGTTGCCTGGGGAAATCACACCTTTGCAGTGCATGTGAAGGGAACTAGAGACACAGAGGACTAATGAACAGTAAGTTCTCAGCCAATCAACGGGGCCAGAAGAAGATCTGGCTTTTCAGAATAAGCCTCTCTGGGCTTTGGTGGCCACCTGATGAGGCCACCCAGAGCAGACTGTAAAGAATACCTTTCTTTGTGTTAGGAGATTGCTCTAATGCTAGCTCCTCCTGGTACATGATTTTACTCGGGTTGTCACTCAGATCCTGATGTGTGAGCACGAAAGTGCTCGAGTGTTCTCTAACTTAGCGATCAGCACCCGAAAAGACCTCAGAGAGTATTCAACTGGCCCATTCACATCACAGATGAGGAACTGGAGGCTTGAAGAGAGAAGGTGACGTTTCTTAAGGGAACACACAAGACTGCCTTTTGCTTTCTCACTCTCTTTTTGATGAGCTGGATCCAACTTCAGGCTTGCCATTGTGCATAGCCCTCACTGCTCAGATGGTTGTGTGGACCTTTTATCGTGGATAATGTGAATGTAAATGTCAGTCAGGTGGAGTCCAAGGTGCTTCTTGGTTTACTCATTTATCCCTATTTCTTTGAAGACAGATCTATGGGGATTCTGCAACAAACAATTTCTTATCCTCTAAATTCAGAGTAAGAGAAAAATAATAAAGCCCTAGCTGTTTGGTATATATAAAGAGCTTTCCTAGACATTCTGGTTTTGGATCTTCATAAAGATTGTGCTATATGTAGGACAAATAGATTTCCCTTTTATAGACACATACAGTTCTAGAGGTGAGGAATACAGTCAGAAATCATTTTTAATTTCAGAAGAATCACCTTCTGGTATTTCTTTCTTGTACATCCAAGGAAATCCATTGAGTCACCTAGAAGCAATGTGGGAGTCTCCTTTTATTCATCTTTTTAAATTTACCTAGAGCTGGCTGACCTGTCTTTTCTTTATGCTGCAGGACAGAGAACATCTCCCAAGTAAAAGACATGCCCCAAGGACACACTGCTTGTCTACTGCACACCACATACACTTTGAATGGCACTGGCATAATCCTTTTCTTAAATAACACAGGTGCAGCATATGAAAACTGAAAATCCAAAATTCAAAATGCTCCAAAATCAGCAATTTTTGAGAGATGACATGATGTCAAATGGAAAATTCTACACCTGACCTTGTGTGACAGGTCACATGAAAACAGAGGAACACTAAAAATATTGAATAAAATTGCCTTCAGGCCATGCGTATAAGCTGTATATAAAATATAAATGAGCTTCCTGTTTAGGCTTGGGTCCCATCCCAAAGATGCCTCATTATATGCAAATATTCTAACATAGGAAAAAAACATGAAATCCAAAACTTCAGGTCCCAAACATTTTGGGTAAGGGATACTCAACCTGTATAGGATTGACAAAAAAGGAAAAAAAAAAAAAAGAACAATAACTTGATTGTAAAAGCAACTGCCTTTTGTTAATGTTCCTGTCACATTAGCAAAATCTTTTATAGAAAAATGTTTGATATTAAATGGTATTCATTGGACAAAAAAAAAAAAAGAATCCTGGAGTGCAACTTTTTATCACTACTGTTACTGCTTGCTCATATTTCTATAGTACTTTATATGAATTCTTTTTTTCTTTTTTCCATTACTCCCATTTTACAGATAAAGAAATTGAGTGTCAATAAGTTTAGATAAAATACATTTCCTGTGTTTTCTGATGAGCACTTTTCACAGGTGCTCCATAAGTATTTGCTGGATTAAGAGCATTCACTTCTATGTCTCTTTTGCACTTAATATTCAAATTAATGGCTGAACTAGTTTTCACTCAGAGAAGTGTACACCATAGAAAATGTGCCTCTGAGAATGCAAATAGCCCACTCAATGTATTAGGCAACCATAAACAAATGGAGATTTGCACAGATGTAATTAAGAATAGAAAATACAAACCTATGTGCAGAACCATGATTTACAGTCAAATTCACTTGCCTTGAAAGCTCATATTAGATTGCTCCTCGTTTGATTACCAAGCTGGTGTTTCAATGCAAAGCATATGCTTGCAGATCTCCAGGTTTGCTGGGCTTATGAATTAGCTAATAACTTCAAAACGAACCTTTTAAGGGAGGAATGGTTTATGCCTCGCAATGCAAACATGTGCAAGTGAAAATTATATGCATCTCAACTGGTTATTTTTGTAGGGAGGACAAATGTGTAAAAATATGTTTACCAGAAAAATTTCTGGTTTTGACTGTTTGCCAAATGTTACACAAATAATTAGTGATGTTTCGATGTGCTTAGAAGCTCTTCCAAGACTTTGTTTCTGGCATTAAATATGCTCATGCTCCAGTGTATGGGCATCTATGATATTTTGAAGCATTTACGGTACATGGCTGCTAGCTCGACTTATAAAATGCATTGCTGATTTCATTATTTTCATCATATATCTGAAAACCTGAAAAAAAATGAGTCTTTTGTAAAAACCTCAGCTCAACTTTTCCAAACTGTGGGTTCAATATCATTAAGCACTTGCTTCATTTTGTCTACACTCTCCTATTCACCTTTAATTTTCTTCTCTTCGATGATATTTTTCTCTACAGAGGGTGTACTTTTGAATACTAAACCAGAAAGCAAGATCAAAAGGCTAGATCACCAGAGCTTGGTTGTATCTTCCACACCCTCCCACATTTGAATTTCTAGAAAAGCTGGAAATATTTAAAAGAAAGTTTCTTCAGCTCCACTCTCCAGACTCGATGGATATTATCAACATGAATATCATATGCTGCCCTGACAGTAGACTTTGGGCCTTACCACCACATGCATTCAATGTTTGTCAGTTGTCTATTGCCTTGACCAGAGTGCATGGTTTAGGATGTCAGTAAAGTCAAATAGCTCCCAAATTCCAGCCCTGCATGGGGAATGGTGCCATTCAGATGGAGCTCTAATCTGAGCTCATTCTACTAGGGAGGGAGCCTAGTCCCAGGAAGGTCTAGGGAGGAGCAGCCTGATGGGTATCAGGAGGGATAACTTGTATTGGAACCAAGTCTCAGCATTATGTCAGAAATCTCTTGTATCCAGACAGAAAAATCATGCTGAAAGAAGACTTGCTCAAGGCAAAGGGCCAATGCTGAGCCAGAGTGGCAAGTCAAAAATGGGCATGATAGTGATGGAATAAAATCCAAATGGAAGAGAAGAATATGTCAGAGGAGCAGGAGGCATGAATAAGGAACCACCAAAATAGGACGCAGCCTGTACACATGTCAGAGTGGGCGCCACAGTAGAGTGATAGGAGCAAAGCAGATGAGATGCATTCTGAAGAGGGGTCATTCCTCCATTTCATGCACCTAGAGGTTGAGCTGGAGGAGGTCAACTCCACTGCATCGTCTACCCCACCGACTGAAGGCCTCGGAAAGAGGAGTTGAGTTTGACACTCTCACTGTGCAGATTCCAAAGTCGTGATCCTCCACAGGCAGACATTTCATCAACACTGCCCACCTCTAGGAAGACTGGGGACATACCAAGACACAGAATTATCAAAGGAAATGGCAAAGGAGAGAAGCAAAGATGAAGGATAATGTGCAAGATGAGACATCTACCTGTAGAAAATATTATATGATTGTATTGATGGAAATCAAGGCATGTGTGTGATCTGAGAGAAAACTCTTTACAACAGAGTCTAAAAAAATATCCATGCAAATAAGGGCCCATTATTTCCCCCTCTGCATGGAATGACTGGCTTTGAGTTTTAACATGGGAGGAAAAGCCAGATGGCGGCAGACGGGCTTATTATAGAAAGTCCACTTGTACTGAAGTTTTCTCAGCACTCTCCATCGTTGCTGAGTGAGGTTTTGTTTTGTTTCCTTCTTAAGTGTAGGGCAGGCAAGTACCAAAATTTGTATACAATCTGAAACCTTTTCATGAAAATGTTCTATTCAATACCTCCGATACATGATATATGATGCCACCACAGGAAAACTAGTATTGCTACAGACGTTAATCATAATTATGAAAATTTTTAATTTAAATGTAGGTCTGAACACACAAAATACAGTGCATGGCCATCTGTTAGTTTTCCATCTGGGCTCATTTGCAAAATACATTCTGTTTCACTCCCCCCTCCCCCCTCTATTTATAATCTTCCCTGGAAAACAAATATGCCTAATCTATGGCATGCCAGAGCTGAAGTTAGCTATTTACAAGTGGCTTTTAATAGACATGGTTACACAGTTGAAAGCAGTAACAGAAACTTCTTCAAGTTTTCTTTTTCTCCCTTTTTTTCTCTCTTTCTTCTTGTCTCTCCCTCTCTCTCCCTTTCTGTTACCGATAGGTCACCTCTTTAGTCTTTTGTCAGTAGACTTTTCCCTTGCAAGTCTCCATGTGAAGAACACTACAGATTTTCTGTAAAGAATAAGGAAACTCTCAGAGTATGATGATAAAAATAATGACTACAATTTAGAGCTGTCAAAGCAGCATTATTCATCATTATTATGAGTAGACACAAGACAAATGTCCATCAACTGGGCAACAAATAAACAAATGTGTAATATCCACACATGGCATATTATTCAGCCATCGTGAAGCACTGATACAGGCTCCTACATGGATAAATATTGAGAATGTTACACAAAGTGAAAGAAGGCAAACACAAAAGGCCAAGTACTGTAGGATGCCATTTATATAAAAGGTCCAAAATAGGGAAACCTGTAGAGACAGTAGATTCATGGTGCCTAGGCCTGGAGGGTGAGGTTGTAAGAAATGAGAAGTGACTGCAATTAGGTTTCTTCTTAGAGTGATAAAAATGTTTCCAAATTAGATTATGACGATGATCTTACAGTTCTGTCAATATACAAAAATACTGAATTGTGTACTGTAGTTAGGTGAACCTTATGAAGTATGTAAATCATATCCCAATAAAGATGTTAGAAGGAAAACTACAGCTGGAAGGAGATGCAGAAATCACTTAGTCCGTTTTTCACATAATAAAGATAGTGCTGTGAAGTCCTGGGAGGGGTAGTAAAATGATTATTACCTGGTTAGTTAGTGTTAAAAGCTTTAGGCCTCCTTTTGGGGAATCTTCCTCATATATAATGCTGAGTGACACTGATGAATTCACCTCAGTTCATACTCTAATATGAATAGAGAGGACTGAAGAAGGAGAGATTCAGAGGGAAGACTAGCAAGAAAGTTATTACATGGTACCAAGTAAGGGTAAGGAGGACTATTAAAGATAGTAGCAGGAGGGGATTGAGGATGTAGCTCAGTGGTGGAGCACTTGCCTAGTATGTGCAAACCCTTGGGTTCAATCCCTAGTAAAACACACACACACACACACACACACACACACACAGAAAGATGGCAGCGAAGGCAGGCTAATGTAGCTTATTTGAATGCAGGAGCTCTTTTGGAGGTAAAATATTCATGATTTTGCATCTGACTAATTATGGGGGGAAGCAGATGGAAAGTAGTCATAGATGAGTAAGATGGTAGTGATCAGGAAGCCTTGCAAAAGTAGAAAAATGGAAAAGGGAGAAGATGAATTTAATTCTTAATAAGAACTCGAGTTCTCTATAGGACACAAAATAGAGACAACTACCAGGAAGACGACATGACAGAACTCAAACTTGTCAGGAGGCTTAGCGCCAAAGATGAAGGGAGGCATCTGTTAGCTTAAGTCATGAAAGCCTTGAATAGATCCAACCACTGTGGAGACAGGACAGAGGAAATCAGAGGCCAGGAGGCAACACTGGACCTCCATCATATAAGGGTAGAAAGAGAAAAGAGAAAAGGGGAAGGGACACTAAAGGAAGATTCTAAAACAAAGGTGGGGAACCAGGACAGGTCACAAACAACAGATCTAATTTAAGCTGACCAAAGGCCGCAGGGTGATTTTGGGTACTTCAATTGAGACTTCATCCTTTGTTGGAGTTTTCAGTTTATGTAGGCAGCAAGTGGAAAATTCAAGAACTTGAATCAAACAAAAGCTCTGACTCTGGAGATCAGGCGAGATGAGAAAAAAATTCTACAATAATTAAACTGATGAGATGAGAAAAAGTGAATGGCATTAAAATATGGACGAAAGCAGCTGGAAATTTTGAGAACGAGGCTGTCATAACAAAATATGTACAAGAAGGAAAATAGAGTCCCCAGATGATTCCCTATCACAATGGGTGTGAAAACACACAAGAAGACTTTCTGCATCTCTGCCATGGTGGGAGGGTAAAATATGAAGCGGAGTAATAGATTTCACATGTATTCAGGAGGTTAAACAGATTCTGTGCTTTAAAGCCTTGAAAAGTTTAGGCTTGAGAAAAAGGGAAAACAAAGATCTCTCATAATTAAATTCAGTTGCCTGGATTTCCACTAGAAACCCATAAAACCAGTAGTCCACAAGGTTTATACAGCCCCTAAGACACTGTTATTATGACACAAAGAAGAATTGTACATCTGTTTGTTTATTTACTAGGCCCTTGGTTAGTTTCCAGGAATTCAGAGAAAAGCATAAAGATGCCCCTGCCTGCTCTTAGGAGTTCAGTTAGGCCAGAGAGAGACAGGTAGACTACTTGTTCCTAAACCATGTGATAAATGCTATGATACAAGCAAGGGTATAAAGAAAAAAGCATGTCCAACCATGCAAGGGGTGAGAAAGTGGGGTGGAGGAAGGGTTTTGCAGAGGAGGGCATGCCTGGACTGAATCCTGAGGGTTATGGTATTTCTGCAGATACACCAGTGGTGGAGTGGGCAGAGCAAAAGTATAGCACCTGGGGCACGAGCTAGCCTGCACACCTGGGCAGCAGTTGGTTATCCCTGAAGGTCTGACATGATGCTAGATGAAGCAGATCTTCCTGGAGCTGTCTGCAGGGACAGATCATGAGTGTCACTCTTTGTCCCACTTGACTGTTTCAGTGTCTCCCCCAAAAGAACCTGAGAGAAGCCCTCAGGTCAGGTAGTTTATGAAACCCAACATATAAAAGGAAGGTAAGTCAAGAAAGTCTGAACAAATGAGGAGATTACTGCTGAAAGCACCCAGGGGGCAATCCTCGAGAAAGAAAAAGAACGTGCTTCAGGACTCGGCCACATAAGTACCAGCTCTCGGCACTCATGGGGTAGGGATTGAGGCTTCCCCATACACACATATTTTTACATTTCTAGATCAAACCTGCCTCTTGCTTGCTGCTGAGGACTGTTTGTCCTCTCAGGCAGTGAAGCAGAGAGAACAGAGCTTGATGTGGGCATCTGTCTGTGTACAAGAAACTGTCTCCCACTGTGTGGGTGAATTCCCATGAGCCAAGGACATATGGGGCACAACATCAATGGTGTCTGCTAAAGAACCCAAAGCAGACCATTTGTCTCTTCCTTTCCATCACATCTGGTTCACATTCATCTTGACAGCTTCACTCTTTCTCGACTCAAAACTTTTAGTGCCTTTCAATAGTCCTTCAGCTCCAAAGTTTACATCATTACCCCGTCAGAGCATCTCTCTCTCTCCTGTGAACACACAGAACGTGTGTCGACTGGAGCACTTACACATGGCTTACCAGGGACCACCTTTGTCTGTTTTCTCGGCCTCTCTTCCCACTTATGTTGTTGGTTCCCAAGGGTAAGAATTGCATCTTGTCATCTTTGCATAACCCACAGTGCTTGGAACGTATTAGTACCGGAAAACAGCTCAGTCCAAAGGCCAACTCTTTCAGTGAGCCATTGGAAAATAAAATCTTTCTGATAACCCACCAATCCAATGCTCCTTCAAAAAATGCATTCCTAAGCCTGAGACAATAAGCCAAACCATTTAAGAGGTACAGAAATGTGTTGTATTATAATGTAAACCAAATTAGCTCAATAAAGACTTTTGACTTTCTGATAACCTTCTGCCGAAAATGAACGAGCTGGTAGGAGTCAGAACGTAGTTGTTATATTTGAAACTAAACTGAAGAATCAGAACAGATGCAAGACATAAAAGAGAGCACTCTGGCTTTAAATGCATATCACTTGAAACTTTGATGTCTGCTTCCTCACGATTTATTTAAAATTGTTTGCTCTTTGTTCCACTTTAATTTTGGATACCACCATTCTCTGTGGAGCCTGGTAAGTCTATGTATGTATGTATTTTTTTTTATTCAGATTTTATTATTTATGTATTTTGGCATATAGTTTCTGGCAGGTCAATGAGCATGGAAATCCTGGGCCTTGGGTGGTTTGAGTCTCATTTTTATATTTACCCAGAGAACATGCTGTTTCTACTGAAGTCAGTTGAACTATATGGGCCAGTTTCTCTTGTCAGCTTCTTGTAAGCTTTGAAATGGAAGAAGAAATACACAGCAGGGTAATCTAGCCCTTTGAAATTTGGGACAACTAGGAAAGATGCACTGCGGTATTGATTTGTAATAAGCTTTGTTCAGACGACATTCATCCACAATGTGATGTAGATTCTTTTTGGATTAAGATGCCCAGTGGTTATAAATGAAAAGCTGTTATCTCTTTATTTGGGGTTGGGAGGTGGTGATGGTGGTGTGAGTATATAATTTTCAGTTATCTCTTTTGTGGGATTCTTGGCATTTAAAAAAAAAAAGCATGTCCTTTTATTAGTGGCACAAAAGGTAATGTAAAGGATGTGTCACTTTAGAAGTTAATACATCACACAGCTTTCCTCGCATGATGCTGAAGAAGCCGGAAGGAGCCACTCTCCTGGGCTCTTTTTGCTGATACTCACTGTTTATTGAGCTCTCACAATAAGCTAGGCAAGGTCCTAGTGCTTTTTAGCTGGATGTTTATCATCTCATTTATCCTCAGCAGCAGCTTGGAAGCTGGACATCCATCAGTCCTGTTTTAGAGATCAGAAAGCAGGAATAGGGAGGGAAGACAGACTTGTGAAAACACAGAACTAGTAGAGGGTAGGACTGAGATATGCATTGAGATCAGTTTGTTTCCAAACACCAAGTTCTAAAGAGTAGACTACCACTTGCCTCCATTCAAAACACCACACCACTATTTAAAGTCATTTCAGTGTATCTTACTGTTTCTGTTTCCATTTCCTAGATTTCCTGTAGGTTTGTGTATATTACATTTATCAGTCATTTGACGTTTATCCAGATTCAGCTGACTTCAGTTTAATTACTGAAGTCATGAAAGGAGACTTCAGATGGAATACAGCCCCCATCTGCACCCCATCCTCCATAACTTTTTTAGCTACCTGGATGAGGAGGTGGTAAGAATATTAGGGTAACGGGAGCAGAGTGAAGGAGGGTCTCAGGTCCAATCCTCTTATTTCCCAAGGAGTCCAAAGCCCTTTTCATAGATTGAATTGTTTCCCTCCAAAAGATTTTGATATCAGGGGTTAATACCTTTGAATGTGACCATATTTGCAAATAAGGTCTCTGCAGATGATCAAATAAGAGATTATTATGTCAGACCATAATCAAATATAATTTTTTTAAAAAATGGGAAAATTTGGACCCAGAGACAGAGACAGGAGGAAAGCCATGGAATTCATGGGGTTTTGATGCCACAAACCAAGGAATGCCAAAGATTTTCAGCAAATCACCAGGTACCAGAAGATAGCCGTGGAACAGATTCTCCCTCTTGTCCTAACCATGTACCAACCCTGCCCACACCTTGATCCTAATCTTGGACTTCTACTCTCCAGAGCTCAGACAATAAATTTTGTAATCTAAGTCACCCAGTTTGTGTGTGTGTGTGTGTTTGTTATTGTTGTTGTTATTTTTATAGCAGCCTTAGGAAAACGAATACAGATGGTCTCCAATTTATAATGGTTTAGTTTATGAGTTTTCAACTTCATGATGACATGAAAGTGATATGCTATGCATTCAGTAGAAACTGTACCTTGAATTTTGAATTTTAAATTTCTGCCTGGGCTAGTGATATGCGTATGATAATCTCTTGGGATGCCAGGAATTGGCACTGAGCAGCAGCTCCCAGTCAGCCACCTGAACATTGGGGGAAAAACTGATGTTCTGCAGGGTACTTGTATGGCTAAGCTATTTGGCAGGTCAGGTGTACTAAATGAAGTTTTGACTTATGAAATTTTCAACTTACAATAGATTCATCAGGATGTAACTTCACTGTACACTGAGGAGCATCCTTTCTCCCAGGGTTGGGTTTGCTCCCCTGCTCTCTCTTTTCCTCACAAGACATCCATTTTATTAGCATCTCCTTTGGTTTATTTATTTATTCTTATTGGTTAATTATAGATATGCATAACCTTGGAGTTCATATTGACATAATTGTCCAAGCATGGAATATAATTTGCTCCAATTCAATCCCAGTAGTTCCTCTTTCCCTTCTTTCCCCTCCCCCATTCTCTTTCCTCTACTGATCTTTCTTATATTTATTTAAAGTTTTTTTTAAATAAATTTTTAGTTGTAGATTGACACAATATTTTTGTTTACTGATTTATTTTTATGTGGTGCTGAGGATCAAACCCAGTGCCTCACATGTGCGAGGCAAGCGCTCTTTTACTGAGCTACAGCCTCAGCCCCTATTTATAGTTTTTATAAATTAGTGCATTATAGATATACATACAGGTAAAATTCACTTGTGATATATTCCTATATGTACATAGGACAGTGTGATCCTTTTAACCAGAACCTTTTGTCACTGTCATCCATCCCACTTGTGGATTTGAGCCCAAAGCATAGAAGAACTTTGGAAAGGTTACTAGGCTCCTTCCCAAAGGAGTACCCTGTTCAGAATGAAGATGGCACATGGTGATCCTTTAGTTGTGACCCTTAGATACTAGTATCCTGACTATACAAACCAAATCCCCAAACTGGCATCGCCATGCTGTTGGTCTGGAACCATAATCAATAGGCTTAATTCTCTCTGTTAAGACACTTCTTTTTATGTAAACTTGGAGAATCTGATACTTTTGGAAATAAAAGAGTTTACTTAGAGGGGACACTGTATGTGGGAATGCTCATTTAATATTTAAATATAGGAGAATATGAAAACATCGTGAAGTTCCCCCTAAGGGCTATGCTAATGTGCTTCTTATCATATCTGCTAGGATTTGAGTACGCAGACACGCCTGCGGCTGGAGGTTCCCACATCCCTGCAGAACAGTGAGTCAGGCTTTATAGACCCGTGCTCCCATTGACCTCCCTTTGATTCTCAAAGACAATCTATTGATGTTAATTATTTAGAAGAAAAGTTTGTTTCATCGGTGGTCCTCCAACTCTGAGCTGTAGTTTCTTATTTATCTATAAAAGAATACAAATTCTTCTCTTTCCTTAGCTTTATTTTTAAAGAACATTTGAAAATGCCTATGCAAAAAAGATTCTGGGGAGGGCCCTGGCTAGCAGGAATGGAAAGGAGTCTAGTTTCCTGAAGAAAAAATCTTCACTCTTGTTTCACCTTGGTCGCCAATAATTGCTTTCAGAATCCAGGGGTTTTTAAGGAGGGGATGGGAAGGAGAGCTAGCAGGAGGGAGAATAGGAGAGAAAGACATCAGCCCTGAAAGCAGCTCATTCTTGTTCATAGATGTTTTATTCTCCTTTCCTTGTGACTAGAAATTCTGCGTCTGTGGGGAACAAAGAAAGGTGTATCATGATACACCTGAAAGAGAGCCCTTTCCCCCAGTGGCAAAGAGGAAAGGGGAAATATTCAGTAGCTGTAGAATGAGCTAGAAATCCACAGCTCTGAGCTACTCTATGTTATTGTTTTAATAGCCTGGGTGGAAAAACAGCTGCTTCCTCTATTGTAGGCAGAGGATCTAATATAAGCAAAGCAGTTAAATCCTCCTTTCTACCCTGAGGGAAAGGCTCCAGACTGTCCTAAGGATTAATCTCCCCTCTGATGTTGTGTGGTATCTTCATTCATCCTCATTGGTGCAACATCTATTTATGGAGGGCTCACTATGTGCCAGACACTGTGCTAGGCTCTGAGGTGCTATAGTCCATGAAGCAGAGCTCTTGCCCTCATGTAGCTTACATTCTACAACAAACTACATGAGGGGGAGGTCAAAAATAGTGATAGGTAAATTGCAAAATAAATTAAGGGGCATAAAGAGAGCCAGAGTTGGGGTGGCCAGGGGAAGCCTCTCTGACAGATTTTGCTAGACTGGACAACAGAAGGTAAAGAGGGAGCTGACCATGGTAATATATGGATGACCATTCCAGGCAGAAGGAGAGGGAAATGGAGAAGGATCTGGCTTGGTTTGTCTGAAGGGAATAGTCCAAAACAAATAACTAACTGGTGTAGGAGTATGGAGGTCTGGCTCCCAAGCTTTGTAAGAAACAAAGTCACAGTACTCCAGGTAAAATGTGGACTCCAAAATGTGGACTCCAGCTCTCCGCTGAAGGATCAGGCTAACGGAGTACATGGCCTAAAATCACTCCCCTGCTTGGCTTCTTGCTTTTTCCTGTCCCATTTTCCTTGCTTCCTTAAAGGTTTACCTTCACAGAAGTTCCTTAATAAATTATTTGACCAAGAGGCCTAATCTCAAGTTCTGCTTCTATTCCAAGGTAGTAGCTGACTGAGTCTATTTTCTGTTGCTTTACCAAAGTACCTGATACTGAGTAATGTCTAAAAACGATGTTATTTAGTTTACAGACTGGGAGGTCTCAAAGCATGGAGGCTCCATGTTTGGCTGTGATAAGGGCCTTCTGGCCACTCACAAAGTGGAAGAAGAAGGCATCACAGTGGAAGTGAGTATGAGACCAAATGGTAAGACGGGAAGCAAGAGTGATTCAAAGCCAGGCTCTTTTTTTTTTTTTGAAAGAATTAACTTTTATTCATTTAAAAAAATTTTCTTTCAGTTGTTGATGGACCTTTATTTATTCATTTATTTGTATGTGGTGCTGAAGATCGAACTCCTCGGTGTCTCACACATGCGAAGCAAGCGCTCTACCATTGAACCACAACCCCAGCCCCAATCTTTATTTATTTGTTTTTATGTGGTGCCGAGGATCGAACCTAGTGCAAGCGCTCTACCACTGAGCTACAACCCCAGCCCCCAGGCTCATTTTTATAGTAACTCACTCTCTCAGGAACTAACCAAGGTCCAGTGAGAACTACATTAATCCTTTCCGAGGGCACAACCCCAAAGATCCAACTGCTTTTCACTAGGTCCCCCACCCGTTAAAGATTTCACTACCTCAACACTACTACATGGGGACCAAGTTTCAGTAAAAAAAAATCCCTGAGGACACATTCAAACAATATGTAGTGAATTCTACACAAATGAGCCTACGATCTGACTTGCTGTTTGTAAGGATGATGCTAGTTGCTGTTTGGAGAACCAAAAAGAGGCAAGGGTGGAACTAGGAGACCCATAAGGCTTTTGCAATAGTTCAAAGTATTAGTGGTGAACTGTTGAGAAATGTTTGGAGTCTGGAACTATTTTGAAGATAGATAGACTTGACAGGGTTTGATGATTGAAGGTGGAGGCAGGAGGCAGTCGAATCAAGGATGGTTCTAAAGCTTTTGGGCTAAGAAACTAGGAGGATGTAGCTAACACATGGATGGAGGGATGCTGTGGCAGACATAGTTTTTTTCTGATTTCTTGTATTTCCTTAGATAGCTAAGACTCATGGTCTTAATGAGGTTCCAGATATCTGAACAACCATTATATACACATTTCCATACTCTTGGTGATATAGGCATTGATTCCTTCAGCCATTAAAACATAATTGATGTCTACAAGACGTAGACTTGCATGCAGGCTAATGCCTAAATCTATGAATCACAGGTTGAAGTTGATGCACAGGGGCTATTAATAAATCAAGCAGTTAATTAATCAACTCAATGTATATGATTTTAAGAAAGACTAAATTTGTTCTGAAGGGCTATCTTTCTACAAGCACTGTTCAGAAGTAGAATGTAGCATTAGTTTTAAAGGTCCTAGTTTCTGCCTCCGTGAATTAAGGATGGCACATCAAACTTTCCTGTCTAGTTTTCTGGTTTTTGACACTTTGACCAACCCTTAGTGTTATTTAAACATGTTTCTCTTTTTATTATAAAACTGTCAGTCTGCAGATTAATGAAAACTTGTCCTTTTTATGTAATTTATCCTTTGAGACTGAAGGAAAACCTTCAGGGGGGATATAAAAGCAATCAGGCATCCATTTAAAAAAAAGCTGTGATTATTTTTTGTATGTGGTTTTATATCATTTCACTTTTTCAATATGTCTATTTCACATAATTTATTACTTGACACTTTTTATTTTCAATCATTTTTGGTTGCTTATAAATAAACATGCATTAATGTCAAGAGAATTAGCATTCCATTATAAACTTTATACAAGCTGAAAAACTGGCTTCAGCGAAGTTGCCATCTTATTTGGGACATGCATATAGATTGGATGGTGCTTGTCTAGAGAATTAAACACTGGCACATTTTTTATCTTTGCTAAATAGAAGCACTTCTTAAATGGAGACAGTGATTTCCAGAGCAACATTATGCAGGTGAGGATTATGCATTTTAATGTTGTTCTGTTCAGAAGTTAATCTTAAAGTAATTTAAATGTGGCTTAAATGGTGACTCTTCGCACCTTCCCAGAAAGAATCCTGGTCCATAGTATGACTTTGTGTGTGTGTGTGTGTGTGTGTGTGTGCACGCATCCAGAAATGATTATATTGTTTACTATTTCTTAAGATATTATTTTAAATGTTTTATTAAAATATATTTAAAAATTTGAAATAAAGCTTTTCTCCACTAGCCATCAAGGCATATGAAGTTAAAGCTTCTCTATGTAAAGCTAGAAGCAAACAAGGTTTGTTTTCTACCTCTGAGATAAAATCCATTGCATCAAGGCCTGGATTAAGGGGAGTGAGAAAAGATTCATATAATTTTTGGAGCGACTTCTTGGAAAGTATAATATATACCATTTAAATACAGATTGCTGAAATACTAGAAGGAAACTATAAGCAAAATACACTTAAAAGCAAAATACATCTACATAAATGATTAGTACAGTTTTCATTTTATGATGCTTAAGGCATACAGTTACTAGATAATTAAAATTTTAGTAGCTAATACAATGACAAGTTACCAATTCCTAGTATTAAATGGAGATACAGAATTTCAATATTCAATTCTTTCCTTAAAGTGTAAACATTTTAGTGACATCACAGGTAAATTCTCAATATCATTTTTGTAGCAAACTAAGGCCTTTCTGCCTGAGGCCACAGACAAGTAGTGTTGATTAAATGGACCCTCTCTCTTCCAGGGATGCACTTGTGATGGCTGCCTTCACTACTCAGAGGTCACTAAGGATGTTAGCCTTTCCTCACCTCAAGAACACTTAAGAACCTCATCTGAAACTGCCACCTTACAAGGAGATACCAGACTCATGCCCACCATTTTGCTTCCAGACTCATAGCTTGAGAGAGATGTTTAGAATGTCTAACTTTGGAAGAGGTAACATATACAATCAAAGGAGATTTTTGTCTATTTCTAGTGGCAGGACCAACAGAACATGCAGGATTTGAAGAGCACAAGCGAGAATAATATGAAACCTTTCAAGATGGGAGCACTTGGTAGAGATTTTACATCCAATGTGTTATCTCCATAAGCCAGTATCTAAATAGTTTCCTTGGTTACTTGAAAGAAATAAGACTGAACTCTAGCTTCTTTTCTTTGAGGCTTGAATTGTTAGAACTTCCTTGGTGGGCCAGGTGTAGTGACACACACCTGTAATCCTAGCAGCTCAGGAAGCCAAGACAAGAGGATGGCAACCTCAGCAAACTTAGTGAGGCCCTAAGCAACCTTGTCACAAAATAAAAAGATAAAATGGGCTGTGGATATGGATCAGTGGTAAAGCACCCCTGGAGTTAATCCCTGGTACCAAAACAAGCAAAAAACATCCTTGGTGTAAAGGAAAGAAAGAAATCTAAAGTCTTATGAAGACAAGAATGATAAAGTTGATTTATTATATTAATTCCTGCACATACGCTCAACTCCTCCACTCTGCTTTCAGAGGGCTGAGAGGGCACACATTTCTAAAGGTATTGAGAAATGCAGTGATAGGGGAGCACCAGCACCCTTGAAAGGGTGTGTGGTGGCTTTCCTCTACAAGCTAGGGGTTATGGACAACCACTGAAGAATGCTCTGTGATTTCTTTGGGGGCTGATGCCATTCAGGAGAGGGAGATGCTTAAAGAGCAAGGCTTATGTGCCTATGATAAGGTCAGAGTTGTCATTGTAACAGATCTGAGGTCTAGGACCAAATTCAGAATGGTCTAATGCAGCCCACAGAAATCTTTGGTGGTGGTCATGATGTTCCTATGACTGAAGCAAATGAAAAGCTTTATAAAGATGTACTTAATCCATGTAAGAAGGAGAAAAAATATGCCCTCTAATCCTGGTGAGTGGTGATCTGACTTCAGCCACCAAAGCCAAAACTTTGATTCCTCATTCAATTCCCAATCCACAGGCATTCCAATACAGAGCTTGGTGAATGAAGGTGAACTTGGACTTCTTAAAGAAAGACCCTACACATCTTCCACAGGAATGACCTATGTCCCTCCCTCCAAGCATTTCCCCACAGTGGCTATTTAATCAGGGCAACTCTAAATAAAGAGGAATACTCAGTCTTTTCAGAGGTTACAGTGTACTGCTTATAAACTAATGCAAACTTTAATCTTTGTGATCTACCAGGTTGTTAGGAAGTAAGTTGATAAATAAAATTTAAGCCTTTGTCCACTTAGAGCAAGACCAGAGGATCTACAATCCCACTCTGTAGCTATTTCCTCAGTTCGTAGATACATATGAAGAAGGAAAGGATATACTTGGCAACTGGCACAATACACACCCTAGAATACTCTGGTTACTTCCTCAGCCACGCAATAAGAGCTGCATTATGGTAGGAATGGCCAAGGGAACTACCTGGAGTGAATTTTACCTCTAAATAATAAATAAAAATATTAATGCTTTCCAGAGGGAAATGCAGAGATTAGTTTCAAAATCAAAGATTTGCAGGAAGATTATTTCTGTCACATTCTCTTTTTTTTTCCTTATTTAACTTGTGCAGAAGATGGTTTGCTATTGGAGAAGGAAAGTATATTGTCACAACCTTAATCAGGCAATGACTCCAATTACATTTACTGTTCTAACTGTGGTCTGTTTATTGGGGAATGTCACACATAAACTTTGCAAAATTATGCAGATATTCTTGTGGCTTCTACTTTTTTCTCTTATCATTCCACAGGATTACCAGAAACAGTTTGTTCTCACTTGGAAAGATAGAATTATATAATTTCTGACTTACTGAAAGGGTATATATTAACTTTCTGCCCTTCCCACCGGATCTAGTCTTTTTTTTTACTCTAAATCCAATCTGCAGTATTACCATCGCCTGGGATATTGTAACACATGCAAAAACTGAGGTCTCATTCTAGACCTCTTAAGTCAAAATATGTCTTTTAAGAAGATCCATAGGTTCCTTATAAGGACATTGAAAGTTCAAGAAGAATTGCTCTTGTCTAAAGCAACTTTGATCACGTCACCATTTTCATAGGGCATCACACTTGTTCACTAAATAGATATTAAGGCTGATGGGACCTGGAAGTAGCAAATACTCAAAGTGAATTTGTGAAATGCATGCACATTGAAGGATGGAAAATAAACTCTATCAAAATTCATGGCCTGCTACCTCAGTGAGATTTCTAGAAGTCCAGGAATTTGAAGAATGTTGAGATAGACTGTTGAAAGAGGAAAACAGGTCAATGTTCCTTATACCTCCAACTATTAAGATAGGATCACAATATTTGCTGAAGATCTTTATGTTTGGGAAGCCAGATAGGCAGCATATGAAGGCACTGCTTTACCCATTCACTAAGTGCTCAGGCTACCAATTGTGCCAGTTCTAACTGGAGCCCAGGACAAGATCGCTTTTGAAGCAGGTTCAGGCTGTGGTGCTGGCTGAATTCCCATTTTAGCCATTTGTCACAGAAGATTCAACTATAATATAGCTATCTGTAATTCAAATGGTTTTGATATAATATCTTTGGTAATTCTGATAAGAGAATCACTGAATGGAACTCTAGAATTTGGCTAGAAAGGCATTTTTCTGTTTTCTAGATAAATATTCTTATTTTGAAAACATATTTTCTGGTTTGCTGCATGGCCCTCCCTGAGACTATAACTGACCATAAAACATCCAGTAAGCATGCCACCTGAGTTACAGCTCATGAATTAGGTGTTGTGTGTTCCACCAAGACATAAATTTGGGCACATGTGATAGAACTTCATCATAAATGAACATGCTATATGTGACATTGGATTTCAGCAGGTCTTCAAGGCACAAGTTTGTGTGCAGGTGATTGACTCTTATGGCAACTACTGTTGATAACAGTAACCTTCCACTCAACTCACATGGAGAATTTAATGTCAACATTTGTAAGAAAGAATTTAGACCTGTTTTAGGAATGCTGGAATTTTGTCACAACTCCAAATTAGAGATCTCTTCAGCTTTTTGAGGATACTCTGAAGTAATCCTGAAAGATAGTGGGAAAAGGCAACTCTCTCAGCAGAACTCTTAGTGGGACATATAGTTGATATCTTTACCTTGGAGGATAAATGTGCAGCAGTGTGAATTTATATCTATTTATAGGTAATGGCTAATGGTTTGGACATGTGGTCAAAGGAAGTAGACAATGAATTACAAGGAAGACTGAGAAAGAAGTTCATAGTTGGAACTAGATCAAAATAGGCATGAGAATATTTGTCTTCATGTGATGGCTTTCAAAAAGATTTCCCTAAAAAGTAGTCTTTTATTAATCAGGTGGACAGGATAGTCTTTTCAGTGGATCTCAGTCTAGCAATGGGTTTATGAACACAGAGGACTTGGTAGAAAGCATGGAAGTTAAAGTTAATATGTGGGTTTAACCATTGAGTACCTATTATGGCAACAGTAGACACGGTGTGAGTGCTCAATATGGAAGACTGGTAACCCTTTTGGGACAATTAGTCACATTGGAACACTCTATTATGAAGAAGAATACAAGTTTTAGTTACTAGAATACACAATTTCTCTGTACATCATTTGCTCACCTTTCCTGTGATTATTTTACCAGCAACATCCCTTGTGAATTAGTGATTTTGCACTAACAAGGCATTACAATCAATGTTTCCTCTGAAAAAGAAACTCACTTTATATTAAAAGAACATATATGTGACCACAATGTTCACTGATCTTATCTGCATAACCTCAAAGTAATGGGTCTAATAGAATGGCAGTACAGCCTTCTGAAGTCCCAGTTAGGGTGTACACAGTTGTGGATGTGGGAAAATGTAACATGACTCCATATATTCTCTGAGCCAACAATCAATAATGGCAGTTTTTCCTATAGCTATTATATCCAATTTGGGGTGCATAGGGGTAAAAGCAGCTTTTTCTCTATCATCCTCCAATAACTTATGCCCAACCTTTTGTTTCCTGTTCCTACAACTTCGGAGTCTCTGACTTAAAGACAATCTCAAGGAAAAGGTGCTCCCAATGGGAACACAACAATCATTGCAGTTAACTGGAATTTGGAGCAACGAATTACCTGGGCACTTTGCTTTTCTTATGTCACTAGCCATAATGCCAGAATGCCTAAAGCTTCAACATATAGTGGCTGGAGATACCGTTCTTGTTAGATTGTCAATGAGAAATGGTGGCCAGCATATAAAGTTACATAGTTGGGCAGAAAGAAGTATGTCTGAAACCAGGATATTCTCTTGGAAGACTGAGAACCAACAATTCTAGAAGTGAAGGTCTGTGCTATGGTCTGAATGTTTGTGTCTCTTCAAATATCATGTTGAAATTTAATCCCTAATGCAATAGTGTGAAGAGTTGGGATCTTTAAGATGCAATTAGGTCACAAGGACTACAACCTCACTTATGGGTTAGTGCCCTTATTAAAGGGCTTGAGGAAATGTTTGCTCCCTTTGTCCTTCTGCCCTTTTATCACGTGAGGACACACCAGAAAAAGGATGCTTGAAAACAGAGAATGAGCCTTCGCCAGAACTGAATATGCTGGTCCTTGATCTTGGGCTTCACAGCCTCTAGAAATGAATATTCCAGACCAAGATATTTTGTTATAGCAGCCAGAACAAACTGAGACAATTTGGGAAAGAGCATTGATCCCAGCTGAGATAAATGAAACATATAATAAACCACAGAAGAACAAAAATAAACAACATGGTTTCCTAACCAGTTTCAGGAGGACTGTCATAACTATGGCTATTTGATTTCTAGCTTTATGTAAATATCATATATTTATCAATAATTTATTTCTCCTTATTTAAGTTAAAGAATACCAAAAGAGGAAGGGAATGAAAATTACATGG
This sequence comes from Xerus rutilus, assembly GCA_028644305.1. Classification (NCBI taxonomy): domain Eukaryota; kingdom Metazoa; phylum Chordata; class Mammalia; order Rodentia; family Sciuridae; genus Xerus; species Xerus rutilus. Next base: position 123,954,050 of record CM053399.1, on the reverse strand, counting down.
AGAAAATACTGAGGAATTTATGAAGGTTTTTTTTCCTGTTTTGAGAGAGAGAGTAAGTACATCTTTGTTCTATAAAGTATAACTGTATATTTCAGCCATAAGTATGTTGTTATTTTAAAATTTTAATGTGGCTAGAGAAGTGTATAGGACTGCTAAATTGGTAAAGAGGTAGACTGTGTCAAACTCTCTACTGTCTACTAGTCATCAACCTCAATTCCTTCTTTATTTTTCTTTGCACTGCCGATAAGTCTGACTTCCATTTCACAGAATCCTTTTCATGATATGATTCTAGGGCATTATATAGTATGCAAGCAATTTTAAAGGATTTGAAAGTAGAAGAAAAGGAGAAGCCATTATTTCAGTAGCAGCCCTAGGTAGAGAACTGGGGTGATCTGCAACAGTTCCAACAGTTCCCCTGGCTTCTGGAGATTCCTGAAATGAGGCATTTGTTGTGCATCCCATGCGTTCCAATGAGTACTGTGAGAATCACCCTTGAAATGCTGCAAACATCTGAAATCACCAGAATTGGCTTCTGTTAGCTTCCAGAGTCATGAGATCCACATATCAGACCTATAGAAGTTGTTCTCATTGTTGTAAGCTTCTATGTAATTTGTATATGTCTTGATTTCCCCCAAAGAGATCTTCCTGGTTTTTACTCCCTAGGTATTTCTATTATTGCATAAGCCTCTAATTTCCTATAATAAATCTTTTCCTATTTGAATTTTCCAGTGTTGTACAGTCACTTACCAGGATATATTAACAATTTAGAACCAAGGTAAGACCCCTAAACAACCTAAATAGATATAATAAATATCTTGTCAAGTACATTTTATTCATAAGAAGACTTCTCAGGTTCTTTCTTAGAACATACTTAGTTTTTTATAGATAATTCTAATAAAGCTAGTCATGTACATTTCCAAGGAACAAACAGAAGAGCAAGCTGGAAAGAAAGAATTAAGCAACTAAAGCAGAGATCATGATAGCACCACCAATAAATGAAAACTATTATCAGTGTCATTTTACTGGCTCCTTTTCATAATAGTAACTACAACGAATCAAAAAGCTTAGAAGTCAGGGGTCATTTAATGTGGAAGCCAGCATTTCATATAACAGAAGTCCTTAAAGATCCTGCTATCTTATACACTACTATAAAAATCAAATCATGATTACTTGATAAAAATATAGAAAAAAATTATGCCATATTCAGAAAACTTTATTTAATAAATTAGGGAGACATATAATATATTTAGGGAAAGTTTTTTTTTCCCATCAGAAGCTCAAATATTCCAATTTAGGATCTTCAGGGGGAATCTAGAGATATATATTTTTTGGCCACTATTCTTCACCATCCATATATTGCCACAGCCAGGGTTGAGAACAACTGATTCAGACAACTTTTATGTCTATAAAAGAGGTAAGAATAAATCTCTAATTCCTGTTATCACTCCAGTTGTCAACCATCATCTAGACTCAACTGTAGCTGCTAACTTACCATCCTTGACACCTAGACCCAATGGCTATTACACCTTGAAAACAACTTCTGGAAAAAAAAAACATTGGACATTCAGGGAACATTCTTCAGTAATTACACTATGCCTCAGCTCTCACCACATTCTTCTTTCTTGTCTCTTTATCCCTCAGTAAACACATTCACCGGGTATCTCTAAGACCCTTTCAACAGCTTTCTGTTCAACACTTCACTTCCTGTCCGATTGTCCAATTATCTATGAAACTATCTAGATCCTTGATCCTTGATTTCTCTGCTATATCAGATTTATCTCTAAATCCTCAAATACTAGCACAGGGTTCGTCACATATTTTGTTCTCTATAAATGTTTACTGAACAGAGTTTTAGAATCTGAGTTACAGTGCCTACAGACTGATAATTCTAATTTCAACTCTCTGCATCCCAGATCCCTGACATATGATACTACAAATTAGCAGCTGTAGCCCAAAGTCAAACCCATAGGGAATCTGCTTCATCAGGATTGAAGAAAAGAAGTACAGGAACTAGCTGATGAATCCCCAGCCTGAAGCAAATATTCAAAAGAAAAGTTGGTGTTTTCTGCAAGTCAAGTTGTTAATGAAGGAATTTGGAAAAGAACAATGGCAAAGGAAGAGAGTCTGTGTGTGTGTGTGTGTGTGTGTGTGTGTGTGTGTGTGTGGTGTGTGTGTGTGTATGTGTGGAGGGGAAGCATGAGAATTTACGGTATATTTTCTTGAATCAAAACTGAATAGCCAAGACTTGGGCCATTTTAATGTTTTTAAAGCTATCGTTGGATCGTCTCCAAGATAGCACCTAATGATCCTCATCTTGTGGTATTCACACCTTTGTGTAGTCTACTCCCACACTGTACTAGGCCTGATCTGCACAGTCAATAGAATCAGGGAGAAGTGATAAAATGTGATGTGAGCCTGAGTCATAAATGACATTTTGGATTCTACTTTGCTCTTTCTTAGGTCACTTGTTCTGGAAGAAGCCAGCTGCCATGTTGTGAGGACATTTGAGTGACCACCAGAGAGGCCAAAATGGAGAGAAACACAAGCTTCCAGATGCCAATCAGCAAGGAATGAAGGAGTAGCCAATATCTACACAACAACTCCAGTGGAGCTTTGTGTATGTGGTCCCAGTGGCAGAATAATTACAACCTGTGAGAGATACTGGTTCAGAATCATGCAGTAAAACTGCCTCTGGATTCCTGACCTTAGAAACTGTGAGATAAATGTTTGCTTCATTGAGCTACTAAATTTTGAGGAAATAAGTTTCACAACAATAGATACTTAATGCAAAATCTAAACTGGAGCTTTCAAATTGAGAGTTGCAGATCATTTCTAGCATGCCGATAGGGTTTTGTATTGTAGAAGGGGGACAAGAGTATTTTAAAAAGTTTAATTAATTGTTAACATTCACATTTGGGAGGTTTTAAAAATATCTTAGTTTCTTACTTTCTTTAAATCAATTAAAAAGATCTTTTAACATGATCCTATCCCATGACTCTGTGCACTTGGACTTAGTCTATTCTGTTCATTTAAATCCAGTAGGCATTTGATTTTGCACCATTTGGCCCAGGCTCTGCTCCAACAGGAAATGATTTCACACATATGAATAATTTGCTTGTTTTATCAGGAAGTGTCTTTTTTGTACATCAGGAGCTTTGTTTATTTGCTATTGACTTTTCAAAAGATTTTAATAGATGAAAGAGTTCTGCTGCCCAATTTCCTGCTCATCACAAACAACAGGGAAACTCTAAAATGTAAAGATTTACATTCAAGGATTATTGAAAACATGGTTATTTCATGACACTATTATGTTTCAAAAGAAAGGTTCAATTCCTCTTCCCCCTTCTGGAGATGGCTCCATACTATGCAGAAATCAGTGTGAGATAGGAATTTGGTTCAAGGAGAGATGGAATTTACTTCCCTACAAGGTGATTCTCAGTGAGAAGGTCTGCACTTTTGGGATAGGGGGTGGTAAGGAGGCAAGAAGAACATTAAAATATGGAGAGCAAATAGCAAAACCAAGTCAGGGAGTGAGCGGTGGGATTAAGAATAAGAAATGGACTGAGAGCAGGAGGTCAGGAAGAAGCAAGAGGAGTCTAGAATGATTATCATGAAAAGCTATGGCATTTTTTAGTTCTCTCATCTTAATTCATCTTAATCCACGGATCCAGGAGACATGATAATGATGTGGCAATGGGTTTTTAGGAACTCTGCCAAGTAAAGGACTGCTTTGAAAACTTACAAAGACTATCCACATGATACGACTGTTTTCTAGCAATCTAGCCCTTCTAGGTACAGAAAATCCCATTGATTGTTTCCAATTATTTTGTTCCCTCCTTAGAGATGCCCTAATACTTCAGTGCACTGAGGCTGTGGTAAGCAGGCCTCCTTGGGAACAAAGGAAAAAATTCAAGGCCAGGTGACACAATGATGTCTTTAGAGACAGATCTGTTAGATTTAAGTGAAAAATGATACTGTAAAATTTACACACATCTAGTTTAAAGACATTGCATTAGCATGCAGATCATATATTTGGGCTTATTTCATAAACATACATTTTATGCCATGTATTCAAGAAATGAAGTCAAGTTTTATATAGCCCACATCATTTTACACATGTGAGGAGGTTAATAGTAAAGATTCTGCGTAACTGATTTGGGTGCTTTTTAAAATTTGGAGATTGTACAGCTGATTATAGATTTAGAGGCAATTGGATAGCCTCAATGAATTTCTTTCCTTCTTTAGTTACCAGAGAAGGGTAGAGGAAAGAATTGCTAAGCAGGAAAGAAAGGTTTTGCTGGTTTCCACAATCCCTATTCACTACTATCTTCCTTCAGGCAAAAGTTAGCCTGTATTTCTAAGGGTCTGGATATAAACATGCCTGTATTAAAACATTCTCCTTGTTTATAATTTTATGATTTATCTATATATCTTTATTTTTGGCTACTGTGGCTTTTTACAGCTTTCTAATTTATATAGCCATTTGTTTAGGCTGTCAAAACATTTTTAATTTTAATTACTGTGTATCATGCCTGAGGGTGTAAAACTGTCAGATAAATCTGAGACTCTGCATAAACATGTGGGGAACTGCATGTGTTATCGCTCAACAATTGCTAGTGGGCAGTTAGCAAATGCCTTTCTGGGGTGGGTTGGCTAGCTTCTTTTTTCACTTCATGTATGTGTTGTCAGACGGGGTGCTGGACACCTGGTTACACCATTCATGTTGGTGACTTGGCACAAAAGGGGCACAAATGTGTGATGGATAGTCCCAGGTTAGGCAGCCCTATAGATGACTGACAGGAGAGCACTTAATATTCAGGCTTATCTGACTGAGAAGTTAGTTCATCATCCTGGAAATTCATTTTTAAAAAGAAAAATAATTAGGGAAGAGGAGTCAAATTAAACAACGAAACAGTATGTATTTGATTGAAAAAATGAGATCACAGATTTTGTCCCCCCACTTTTCTATGAAGTCTCAGTAGTATACGTGTATGTATACAAGAATCCATCCATCCATCCATCCATCAGTCTAGCAATCTGGAAATTTTGTATTCAGGATCAGAAGACTTGAGCTTGAGCTTAAGCCTTAGTGTTATAATTTATCAGCTGTTGTAACCTTGGATAAATTCTTTAATTGCAGATTTACACTTCAGTCAATGGAAAGTCTTTTTTTTTGGTACCAGGGATTTAACTCAGGAGCACTCAACCACTGCACCACATCCCCAGCCCTATTTTGTACGTTTTTTAGTGACAGGGTCTCACTGAGTTGCTTAGCACCTCGGTTTTGCTGAGGCTGTCTTTGAACTTGAAATCCTCCTGCCTTAGCTTCCTGTAATACTGGGATTACAGGAGTGTGCCACTGCTCCCAGTAATGGAAAGACTTAGAGGTAAATTGGCACTTTATTCAATATAAAATCTAGATCTACAATGAGATGTAGATCTAGAATATGTCTGTATTTATTTTGCAGTGATATAATATACTTACATTTCTATAATGATTCCTTTTATGCCAATCTTAGAGAAGATTCAATGTCCAGGATGGACTACTTTCACCCTCTGTCTACTCTCCCCACCCCCAGAAGTTGAATTCAAGAACCAGAGTTGGGGAGGGATGATGATGGAGAATCCCTTTCTGCTTTAGCTGATATTTTCTATCTTTTACCTTTAACATGCCCAAAGACACATTAATAAGGCAATCTGACTCAGAATGCCTTCCAAATAATTGAATAGTCACTATTTGTGATATTGCATTTTCCAAAAGGAAAAGTGTCTGGTCCCTGGTCTCAATCAGGTAGGGATATTTTTAATATGGGGCAAAATTAATAACTGGCATGAAATCTTTCAGACAAGAAGCCATAGTAGAAAGGCGTAGAGTCTTATACTTTAAAGTATCACTGCTTGGGGTTCCTGTGGACTGGCAGAAGCTGCAGAGGGCCCAAATCCGCCCTCAGGAAACTCCACGGGTGTCCAGCCAAAGGGAGACCAGGGACTACTAGCCGCTAGCCATTGCGGAGCCCAAACTCAGGGTAAGAGTCACCCAACTGCAGCCTGGGCAAGCCCCAGTTCTGCTCCAGAGTTCCTGTGGATGAGCAGGAGCCACAGAGGGCCCAAATACACCCTCAGGAAACTTCATGGGTGTCCAACCAAGGGTTGACCAGAGACTGATAGTTACCAGCCACAGAGGAAGGCACACCCAGGGTAGGAGTGGCCTGTAGAGATCCCAGCATGAAGAGGCCCCACCCAAGTGCACTCTGGGCCTGCCTCAGTTCCGCTCCAGAGTACCTGTGTTCAGGTGAGACAGAAGGCCCAAAACCACCCTTAGGGAATGCCAGGGGTGCCCAGCTGAAGGCCGGCCAGAGCCTGCTAGCCTCCAGCCCCAGGGGAACTCACACTCACTGTAAGGGTCATACACAGACTCTCCTGCTTGTGACCCTGCCTAAGTGAGACATGGGCCCTCCTCCAGTTCTGCCCCAGAGTTCCTGTTCACCAGCAGCAGTGCAAGAAAGGAGCAAAACAGCCCTCATGGGCTGCCTCAGGAGCCCAGCCAAGGCCACTCCCACTGCCGTCTAGAGGTACATCCGCTACCTCCGTCACCAACTTTAGTGGCAGTAGTGCCCATCTGGGGACACTGGGGGAACAGAAGTAGCTCCAAAGTGAGACACAGGTAATCTGGAGTGTCAATACAAGATTATAGGATAGAAGCTGCAAAACCTCAGATTGGTATTTCAAGAAAGGAAGATATACAATCAACATGAAAAAACAAGGGAAGAAAGTGCCCCAAATAAACCTTGATACCACTGTAACAGAATCCATTGACAACACAGTTGATGAAATGTCAGAGAAAGAATTCAGAATGTACATAATTAAAATGATCAGTGAATTAAAGAATGACATAAGTGAGCAATTACAAGCAAAAATTGATCAACCCAACAAAGAAATAGGAGAGCAAATAAAATCAACCATTGATCATTCTAAAAAAGAGATAAGAGAGCAATTACAAGTAGCAAAAGATTACTTTAAGAAAGAGCTAGAGATCATGAAAAAAAACCAATCAGAAATTCTTGAAGTGAAGGAAACAATTAACCAAATAAAAAACTCAATAGAAAGCATCACCACTAGACTAGATCACCTGGAAGACAGAACCTTGGATAATAAAGACAAGATATACAATCTTGAAAATAAACTTGACCATACAGTGAAAATGGTAAAAAATCATGAATAGAATATATAAGAAATATGGGACAGCATCAAAAGGCCAAATCTAAGATTTATTGGGATAGAAGAAGGCACAGAATATCAAACCAAAGGAATGTACAATGTCTTCAATGAAATATCAGAAAATTTCCCAAATATGAAAAATGAAGTGGAAAATCAAATACAAGAGCTTACAGGACACCAAATGTACAAAATTTCAACATATCTACACCAAGGCACATTATAATGAAAATGCCCAACATACAAAATAAGGATAGAATTTTAAAGGTCGCAAGAGAGAGGAACCAGATTATGTATAAGGGGAGATCGATTTGTATCTCAGCAGATTTTTCAACCCAGACCCTAAAAGCTGGGAGATCATGGAATAACATATTCCAAGCCCTGAAAGACAATGGATGCCAACCAAGAATCCTATATCCAGAAAAACTGAGCTTCAGATTTGATGATGAAATAAAAACCTTCCATGATAAACAAAAGTTAAAAGAATTTACAGCAAGAAAGCCTGCGCTACACAGCATTCTTGGCAAAATATTCCACAAGGGGAAATGATAACCAACAATGAAAATTTACAAAGAGAGGAACTACACTAAAGGAAAGACCATTCAAAAGAGAAAACAACTCAAGGTAAAAACCAAAACAAACCAAAATGACCGGAATTACAAATCATATCTTAATAATAACCCTAAATGTAAATGGCCTAAATGCACCAATTAAAAGACATAGACTGACAGACTGGATTAAAAAACAAGACCCAACAATATGCTGTCTTCAAGAGACTCATCTCACAGGAAAAGACATTCACAGACTGAAAGTGAAAGGGTGGGAAAAAACATATCACTCACATGAACCCCGCAAACAAGCAGGAGCTTCTATTCTCATATCAAATAAAGTGGACTTCAAACCAAAGATGGTGAAGAGAGATAAAGAAAGTCATTTCATACTTCTTAAGGGAATCGTACATCAACAAGACATAACAATTATAAATATCTATGCCCCAAATAATGGGGCTTATAC
>CM053399.1:123883420-123945321 GCA_028644305.1 Xerus rutilus | reverse complement strand
AGACACTGAAGAAAGAAATTGAAGACCTTAGAAGATGGAATAATCTCCCATGCTCCTGAATAGGCAGAATCAATATTGTCAAAATGGCCATACTTCCCAAAGCACTATATAGATTCAATGCAATTCCAATTAAAATCCCAATGTCATTCCTTATAGAAATAGCAAAGGCAATCATGAAATTCATTTGGAAGAATAAGAGACCCAGAATAGCCAAAGCAATCCTTAGCAAGAAGAGTGAAGCAGGAGGCATCACAATACCAGACCTTAAACTTTACTACAAAGCTATAGTAATAACAACGGCATGGTACTGGCACCAAAATAGACATGTAGACCAATGGTATAGAATAGAAGACACAGAGGCGAACCCACTTACATACAGTTACCTTATATTAGATAAATGAGTCAAACATGTACACTGGAGAAAAGATAGCCTCTTCAACAAATGGTGCTGGGAAAACTGGAAATTTATATGCAGCAAAAATGAAACTAAACCCCTATCTCTCACCATGCACAAAATTCAACTCAAAGTGGATCAAGGACCTGGGAGTCAGACCAGAGACCCAACACCTAATAGAAAAAAAAATAGGCCCAAATCTTCATCATGTTGGATTAGGACCATACTTCCTTAACAAGACTCCTATAGCACAAGAAGTAAAATCAAGAATCAACAAACGGGATAGATTCAAACTAAAAAGCTTCTTCTCAGCAAAAGAAATAGTCAATGAAGTGAACAGAGAGCCGACATTCTGGGAACAAATCTTTACCACACACACATCCAATAGAGCACTCATCTCCAGGATATATAAAGAACTCAAAAAACTTATCACCAAAAAAACTAACAACCCAATCAATAAATGTGCCTAAGAGCTGAACACAAACTTCACAGAAGATATACAATCCATCAACAGACATATGAAAAAATGTTCAACATCTCTAGCAATCAGAGAAATGCAAATCAAAATTACCCTAAGATTTCATCTCATGCCAGTCAGAATGACAATTATCAAGAATACAGACAACAATATGTGTTGGCGAGGTTGTTGGGAAAAAGGCACGCTCGTACATTGCTGGTGGAACTGCAAATTGGTACAACCAATCTGGAAAGCAGTATGGAGATTCCTTAGAAAACTTGGAATGGAACCACCATTTGAGCCTGCTATCCCTTTCCTCGGTCTATTCCCAGAAGACTTAAAAACAGCATCCTATAGTGACACAGCCACTTCAATGTTTATAGCAGCTCAATTCACAATAACTAAACTGTGGAACCAATCTAGATGCCCTTTGATAGATGAATGCGTAAAGAAACTGCGGTATATATACACAATGGAATATTACTCAGCAATAAAAGAGAATAAAATTATGGCATTTGCAGGTAAATGGATGGAGTTGGAGAATATCATGCTAAGTGAAGTAAGCCAATCTCAGAAAACCAAATGCTGAATGTACTCATTGATAAGTGGATGCTGATCCATAATGTGGGGAAGGACATGGGAACAATGGAGGAACTCTATTCACAGGGGTGTAAGGGGGGAGAGGGCATGGGGACAGTAAAGGTGGTGGAATATGATGGTCATCAGAGCCCTAACTATTTTGTATGACTGCATGTATGTTGTGATTCTATATCACTTACAACTAGAGAAATGAAATGTTATCCTCTATCTGTGTACAATGAATCAAATTGCACTCTGTTATCATGTAAGCCTAAATAGAACAAATAAATAAATTAAATATGAAAAAAGAAAAGCATCACTGCTTGGTAGCTTTTAGAAAAATGTATTGATGACATAAATCACATGAATCAAAAAATATAGCCCTGTGTATTTAGGAATTTGATGGAAAAGTACTTAGCTGAAGAAAGATTTACAAAAAACATTTTATCATCTTTGATATGAGAGAGCATTGCTTACCTGGCCCATCAGGACTTGGATCTTTATTTCCTTGAAAAAATAATGCTTTTACCTTCCTAGTTTTCCAAAATAAAACATTTTTCCTTTCCATTCAGAAATTTGGTATTTCCCTGATGGAGTGATTTGCTTTTTTATGGAAAGTTTATTCATTTGTGGTTGATTAATAGTAGTTTTAAAGTGTCTTCTGTCTACCAGACAGTGAAAGTTGTATGGAACCTAAGGGGGTGTAAAAATAGATAATACCTCAGTTTTTAGGAAATCTAATGAGGGAGAAACATCTTAACCAAAACTTTCATGAATAAACTTAAAAGTAAAGCTGAATACATGCTGAAGAAAAGAACCTGACTCTACAAGGCCATGACACCAAGGACTCTGACCTCAGCTGGGATCTAAGGGAGTGTCCCTGAGGAAGTTACACTGAGCTGAGCTGTGGTGCAAGGTCAGAGTGGGATATATTTTTGATAGGATGATTGTTGACAGTTAATCATTCCTGGTAACTACAAAGATGTGTATAGACTATATCCTATTTAAATAAAGTCTGATTTTCCTCTACCTTCAATATCAAGCACATATTATGAGCTAACTATGACTCTGAGTTGACATATAAATGCAGAATAAGTTTTACTATTCTTTTGCTTCCTTTGAGTATTCATTTTGCTTTGAAGTCTACATTAATTTTCTTAATGAAAATGTTAAGAAGTGTGGATATAGCTCAGTGGTAGATTGCTTGCCTCGCATGTGTGAGGCCCTGGGTTTAATTCCCAGTACCACAAAAAAAAAGAAAAAGAGAAAAATAAATTTTAACTCCCCATACTGCTACTGATATACATGATTACTTTGCCTTGACTATGAAAAGACAAAAAAAAAGGGAAGAAAATACACACACCTGTTATTACATTGTATAAAGTCACCTACACACCCATGTTCACAGCAGTGGCACTATTCATAAGAGCCAAGAGGTGGGAGCAACCCGAGTGTCTAACAGTGGATGAATGCATAAACAAAATGTGGTATATGCAATGTAAGGGAATATTATCTGGCTGTAAAAATGAAGGGGAATCTGTCACATGAGTCAATGTGCCTGAACCTTGAAGACATTATGCTACTTGAAATAGCCAGGCACAAATGTACAGATATGATATGATTCCCCTTAAATCAGGTGTCAAAAATAGTCAAATTCCTAGAAAAAGAAGGAGGATGGCAGTTACCAGGGGCTGGGAAGAAGATGTGCCCTTCCCAGTCCCTGGTTACATAAGAGGAGATAATGTTTAATGGATATAAAGTTTCAGTTTGATGAAATGATAAAGTTCTAGAGATTTGTTTCACAACAATATAAATATACTCAATACTATCCAACTAAACACTCAAAAATGGTCAAGATGATAAATTTTGTTATGTGTTTTAAAATTAAAAGGAAAACAGCTAATATTGAATAAGTGCTCTCCTGTGTTCCTCTATAAGCTATTATTGGGCAAGTGAATAAAAATAGAAGCTAGAAATTATATAGTTTCCCAGGTTATAGGATTCAGAAGATGAAGACCTGGAATATAAATCTAAATACATATCTACTTTTTCCTTGCTGGTTGTTAGGTTTGTATCTTAAGTGTCCACCAAAAGCCCATAAGCTACAGGCTTAGTGACCAGCCTTTGGTGCAACTGGAATGTAGAGGAATCTTTAGGGGGTGGGGCCTAATAGAAGGAGGTGAGGTCATTCTGTGCATAGCCTTGAAGGGGAAATTTGGACCCTGACTCCTTCCTCTATCTTGCTAGGTTTCCTAGGCTCCAAGTGTAAGTGTCTTCCTCTACCACAAGCTCCCACCATGATAAACTGTGCTGCCACAGGCCCAAAAGCAATGGGGCCAAGTGATCATGAATGAAAACCTCTGAAACTGTGAGATAAAATAAACCTTTCCTACTATTAAATTGACTTTTCCCAGGTATTTGTCATAGTGTTGGAAAGCTAACTCACAGTAGTCTCTTGAACAGATAGAAATGCCCAAGATACAGAGGAGAGATTAGTAATAATTAAAAGGACAAAATTAATAGGGATGCATGAATACTTATTGTCTGCTACTGTTCCATGCACTTTCCATTTCTATTTAATCCTCATAGCTTTTATGAAAAAATTTAGCCCCATTTTATAGATGAAAAAAATTAAGTCACCTGCTAAAAGTCATGCAGTTAGTAAAAGACAGACTTGAATCCCTGTTAGCTGTCCCAGCCAAGCTCTTACCTCACATAGCTCTAAAAGGAGAGAGTGGCATTGTAGTGTTTCTTACTGTTTTAAGCCCCTTTTCCATGTATTGTCTCGTGTAAAAAAAAAAATCAAGTTGAATTATAAGATTGGCAAATAGCCATTTTATCCCTATTTTTCAGAAGATCTATAAGGGAATTTAGAAATCTTATCCAAGGACACACATTAACTAAACGACAAAAGATTTGAACCTAGGTTGCCTGACTTTTGGCCTTATGCCGGTCCTCATCCACTACGTAGGTGAGAACTATTCCAACAACTAGCCAGACCACCTTGGAGATGGAGGAAACATTCCCTCATTTTATGTTCATTTATCTGAGCTCTCTGAGATTGCCACTAGCCATACGTGGGAGGGGGCCTCTGCTGACTCAGCCTTGGGGCAGGCCAGAGGGAGTTCCTTGCCTGGGGGCTCTCCCACACTGGTGAGCGAGGCTTGGGCAAGTCTTCATCCTGCTCTTTCCTGACATGCCCTCAGAGAACAGGATTTTTATTGGACACCTAGTGACAGGTGTAGGATGTGAGCAGAAGGGACCTTGGTTTAATATCTCACAAGATGGACAGCACGTATTACATGGCTAGTAACTCACCATTGATTTACTGCTCTATAAGACTGGTATTTTCTGAAAGAACAGGAGGAAGCAGAAGCAGAAACTGCTTTTTGTCCCACGACTTCCTTTGCTGCAGATGTTTGCAGCTGGCGTGGTCTGCTTTGCTTTCTCTGTGGGTACATAAGAATAACCCACATAATCATATTTCTGCCTTAATTACCTTTCTATTACTTAATTAAAAGACCTGATGCTGATGCTAGAGAAGGCTGGCAGATTTGCTAAATCTGAACAGAGGGAGAGTTGGGCTGTATTAGAAGCAGGCAAGGCTTCTTTACCCTTGAAGTCTCTCAAATGAATGAAGCTGTAAATCTTAGGTGACTTATTTCCTCTTCTCTCCAAATCATTTTAATATATTAGAAAATATGTGGCCCATAATTCTGAAGTTATTTGGGTTCTTTCTGTATTACTCATCTATTGGTACATGACAAAACGTCCCAAGACTTAGTGCTTGAACAGTTGTCGCGGAGGTTGGGGCTGGTGGTCCATGATGGCCAGGGCTAGGTCGGCCTGGCTCTGTCTCTTATGGCATATCCTCCTCCTAAAGACTTATGGACTTATTCCCATTGTAATTGCAAGGGAGAAAGAGAGAGAGAGAGAGAAGGAGAGAGAGAGGGAGAGAGGGAGAGAGAAAGAGAGAACATGTTTCACTTTCAAGTCCCTGTTTATGTCTAGTCTCCTAGAATCTTATTGGCCAAGGCAGATCACATGGGTGAGCCACATGTCAGAGTGGGAGTGCAGAACTAATAGAATCACAGGGTATGGACACGGGAAGGAGAGTACTGGGCTATCAATTCAAACAGGCTTCCACATGCTCCAAAATCTAGTAGTTATCTGCGTCTTAAGGGTGACAGCCTTTCTCAAGAAAAGGAAATAGTTGGTTTTTTTCCCTAATGTATACTTAGCATGGCACTTTGGACATAGGAAATATAAAATGTCTTCCAATTAAATGAATGAATTGTTGGAGATGAGAGTGTTCGTGAAAGTGTCTCTTAATAACATCTCTTTCAGTTGTGAGTAGTCAACTTTTGCTCAAACTGGTTCCAACAAATGAGCAAGACCCTAATTAATGTCACCTAACATATGAGGAGCAAGGACAAATGGGTTTCTTGTAGGGCTAGGACATGGAACTTATGAGGGGCTGACACTGCTGCATGGGTCAGGAGCCCATACTTAACGCCACTAAGCCATGAGGGGAGGGGAGGACTCGAGCGTCACCTGAAAAACACACGGCTGCCTGGAGCTGTGGGCAGAGCAGTGTCCATCACAGCCAACTACAGGGATCATGCAGATGTTTCTTGAAGACCTTAGCTCCAGGGTGTGGAAGATCACCTCCAAGATTTCCATCTGCTTATTGTTCAATCAAACACTAATCTGAGTATGACTACCTACGGATTCTGCAGCAGTTAACCTTAAGACATGGAGATTACATGTTAGGCCTTATTAGATAAGGCAAGACCTCTAAAAGCACTTTTGTTTGGCTGTTAGTCAAAAATGAATTCAGTGATTCAAAGCATGAAGAGATTGGACAAGCCATCCCTGGCTTTGAAGTTCATGGGGGCCCTGGACAGCCTCTAGGAGCCCCTACATGACAGCAAGGAAACGAGGACCTTAGTTCTGTAACTGCAAGGATGGAATTCTGCCAAAAACCCAAATTATCTGGGAGCTTGTTTTTTCTCTGAGCCTCTAGATGAGAGCCCAGCTGCCCAACACCTTGATTTTGGCCTTACAACACCTTGAGCAAAGAAACCAGCTGAGCCATGCTGGGCTACTGACCTACAGAAACTGTGAGATAATAAACAGGCATTGTTTTAAGCTGCTAAATTTGTGGCAATTTGTTAAGAACTGATAGAAAACTAATACACAAAGTGATCACCATTTCCATTCTACCCCTTTAAAAATGTTAATACCCATTGAGAAATGGCATAAAGTGAATTATTACTCACATTTTGGCCAAAATTTGTAGGCCTAAAAAATCACAATTTCCTTTGTGATTGCAGATAGCAGAAATGTTCTAGGGTTGCAGGGGATGGGGTGGTAAGGTAACATAATTAGAACAGGGGAAAGGAGTGAGAGAGGTCAAGGTTTGAACTGAGGGTGAATAGGACAGCTTTTGTGTATTGCAGACCTGCCCTGAAAGGAGACAGTATAAAAGTAGTAAGACACTGGGAAACTGATGGGTGTGTGTGTGTGTGTACGCACGTGTGTAAGAGAGAGAGACAGGAGACAGAGGGGAAGGGATTAGTAAAATGGCAATTTTTAAAAGTCATTAATTAACTGGATTAATGCATATGACAGGAAGTGGCTGCTGTTATTATTGCTATAGTTGCATCAGGACATTGAAATAATAACTATTTGAATCTTTCAAGGATAAGCATTTGTAAGAATACCAGGGTGAGAGGGAGAAAAGGAGGGAAGGCGGGAGAGACAGAGAGAGGGAAAAAATGGAGGGGGATGGGGGAGAGAGAGAGAGAGCGCGCTAGCACGCACGCCCATGAGTGCCTGCATGAGTGAATAAATAAATGAATTAATGAATGAAACTAAAAATCAGTGAATTCACAGAAGCTCTGTGGATTGGGATTTAATACCACTTCATAAATCTCTTAATTCTTCATAAAGTTGTCAATGCAAGAAATGGTGAGTGATTAGAATTCTGTGGAAAACAGTGAAAGTATAGGAACTCTGATGAGGGTCAGGATCCACTACTGACCCAGTAGCCAGAGTAACACCTTCTAGAGAGTAGGTGTAAGACACACATGCCACTTACCTTCTTACTTCCCAGAATGTCCAGTGGTTTCTGAGGTTACATAAAACATAGAAAACATTTCTGTTCGTTTCATAAGCATGCCTAGAGTGTCCATGACCCATGAGGTGCTCAGGCTGAGCCACATGGAGTACAAAAGTGCATTATCATCATGAGGGTGGTGAGGGTGTACTTGAATCCATAAAGAATTATTAGTTATTTTGCACTCAGGCTTCAGAGGCAGCTAGGAAGATAAATAGGGCAAGGTATTTGACCCTTTTTACAGGAGAGTGAATAGAGTTCCAGTGATTAGTCCAAAAGGCAGTAAATGCACAGAGCTAGCGTCTGACCTCAGCTCCAGGTCAGTGTCTTCTGTCTTTCCACTGAACCAGTACTTCCTAATTGTGTGCTATTCCTTCGGTGGAGAAGGGACATATTTTAGAAAACACACAAGTGAACCTAAAAAAATTACAGGTATTTATTTTAATATGTGCTAGAAAAATAAATAAAATTGGCACTGCAAAACCATGGTTTCAGTGATATTATTTCTTAGGGTAAGATTAAAGCAGGTAAAAATTACATTAAGCTAAAGATTAAAATAATGATAGTACAGAGAAGGAAGGTAAAATATTACAGTTTATCATTTATTAAACTATGTGTTATAACATGCTCCAGGTGTTTATAAACCAGTGCAGTGATCAGTGAGCACAGAAGACGCATCACTGTGATACCAGCCTCACTCCTTGAGCAATATAATAAGGGGGAGGACATCTGTGTCTAATGCCACTTCTGACCCCTGCTGATGCTGTGGTTTTAAGCAAATCACTCTGGGTGTGGCTTCCGTATCAATAAACAAAGGAGCTGCAGTTGCCTTTTCCAGAACAAAAGAAGTGTGTGCTTCAGTCTAGCTGCTGGAGGAGAGGTACAAATGCCAGTCTAGTGGATTCCAGGGCCAGATCGCCTGGGCCAGATGCTGGTTTTTCTACTATCAGCTGTGTAACTTGGGCAAGGCACTTCTCTGTTCTGCAGTTTCCTCATTTATGAACTGGAGATAATATTCTTCTGCTAGGGTTGTTGTGAGGTAATTAAAAGGAGTGTTTACAGAGTGCCTAGCACAATAAATGCTATAGAAGTGTTTGCTCTTATTAGTTCCTTGGGGTTTCAGAGACAGGAACTATTACATACCTTAGAAATGACCAGAAGGAGCTTCATGGAAAAGTAGCATGGAACATGAATCAAATATGTCATTAGTTTATCTGCATGGAGCTTCCCAACCATGTCAGAGAAGCACAAAGAGGTGTGGCTGCAAGATGAGGACAAGAAGGCCAGGGGAGAGCCGGGCACAGTGGTGCATACCAACAATCCCAGCATTGTGAGAGGCTGAGACAGGAGAATCGCGAGTTCAAAGCCAGCCTGAGCAATGGCGAGTTGCTAAGCAACTCAGTGAGACCCTGTCTCTAAATAAAAACACAAAATAGGACTGGAGATGTGGTTCAGTGGTCAAGTACTCCTGAGTTCAATCCTTGGTACCAAAAAAAGGAGGCCAGGGATGGAGGAAGAAAGCTCTAGCAGGTGAGCCCACCTAGTTCCTGCAAGAATAAGTAGAAACCACTACTATGTAAATATTTTAGTCAGCTTTTTCACTGCTGTGACTAAAATATCTGACAAGAAAATTTTGGGGAGAAAAAAATTTATTTTGAGGGCTCATGGTTTCAGAGGTCTTAATCCATTAAAGGCCAGCTGCATTCCTCAGAGCTCCAGGTGAGAGAGAACATCATGGCCAAAGAGTGTGGCAGAAGGAAGCACCTCACATGATGATCACCAGTAGATAGAAACTCTACTTGCCAGATATAAATATATATGCCAAAACCATGCCCCCAATGCCTTACTTCTCCCAGCTATACCCCACCTGCTTTCAGTTACCACTCAATTAATCCCATCAGGTGATTAATATACTGATTGGGTTAAGGCTTTTGTTACTCATTTATCCTCTGAACCTTCTTGGTTTGTCTCATGTGCAAGCTTTTGGAGGATACCTCACATCCAAACCCTAACTGTCAACATGCTGGGGTTTTGGGCTCTGCTCACAATTTCGGGCATCTGCTATGTCAGAGGGCCACCAGGCAAGCTGCACTGATCTGCTATGGGGTTACAGACCCATGGTTTAGGGCTCGGAAGCAGTGTCCAGCTGGCTGTGTGATTCCATGTCTGTAAGGGCATCAGACCTGGAGAAAGGTCATGTGAGACCCCAGAAGGAACCTGCCAGCTGCTCAGGGGTCTGGACTTGCCCTTCAGACTCTCATCTTATACTCTGAGACCAGTTTTTATCCTTTTCATGGTGGTGGCTATTGAATAGATCATGTGGCTACTCTGTTAAACAAAACTAAGCATAGTCACTCTCTTCACATGCTGTTAAACACAGCTGCATTAAAATAATGTGTAGGTTGAGACAAATACATACCACCTAAGATAATTGGAGTTAAGTCACTGTGACAGTCTGAATAACTAAATTAACCCTATTAAAACCTGTTTTCGTGGGGTCAAAGGCTTTCCAGTGGAAGAAATCAGGTGTAAAAAAAGTACTCTATTTTTGAACACCTTGTAATGCTTGCTGAAAAATAAACCAGTCATTTGAAGAAGCAAGCAAGCAATTTGACTTAGTTCAAGGAAAAGATGAAATGAGGTCATAGGTGTGTTCTATCTTCAATTCAAATTCTGTTAGCTTATGAAAGAATACTTTTTTTCCTTTTATCCTAGGAAGAGTATTTTATGATGAATGCTACAATACTCTAAATAGAATTTGCCTTAATAATTAAAAAATATGGTAAATAACTAGAAATTAAAGAAATTCTGATTAGACACCAGTGTGATTTAATAGTCGGCCTATCAAACTTGGAAACCTTAACAAAATTATAAAAATTCAGTGCTGGCAATATTGTGAGGAGTCAGGCTTTCTTAGACAGGGACAGGGTACTCCTGGTTGGCTATTTCTTCATACACAGCCAAAGAATCATTCAATGCAACATGTGCGTTTCCCTGCACTCCTCCCCTTCCCTACTAAAGAAGTAAAATCACTTATTACCTAAGGCAACAGATGACTCTAAGGTGCAAGTATATGGGCTTCTTGGGGATTAGAATTATTCTGGAACCATTTTATCTCATTTTACCCAGTATCTAGTAAAAATGCTAGCACAGTGACAGTCAGTAGGTACTCATACATAAATTAATACAAAGGAATTATAATATTTTATATTAGAAAATATCTAAATGTTTAACAGCAGTAATGGAGTAAATAAAATATGGTCTGATAATACAAAAGGATATGATACAGCTATTAAAAATAATGCTATGGAATAAAATTTACACAATATACAAAAATGTATTTATATTACTTATTATCTGGTAATAACTGGTTTTAAGCAGTATGTTTACCATAATCTTAATTTTCTGCAAAGAATAGGTAAGCATAGGATTTTTAGAGTGGAAGATATATACTAACATTAACACAGTGTTTTTATCTGGTTGTAGTTCTCGTGATATTTTTTGTCCTATTTGTATTTTCTAAATTAATAACCAAAATTGTTTATAATGAGAGGAATAGAGGGCTAGAACCAGGTCTCAAATGATGAGCAAAGTGCCTATGATCAAGAAGAAATGGAAAATTTTTTTCTGAATGCCTCTGAAAAGAAGACCCAAGACCAATAAGAAAATGGTACTGAGACGCCAACTCTGATTTGCCATAAGCAATCTTAGCTCTTAAACAACATAATGTGCCATGACTTGAAAGTGAAGCCTTGTCTTGGTATTCAAGGAGAGACTAAATGAGTATCTAAACTTGGTTAAGATGTTAGAAAAAAATCTGAGACTAAATAAACTCTAAACTTGAGGCTTGAGGATTCAGCAAGTTGACTGGCACACAGCCCCGTCTACCAGCTCCATTTAATAACATAAAGAATTCTTTCTTCATCAATGAGGGGTAGGTTCATTTATTCTACAGCCTTCTCTTGTACCTTCCCCTTCTTCATAATCTTTTGTTTACAATGTTTCTATAAACTATCCCCTTTAACTTATTGTATTATCTATCAACATGAGCAGAGTTTCATTTTTTCTCTTTCCTGATGGTTTCTAAATCCACAGGAATAGTATTTACAGTCATCATGGATATTCTTAATGTAACAGGTTTTCTACCTGCTGAGAGTCTGCCCTTTGTTGATGGTGATAGGATAGGCCCTGAGGAAGTGAGGAGCTAGGAAGGGATCAAGAGCTGTGGAACAGAGAGGAGAGAGGGTTCTATATACTCTCTGGGTGGTTTTACAGAGAGTTGTTCTGACTAATTAAAGTGTCCATAAATAAGTCACTGGCTCTTGGACTGCTGTACATTGGTTAATATCTATTCATAGCTTTCAGCTCTTATTTGACAGGAAATTATAGGATAATTTTGATTCTGAGTTTGGAGTTACTTTAAATAGTTCATGGTTAGATTCACAATATGAATAAAATGCATAAAACCAATTAGGAAGTATGTACACCATCAATGTACACTAATCATGACTTTTGAAATTGTTCATTCTTGATAATAACCTAGGGATTGAGGACAAACATATTCTACAAAGAGAACATCTTGCCTTTGGTTTGTAATAACTAGACACTGGATAATCTTTGACTTGACTTCCTTCTGAGTTTGATCCACTATGGTCAGACAGAATAGGAAACTTCTCTGTTATATGTCTAGGTTCTATATAAACTCTGGCTAGAAGGAGACCCCAGAAACTGCTATAGAATGGATCAAAACTCAATGCTCATGTGCAAACACGTTTGGTCAAGTGTGTAGAAAAATTAAAATGTTGAGAATGTAATTTGTAGTTTTGTGGCAAAACTCCAAAACTGCTTAAGTGTATATGGTCACTTTCTAAAAGAGTACAGAGTACCAGTTTAAACCTATCTGCCATTCATATGTATAATCAATTTCTTGGAAATCTTTGGAATGGTCATCTGGGCTCTCTTGCAAAGGGTGAAAAGGAGGAGGATTAAGATTACAAAATCATCCAGATTGTATCTGCTATGGTAACTGAAGCCATGTTTTCAGGGGAGACTGATTAAATATCACACTTCTTCCATTGCCAAGAACTCCTGGAAAATCATGAGGTAAGCAGATTAGAAAGAAGGCATTTGGCATGCTTCATCGAGTCGGCTGAAGCTCTTTCGAGCAATATCCCATTCCATTAGCTATTCAATGGAATGGGAATGAGAGAATGGGATGCGATGCTGACCAGCAAAACAGAAGGTCATTCTAGGGAGGTTTCCTCTCCTGTTGCCCATTACAAAGTGCCACTGTTAACACATTTCTAGTTACAAAAGGCAGATCAGCAATCTCCAGGGCACTGGGATGTACTCTTCCCAGTCGCCCTGCAAAGTGTATGGCCTCAGAATAGTATGGAAGCTAATTGGGAGACACGGCGCAGTGCCTGTGGTCCTTCTAGCTTCTGTTATACTCTCTTACACTCACCAACTCAATCTGTGTGCTTCCTACCATGCCTTCAGCCTCAGACATTCTGAAGATGTAGACAATGAGAGACACAAAGAGAGAGAGTATGTATAGAATACAGTAGGACAATGTGACCTGTGCTTTGTTAAGAAAGCAAGCAAACTGTAAGCTTTTGAGAGGAAGAGAAGCTCAAAGAGGTGGTCTTACAGCACCATCTCCACAGACATCCAGAGGCAGGACGATGAAAACAGTAATGAGCATGATAAAGGCTGAAAAAGCCACAGGAACATCAGACTGATCTATTCCATGGCACAGATGTCTATATAAAGAGTTTTAGCTAATAATATTTTAATGCCAGTTTCTTTTCATTGCTTTGGCTGAGACCCAGGAGTGGCTAAAACATATATTTGGCATCTGGGCCATCTCTGGTGTACTAATTTCCTTCTGCTTAGTCATGTAACCAGCAGTAGAACTGATCTCAACTAAGGTGGTTGCTACTAATTGCTAGTTTCCAATTACTAGTTGTTCAAGGTTTATCAAGTATTGTGCCTTTAATTAGGGCCCCAAGATGTAAACTGCAGTGTCTTTAACAGACACATTCCGATGGGGATAATTTGATGAGCCAGTTGCTGTTGTATAGTAATTGGGAACCAAAGAGAGATTCACATATGAATAGTAAATTAAGATGCACAGTAGTAGCTGGGATTTATACCTGGACTGTTAGAGGCCTTAATGACCTCATAAAAAGGAATAAGGTCATTTGTTATTTAAAGGATCATAAGATATTGCATTTCATAAGGATATTGAGCATGTACAAGGTTAGAGCGCTCATAGGTAAGCTATGTTCCCCCTTTATTCCATTTATAAGCAGAACCAGAAGAGTTAGCACTTCTTTGTAATAAACTTCTAAATTCCAGAGTGACTTGCTTCTCTACCTCTCAAATCCCAAAGGGCAGCTGCTGCTGGGTTGGGCTTTGTAAAATGTTAGTTTCATCCCCAAACTCAGCACAGGCACTGAATTCTCCATTTTAGAACCAATTAAAGTGAACGGTTTTCCAATTTTCTGGGACAGATTGTCACATGTGACCGAATGGGGAGACCCAGAGGTCTGGGGAGGTGGCAAGAAAAAAGCCTAATTCTTGGTATTCCTCGGTTACAGCAGGTCCCATTTTAGGTTGAATACAAATATAAAGGGCTTAGCTCTGTAGAGATGAGGGAATTCAGAGTAGAAAAAGAAAATTCTCAATTAGCCATAGAAACAAAAGGAAAATTCAAAACGACAGATTACCTGATATGATATGTGTTGGAATTTGAAATGCAATATGTTTGGATCCTTCATTATGTTTTTCTTAGGCTGCTATTAGAATTAGCCTTTGTCCCCTTGCATTCAATCTCACATCGGGAGAGGAAAAGTAGAATTAAATTTGAGAATTTACTCCGGGATCAAAATTTGATTATGGATAAATGCCTCCATAGATAATGAAGAAGTGGTGGCAATATCTTTCAGGCCTATTATGTATTTTATTTTATTCCTTTTGTGGCAATAAGTGCATCTGCAGACACATGCCCAGACCACAGAGAACCGTGCAATCATTTCTGCTATTGTCATCATACAGATGTTTTCCTTAGCCAGGGTCTGACTGGGCACAGCAGAAGCCTATGGTGGGACAGGTTAGGAAATGAGGAAACAATTTCTCCAGTTAAGTAATTAGAACAACAGGAGCAAATCAGAAGGCTGAATGTAGCTATTTAAATGGAAATTCAGCCAGGTCCCCCGATATGCTGCAAATTTTATCCCTATAATGTTAAAGGATCCAGGTGGCGAGAATCTTAGGTGAGTAACTAAAGGTTACTGCATTGGTTTGATGAGATCCAGGAAAAATTTCTGGTGTGGTAAGATGACCACACAGTTGAGTTTTAAGTGTTATTAGAATAATCAGTTATGAATTATTTCAGACATTCAGGAAAGTATAAAAATAACAGAAGCCTGTTTATCTACTCGCAGAATTTAAAAATTCTGACCGCTTTTTTTTCTGATTAAAAACTGAGGCTATAGATGTGGCTTTGGTGAATTATAAATGTACAAAGAAATATAATCCCCACTTCTCTGCAGGAGCACTCCTCATATGACTCTGCATTTCTTCCCACCAAGGATAAAGTCCCTTTCTCCATCTTCTGAATCTGGCTGGTCTTGTGACTTGATTTATCCAATACAATAGGACTCTGTGACTTGATCTGGCCTGAGAGGATCAGTGCTGAGCCTGGCCCTTATGACAAATCCTGTCAGCTACTACATGCCTAAGCTGGGGCTGACCTGTTGGGTGACAAGAGACATGTGGCCCAGTTAGTCCCATTAACACCCAAGTGACATCCAGCCCCCAGCTGATCTGGACATTGACAGCAGATATGAGAGTGAGCCCAACTAAAACCAGAGGTGCCCAGCCAGTTCCAGGCCAAATCGTTAATCTACCCAATCAGAAATAATAATAAAAGGTTGTCATCTTCAAGCTGGTAAGTTTTGATGTGTTTGTTACAGAGCAAGAGATAACTGATCCAATAGTTAAAGCTGTATTCAAGTCAACTTCTAGTCTCTTCTTTAATTTCCTACCTCTTTCACTTTCCAGAAATTTCTACTATTCTAAAATTGGAGTCTTCCAGTACTTTTGAGAATATCCTTGCTATATATTTGTATATACAAAGTCAATGTTAAATATTGTTCATAAATGTTACATTAAGTATTGTTTAAGTGAAACAAAAATTTTACAGTACTTTAGATAGCCTCTTGCCCTTTTCTTGATCTACCTTGTTTTTTTGTTTGTTTGTTTGTTTTGGTACCAAGGATTGAACTCAGGGGTACTTGACCACTGATTGACCACTGAGCCACATCCCCAGCCCTATTTTGTGTTTTATGTAAAGACAGGGTCTCACTGAGTTGCTCAGTGCCTCGCCATTGCTGAGGCTGGCTTTGAACTGGCGATTCTCCTGTCTCAGCCTCCCAAAGTGCTGGGATTACAGGCAAACGTCACTGTGCCCAGCTCTACTTTAGTTTCATAAATATCCATGTTGATACATGTAGCACTCATTTATTTTAACTGCTATATTCTCTTCTGGTTTATGAATATACTTCAATTTATCTATTCCCTTACTAATGGACCGATGAGGAGCTGGGCTAAATGATTTCCTAACTCTCATACTATGATTCAAGTAAACTTGAAGAGGTAGAAATATTTTATAAAGAGCCAATTATGATCAGGGCAGTATATATAAAGACATGTTCTATTTCTAAAGCTGTGTAATGTTTGCTATTTTCTTTACATATTTTCTCATAATTTTTGTGGTAGAGCGCTTGCCTCGCATGCGTGAGGCCCTGGGTTTGATCCTCAGCACCACATACAAAGCAATAAAAATAAAATAAAGACATTGTGTCCATCTACAACTAAAAAAATATTTAAAAAAAAAATAATAATAATTTTTATTCTTAAAAAATTTTATAAAATAAATTAGAAATAGACTAGAGAGAATACAAACACATCCATTAAAAATAAGCACTTAATAAATGACAATAGTCTTAATTAAAATCAATGGGTTAAAAAAAGTCCATTCAATAAATGGTGTTGGGACAAATAGCTATCTTTGTGAAAAAAATTAAATTATTTCCCCTTTTGCCTCATATACTTAAATAAATACTACATGAATTAAAGTCTTATGCATAAAAATAAGTGGTTTAAGACATTTGGAAGTGAATATTTCTGTTCATGTTAGTTACAAATAATTTTCCTCTCCATCTACAACCACTTATATTGACTATAGGTATTATAACAGCTTTTGGTTACTTGGCTTGAAATCCTGCAGGACCCTACATATAATGTGAGGAAGATAAAGACTTTGGGTTACTTTCTGATAAGCTATCTTCATTGCTATTTATCTGTTCACCCAATGTTATCAACTGTTTATCCTTAGTCCAATAAAACCTAAATTGCTAAAAACAGTGCAATAAATGCAAACAGAGTCAAAAGAGTCCAGTTGTGCTTTGTACTTTAGCCTTACTTAGTAATTCTTTGACTCTTTGTGTGTGTGTGTGTGTGTGTGTGTGTGTGTGTGTGTGTGTGTGTGTGCTACCAGATTCCAAGCTCTTGCTAGTTCAGGTCCTCTCTACTCCACTGACTTAAGAATCATGACTCTCTCTTGTTCAATACTATGCATGATCATTATTGCTGCCCATGTAGAGGGGCCCTGCAGTGGACTTCGTTGCTCAATTGTTTTTTCTTTTAATTCAGTGAATATTAATTGTGTACCTACTAAGACCCTGCTAGTGCTAATGTAAAGTAATGATGAAAACAACAGTGGTCCCTTCCACCCACCCAAATCATTTTTTTTTTTTTCCTGACAATTTTCGTTCCAGGGCAAGATCAATTTCCAAAAGCCATGAAAGAAAATGTTTGTTCCAACATTTTGCTAACTGTGAGCTAACCCAGAACAAGTCACATAAACTTTTTAAGCCTCCCTTTCTTTACTTATGAAATGTTGATATTATTAATGTCTATTCCCATCTATTTTGAGATCTTGCTGTGAAGATCAAATAAATTCTTGTTTGGGAATACCAAGGACTACAGAAATAAAGCCACTGTACTTCTAGTCTAAAAGGGCAGCGTTCCTTATGTTTTAGAGATTATCTTTCTTTGATGCTCTCAAAAGAAGAAAGAACATGCAAATTCCAGGCCGTAATGTCTGTGGCCTTCAACTTACGACTTGTTCTTTTAGTCCATTCCACCTGTTAAGATTGGCAGTCATAGAAGCAGTAACTTACTCCTGAAATCCACCTTCTTGATTCTAGTACCTCTCCTTTGGTAGAAGAAAACAAACCAGAACACTACTAGTACTTTATCCTTACGTGTCAGGGAGATAAAGATCTGAGGAGGCATTCATATTTTGGGCAAGAGAAGGAATGGCTTATAGGGCTTTAGCATGAGGAAGTCAGCCAAAGATCAGCTAGTTTCCAGAGCTGTTGGTTAAGAATGGTTCTCGGAAGCAGGAGGCCTTGATCCGTGGATTAGCACCTAGTGTTTGAGCAATGTGGAATTAGTCAGGAGGGGGCTGGGAGAAAGAGTCTAAGGTCACATGACAGAAAAATATAAAAAAACAACAAGAGGAGGCCTTGATGGAACATCCTCAAAAGTTCAGTTTCCTTCATGTTCTCTTTTCCTCACTGTTTCATCCTCAGTTTATCTTCTGATCAAGATTCTGGAAGTTGTCATGTATCAAAAACCTCTTAATAACTGATGGTAGAAAATAGTAGAAATGTATTTTGAGGTACTATATTTTCTATATTATCAGATCAGGATTTAGATAAATAAGCCTCAGAATATTTAATTTAATGAGATTCACCAATTTTTAAGTGCTTTACACAAAAAGCATAATTTCACCTTGTAGATAGTTTTCTTAGAGTATTTTTAAAGTGTGCAAGTTCACAGAGGACAGCCTTCCTAGTGCATCATTGTTGACAATCTCACTCTGGCTCTTACACATAAGCATACCAAGCATCTCATCGGAGTCTGTTTTGGAATATGGCTAGGGATTGCCACAGAGAGGATAAGCACTGCTTCAGTTTGCCTGGGATGGACATTACTAGTTTCACCAGTTGTCATAGCATCTTTATTAGTTGTGCCCATATTCATACACACAAGGGTCTTGATTTAGATGACAAATTATGTGCTGTGGTGTGGTGTAGATATGAAGTATGTTTCCAGATCCCACTCAGTTAAGGACTTGCTGCCCCAGCTGCTGGGGATTATGTGAGCAGGTGACCTTCCGTTCCCTGCCCCTTCAGGAATTACCTCTTCAGCAGAGGCCTGCCTCATTCAAAGCCACACCCTGTTTCAACAGAGGCTGACATACAATGACTTTCAGGGACGGTAAAGTCTTGGCTAGCTCAGCCCATCTGAAGTTCCCAGAGTTCTGGTGTTTGAGTGCCCTGTGGGTCCTCTAAGAGCCTATATTGCCCCTCGCTTCCTCCCTCTTCTCATTCCTGCTTCCCCCTTTCACAGATTTTGTTCCTCAGGACTCTCCTTAAGAAACAACCTGCACACCAAACTCCAGTTTAGCTTCTGTTTTCTAGGAAGCCCAACCCATAATAGTTAGTATGGAAGGGGAGTTTTGACACTGGGCCAATTTGTAGCATCAAAAGATATCAAGGGTGGATGATTGGGTAGCTGAGAGCAACTGCTCTGATGAAAAGCCACGATCCATTTTCCAGTTTCCAAATCTGAGCTTTCTCACTGGAAACCCCCCCAACTGAAGAAGAGGCTGGGTGCCCTGGAGGAAGGACACTGTATCTATGGATACACGTGAATGGCAACAGTTCTGCCAGTTCTTCTCCAATGGTACTGATGGCCATTTACTGGAGTAACTGAATTGGAGAAAAGGGAGTATTACAAACATCCCCCAAACTGTTGGACATAGAATCCAAATGGACATTGATACTCAGAAATCTGGAGCATCATCATGATACCCCTGTTTGACTAGAAGAATACAGAAACAAGTTATGCATACAATCCTGGCCAAACTCCAGGTCACAGTGGGTCCATTAAGTTCAGGAAACTATCTGGTGGCCATTTCTTTGGTGTGTGCTTATATAACATAGATAAAAGTGGTTGTTAGCATTATCTTCACATTGAGTCCTTGGCCTGTGGAGTATGAATTGACAGTGGGAAGGGCCCAGGAGAGACCTCTAAAGCAGCAGGAAACAGAGATTTCCCTGTCAAATGCCTCCCAGGGCTAAATTGGACATTGATGCCAGGGGTACCAATACCCCCAATCCAGCACAATATCACTATAAGAGGCTTAAGGGGAGACAGCCAGCATCTCCTTTAGGGGATTCTTCTTCCTGCCGAGTAGGATGTAAGCCACCTGAGAAATTAAAGTCTACGATAATTAGTAAAGAACAAAAGACAAAGACAGAATTATAGTTTCAAAAGGTTGGAGCCCTCAGCCGGGCGCGGTGGCTCAAGCCTGTAATCCCAGCACTTCGGGAAGCTGAGACAGGAGAATCGTGAGTTCAAAGCCAGCCTCAGCAATGGCAAGGTGCTAAGCAACTCAGTGAGACCCTGTCTCTACATAAAACACAAATAGGGCTGGGGATGTGGCTCAGTGGTCGAGTACCCCTGAGTTCAATCCCCAGTACCAAAAAAAAAAAAAAAAAAGGTTGGATCCCTCATAGATCCAGCCCATGTAGGACCTGGGCTAGACAAGAGAAAATGGCTCCTATGGTTTATTTAAAGGGATACATCAAAGTCAGGGATGAGATTTCAAGGGCAGAGTCTTGCTTCGTGATGTCTTGCAGTCAGCAGGTTGATTGGCATCTTGGCAGGTCACACCCACCTCAGAGGGGCTGTGCAGATAGAGCAGGTCAGCCTATCTCCAGTGCTGTGTGGGACTTTTGGCAGAGCTGAGGGGAAAGTTCACTTGCATCAGGTGGTCTATCCCTGTGGGGGTGCCACAGGATGTTCCCAATGCCAGACCTATCCCCTCACTGGCTGCGATGCCGATAGTCCACATACAGCCCACATAGCTCTCTACAGAGGTCCAAGTGTTTCCTCCTCCATACTTTCTTCTGTCACAAAACCCAGCTAAAGGGAACTGGGAGAACCTTGTATGGGCTGAGCAGGTAAGACAGCCTGGGACATCTGCGTTCAGAAATGACTGATGTGCTCTTCCAGACATTGGCTTGCTGCTTAGAAACAACTATTACTTTAACAAAGCTGTTTTTCATTAGAGTAAAACATCCCATTCAGCCTATTGGTCTCTCTCGTTTAATAGCTGTTCCTAAGGTAATCAATGACTTTTAACAGCCAGGCTTAGTTACCAATGTAGAAGAGTAAGTTTATTGATTTGTCACATACTTTTCTTCACTGGGCACCAATTACTGTGATCTAAATTGTGCCACATTAGGCTAGAAACACCATGTATTCTTGCCAGTTACTTAATGCATTCCAGTGACTGACTTCAAGAAGGTTTACAACCATACTGTTGATTTGTGAGTTAACAACACTTTAGATTCCACTGAGAGCTAAGAAGCAGTCTGCTTATAAAAGGTTAATAGGATATGACATTCAAGCTATCTCATTTTTGTGAGGGTAGATGAATAGAAATCCTACAAGGGTATGTAAATCTTACACATATTTGGTGTTCTATTGAAAATCAGTGTATTTCTAAAATAGAAAAATCACTGCATTTTGATACCTGTAACTTCATTTAAAATGCAGACTATGTGATTTCATAAACATTCCTAAATTTAGAAATCATTAAAATTATTAAAAAGACATGTCTCCATTTCTGATTAAAAATGGGGAAAAATCAAGACTCAGAATGTCATTAATAACATTAACTTGGGAACTCACTTAGCTGCTTAATGAAAAAAAAAGTACATACATACAAAAAGGCAGTGAAGTTTCCAGACAGCCAGAGCAGCCTCAGGCTGGGCAGAGGTTATACGAGGTTCACATAATGACATGTTCTTATGTCCCAGAATTTAGCCCATAGAGACACTTGACAATCCTTTATTCTACTGTTTGTACAATAGAATTCAATATGATTGCTACAATTAAGACTTGCACTCTTTTCCCGACTGAACCTTTCTCCTTGCTCCATTCATTCTTTCTTTCAATATCTTATTAAATAAACAGTTACTGCGTTCCTATGACATGCCAGACTGCAAACCAGGCCTCAGTGATACAGCCCTGAATAATACAATGATCAGAATGAAAGAACTCCCCCAATACTCAGGGTTGTCACTCATAGTTCTTTGTAAAAATGAAAATCGCTTGATTACTGCTACAGGGAAATGACCAAGGATTTCAAGTATATCTTGATTATCAATAAGAATGGCTATTTGGGGCCAAATCATAATCTTGACTTACACTACAAGTCCAGTGGGTTTTCTTATTTGCCCAAATTTTGCAATATTAAAATTTCCCATTTGAATGTGGAAACTAAGCAGCACTGTAAAGTTGAGAATGGCCAGGTAAAACCTGATTTTATCAGGAGTACCAAGCTTGGGACACTAGGGTCTTTGCTAAAATAGTCACATGGTATTCTCCCAGCACAGAAATCCATATGCAGGAATACCTGAATAGACTAATGAAGCTGGAACTTTATAGACATGTCAGAAATATTTATTGCAAATGATTGATCACATACTATGGAATAGGCACTACAAATATTTTACTGTTATTAATGTAGGTATAAAGCTAAATGTACCCTAAATATATAATAGAGTTCTGTTCTAATTTTTTTTCATGTTGAATATTGAACACAGGGCACTTTACCACTGAGGCACACCATCAGCTTTTCTTTTCTGAGACAGATTCTCACTAAGCTGCTGAAGCTGGCCTTGAACTTGCAATCTGCCCACCTCAGCATCCTGACTTGCTGAGATTAGAGACATGTGCCAATGCATCTGGCCCAGTTTCTTTTTATGAAGAATCTGATAAAAGCATTTTTTGCTGAAGTGATTGATGGACTAGTCTCTGTTTTGTTCCAGTCTGGATTCTACTTCCAGGTTCTAGTGATGAAATACAGTTCATATTTCATCTACTATGCCTACTGGGACAGGTCCCTTCTTTCTACTCTTATTTATTTCTATTTGCAGAAAATTCTTAGTTTTTATTTCTTCAAATGTTCAAAGTACACTGTAAGGATTTTGTTCATGGATTTCCAAGGGGATCTGCAAAATGCTGGCTGTCCACTCTTCCTGGAATCTGGAAAGATACCTACTGGATCTGCTGGCTTCTGAAACTTTCTCTACTCTGAATCCTGATTCCATGTCCTCTGTTATGTAACACTGTTCTATGTTTTATGACTCTGGCAGTAGACCTAGGGTTATTTTCCACAATAGTTCTTTTAGTGATTAGCTTTATGAAATGTAAGTGAATCAACAAGTTTTCTTCCTTTTCTTCTGGAAAGTACTTATCTCATAGGGCAGAGCTTGAACCATAGAGAAGCATAAGGAAGTTTGTGTGAGTTAGGGTGAATTAAACTCTTGTAGGAATGACAACAAAACGAATGCAAGGATATGCAATAGCTCAAATTCAATGGAAGTTCATCACATCTAACATAAAGGTTGGAAACAGTTGTTTCTGTTAGTGGTGGCTTTCCTCTCATGGCTTTTGCCCATAGGGCAGGAGGGGAAGCAGAGCCATCACCTTCTGAAGGGAGGTACAGGTCTGAACAAGGAGCATGAGTATAGCCACCAGGACTAAGGACCTGTGGCTTTTCTTAGCTTCAAGGGCAGCATGAGCTTCAAACCTATTATGGCCCCCAACTAGCTGGGAGGAGCTCCTGAAAAGTGACAAGATACTAGTTTCTTAGTAGGTGAGGCTCACAGCCTGAATTTTTTTTTTCTTCAGAAAAACAAAAATTAAAAAAACTTACTTTGAGTTTTATAGAGCTACATTACTACATATACATGAAATGGTATATTCCATTGTTGTAACACAAATGTACCAAATTCAGGCTAAGCTTCTGCCAGATTTCTTTTTGTCTCAGATGACATGTTGGCCTTTCTAGAAGGACAACGGGATTGCATCCACATGTTCTTGGAAATACTCAAGTGGTTCTCGCCTGTTACCTTTTCTCCCCGGCACCTGCAGTCCCATCTTTCACCATGAGCTGCTTCTGTAACGGGTGGCCCTGCACTCCCTTTGTCCTTCCCATTCCCTGTTCTCTTTGGGTCTGCCAAAAGTTCTTTCCCATCTGCTTGAAGATATCCACATTTAGCGGATGAGAAGATTGTGGTTCAGAGATGTGAAATGATTTTCTCAGTGTCATCAATCTAGGAAAACCCAAGCTGAAATTTAAACTATTTTATTCCAAATGCCACCCACTTCATTACGTCCCCACTTGCAGGAATTCTTTGCATTTCCCACTAGTAACTATCCTTTCCAAGGTGTATTCAGGATATCCATTAATAAATAGTTTAATTTTAAATTGATTGCCTATTCTCTTCTCCTTCTCTACCTGTTTAGCTGTCCATGGTGGGTGTTGGGTGGACGGTAATAAAATTAAAAGTAATTTTGAACATTTGGGTCATGTCATAAAATAACACAAATCACAAAAATTATGTTGGATATTTATGGAGAAACTTTTTTGTTTTGTATGAAGTTCTATAAAGATAAGAGTAGCCCCTGGCAGAGGTGGTACTTGGTTAATGCTGATGGAAACAACATGGGATTGAGTATGGCTGAATTTAATAGGACTTTAAGAAGTTCATCAGCAGGATGGTGGTGTTTCTAGTTTGCTCAGGACTGACCCAGATTATGCTTCTGTCCCTGCTTAAGTATAAATAGTGCCTCTTTCTCAAAAATATTTTTGGATGTGCTATAGATCTCAATGTTTATTTCCCTCCCAAACTCATATGTTGGCATCCTAAACCTGAAGGTCATATTAGGAGGTGGGGACCTTCGGGTATGATTGGATTAGTGTGTTTATAAAAAAAAAAGCCTTAGAGAGCTAGCTAGCCAGCCCCTTTAACTATGTGAGTTTATAGGGAGACATGGCTGTCTACGAGGAAAACTTTACTAGGCACAGAATACACTAGCACCTTCAACTTGGACTTCCCAGCCTCCAAAACTATGAGAAATAAATCATAGTGGGTGTTTATAAGCCACCCAGTTTATGGCATTTTGTTATAGGGACCTGAAAGGACTAAGCCAGTTTTATCAGCATTCTTTCCATGAACAACCTGTCTCTGGATAAACAAAGATCATCATTCTTTAGGGTCTGGCACCCAAGTGTGGCACGTAAACTTTGCATTTCATTGAAAATCAAAGCCTTGTGCAGATACTTGGAGGAATCTGCAGAGTTGTCAGCTGCTTGCACCTCCAATTGAGCTTGGGGAAACAGATCAGTTCAAAATCACTAGCCTCTCAGCAAAAGCTGCAGGATGATCAATTCCAAATACCACATATCTCAGTGAGCAGACGTTATCTACACATTTGTTTCTTCACATCCTCTTCTCCACATGTTCCTGTCTCCTCACTCAAATAGCTATTAACAATAACTCCAAGAAGCAGTAGGAACTAATGACAAGTTTCATCCCCTCAGTTTAATAATGCAGTCCTAATTCTCATGTATTCATTATCCCCCGGCACCAAACCATTTCCATTTGCACACCAAAGCAATCCTCCATATCTTTAGCGTTAATGTCAGCTTGATCTGCACTGATCACTTTCATTAAGAATATGCATTTACAGAGTAATGTGATCCAAAAACAGATGCTTCCCAAATAAACTACTCATTGTATTGACAAAAAGACACCAGCTAGAAGGTCAAAAGCCCTTGAGTTTTCCCATTTACCAAAGGGAAAAATAGATAAGGAATGACTGGCTCATTAATTTCGTTGTTCACTCAACAAACACACTGGCTATGAGTTAGGCACTGTGATAATTGGTAGGATACAAAGATGATAATAAAACATAGAACAGACGCCTAAGGAAGTAACTGCCCAATAAGAACCAATGTCAGAACTCTATCTGGAAAGGTGAGGATCCAGAGTCTGTGTGCTTGTTTGAGACCCAGAAGGCGTGGTCTGTATGATAGAAGAATTAGCAGTGGCTCGCTGACTAAAGACATTAGAAGACTGGATCTGAGAAAAAGAAAATAGAGTTAAGAGCTAAGTGCACAGTACAACTGTTGTAACTGAAGCACTCATCACGAGGGGCTTGTATGAGTTTGTTAGGGCTTCAGTAACAAAGGGCCACATGCCAAGTGGCTTTAGTAATGAACTTTATTGTCTCATAGTTCTGGAGGCTGAATGTCTGAAATCACGGTGTGGGCCAGGTTAGCCCTTATGAGCGCTGTGGGGAGGAATCTGTCTCATGTCTCTTCCCCAGCTTCTGGTGGTTTTCTGGAAATCACTGGTGCTCCTTTCTTGATTTCTACCTTCATCTTCACATGGCATTCTCCCTGTGAACCTGTGTGTCTGTGTCCAAATTTCTCCTTTTTAATAAAGACACCATTCATATTAGATTGAACCCCAACTCCATGATTTCATCTTTATTTAAACATACCTGCAATGGCCCTATTTTTTTTTTTTTAAAAAAAGGCACATTCTGAGATACTGGGGGTTATAATTTCAATATATAAATTTTTTAAAATAATTTTTTAGTTGTTGATGGATCTTTATTTTATTCATTTTTTTCTTATTTGTATGTGGTGCTGAGGATCGAACCCAGTGCCTCACGCATGCTAAGCAAGCGCTCTACCACTGAGCTACAGCCCCAGACCGCAATATGTAAATTTTTGAGGGAGACAGTTCAACTCACAACAGAGCTAGAAAAAGAGGCAGAAATAAAATTGCCAATAGGGCAGAGATGTTGATCCCAAGATGATCCAGGAGACAGACAAAACCTGGGCAGAGTCTCCAAGGCAATCTCATGCAGGGGTATAGAGTGTTTGTTCTATAACTGGATCTTTTGCATATGTGCAGAGAGAACTGCTAAGGTAAAGAGCCCATTCTAGGACATAGACAGACATGTTCTTGGGTGTCAGAGCAGAAGAGCTAAGTGTGGTGGGTGAGTGGTTGGTTTTCTGAGATGCCTGAAAGCAATTAGACCAGTTATTATGGTGTGATTATAAGGGGTCCCCTGAAAGTTCAAGTGTGAGACAATGCAGGGATGTTTAGGTGAAATGATTAGATTATGAGAGCTGTAACCTAATCAGTGGATTAATCCATTTGATGAATTAAAAATTTGAATGAATTAATGGGTGGTAACTGCAGACAGGGTGTAGCTGGAGGATGTGGGTCACGGGGGTTGGGGGGCATTCCCTTGGGGATTATATTATCCCTGGATCCTTGCACTCAAGCTCTCTCTGCTTCCCATCTGTCATGAGTGGAGCTGCTTTCCTCTGCCACACCTTTCTGCCATGATGTTCTGCCTCACCTCAGGCTTAGAGCAAGCTGTTTGGCTGACCATGGACTGAACCTCTGAAACCATGAGGCAAAATTAACTTTTCCTCCTCTAAGTGGTTCTTGTCAGGTATATTGGTCACCATAATGCAAAACTGGCTAACACTGGGTTATACCCAGGGTCTGTTTATCCAATTTGCCTTTTCATCTGAAACTCCAAGAATCTGACAATGCAAAAACATAATTACCTTCTCTTATTCAGCCATTCATAAGATACCAAATTTTAGGAGCTATACTTCTGTCCCTAGACACAGAAGTACTTCAGTTTGGAAAAATGCTTGCTTTCACTTCTAAATGTGAGGAGGAGGGTAAATGATGCCCATACATTGATTACCTCTGATGTGAAGGGGGCTTCTTTAGTTTTCTTTGTCCTTTCAATCTCATTCAAGTTTCATATAATAGATACTCCAGACTTTCCTTGTGTTTTTTCTTGTTCAAGTATTGTAGGGATGCTCTTTCTCCTAATATTTTCTGGTGATGATATGTCACATGCCTTTTATTTTTTTTAAATAAAACAGTAATTTTACGATACATTTCATGGCAACTGGTAGTCACAAACTTTGTCTATTTTGGTTACACATTCTTTAGACAAATCTACAATTTAGCACTGGTTATTTGCAAGTTATCCCACTAGTTGTACTGTCATTTTTAAGGTTGATCAAAGATAACCTAGAATTTTAGCCATTATATGATCACACAAAATGACCATACAATAAATCAGATCTGGTTTATCACCAGCATTTATAATATCAGACTTGGGGAAAGAATTAGGTCTGGAGACACATGCATAGTCTTACTATAGTGAATATTCAGCCTGTCCTGATTATTATAGTGCCACATGTCTTTCTAATCTGACTGCCAGGTGATGTCTGAAGCCAGTTCCCTTCATTCTAGCTTCACTGCTCTCACCCAGCAGAGGTCAGCATGCTCAGAGTGGGGTTCCAGGATCAGCACCATCAGCACCACCCTCTGGGAACTTGCTGGGTGGTAAATTTTCTACTCCTCCCACTTACATCACCACCAGACCTACAAAATCAAAATCAGGGGTGGGGCTCATCTCTCTGTGTTTTAACAGCCCTCCAGGTGATTCTGCTCAGGAAGTCAGTTTCATTTGTCATCTCATCTGATGCACTGGCTTTCCAACTAGTGTCCCCATGTGTATGCTTGTCTGTTCTCCACAGAAAAGCCAGGATGACCTCCAGAAATGTCAATCAGATCATTTTATTCCCCTAAAATTTTTAAAGCAAAAACTTTCTACCTACTGCACTCACAATAAAAGCCAAATCCCCACTAACTAGCAAGACCTTACTACACTACTTCTGTCTTTGCTAAACACATTCCAGGGACACTGGCATGTTAGTATGAGGCAGCTTTGTTTGTGCTTGTATCCATAGCACCTGACATGTAAGACACATTTACTGTTTACTGAGTATATCATTTAATTGGTAAAGATTTCCATACCTTATTCACTCTTCATAATTTTGTTGAATTCAAATCTGTCCTTTCTTAGATTTTGTCTGTTTATATTCTAAAGAGCCCTGTATTTTTGTGGATTCTTTTCAGATGCCTTTAAAGCACCATGCTTGGGATAATTTTAATTAACCATTACTACACTTCACAAAAATATTACCATAGCATCTCTGTACACTTGCAGAACACCCATTTCCAGAAGTTCATATGCTCATAGAAAAACAGACATGTGAATGCTATCTTTAAATATACTGTGATAAGTGACAACACATAGCTTCCAACCAAGAAGGTACTGATTGAACTGTGTCTGAAAGGAAGAGAAACAATTCTCTAGGTAGAGAATTATGTAAGATTATTACTGGTAAAGGAACTGCATGTGCAAAGGCACTGAGTTATGAAGAAAACGAAGAGGATAAATTCAACATGATTTGGTCCTGGGAAAGGGAAACTGCACACAAAGCTGAGGAGTCAGAGTAGACCTTTTTATCTATATCTACATCTATATCTATATCTGGAAGCAATCAGATTTTTCATCCTATCAGGGCAAGGACCATATTTGAGTTTAGGGTCCCTCTGGTGGCAATGTGAGAGAGGGACTAGAGAGGAAGGAGGGAGGAGGCATGAAGTCCATTCAGAAGACTGTCATTCCTGAGCCTTCTGTACTTCTCTCCCTTCTTAGGACACTGGGCCAGTCCTTCAGCATGTTACTCAAGGTGATGCTGGACAGGGGCCTTCTGTTTTTCTGCAGTTGCTCTGTGTGCAGTCCTGTCTCGTCAGCTTGGGGACCATGGGGGCTCTGTGGTAATCAATTTTCCCTTGAGTCATTGGACACTCTGCTACCCTGTGACACTCCCTTAGGGTCACTTTCTGCAAGCTGTCTTTTGGCTTCCTCTCTCAGAGTGGCCCCACTGACCACAGCGTCACGTGACAACTCCTGCTTTTTGAGACTCTAGCCAACCTGCTTCTCCATGCTTATTTCCTGGTACTTGTGAAATGCCAACCTTTTATACCTATAAAGGACTCCGATGAATATCTAATTTATTTTGTAGATATGGAAATTAATTCTTAAATACATGAATGATTTGTCCAAAGTTTACAGGTTAGTGTCAGAGGCAGGACTAGACTAGACTCTTTTCATCACAAAATTATTTATTTCCTAAATGGTATCCTTATAGATGCAGCATACATGGGGAAAAAATGAAAATCCTTATAATAATAATCCTGGAGCAGCTTGCCTGATAATTTACATTTTTCAGAGTAATTACCATATACATTTTCATTTACATTAAAAGACATGAGGTAAGTATCACAATCATTCCCAATTTGTTGACCAATGCACTGCATTTAGAGAGATTAAATGATTTTCTGAGATTTCCATGGCCTTTGCTGGCTGAGAGGACACCTGAACCTGAGGAACATCCTGTTCCCTTCTGTCACACGGGAGGTCTTGAGTGCACACCAGGCTTCAATGTGCTCTCAGATCTCTCTGACACAGCCTTTAAGTATCCTGGGGTCTATGTACTTAACCACTATCTATGGGACAAAGAGTTGTAGCTGTCTGTCCATGGTTTAACTCAGTACATTGACTTAAGTAAGGTAGATGAGCAACATCTTGATTAAAAAGAACTTGAAATCAGAGACTTTTAAATGAGCAAGAATTTGATAAATTATAATGAGCCCATAATATAAGTAAAAGAAAATTTAGAAGGGCGTAAGAAGGAGAAAATAAAATTAAGGTGGAATTTTAAAATATCCCGTAAGGAGAAGCTGCACAAATGTAGTGAAAATTCTAGAGAACATCAGAAGAGCTTCCCCCACCCTAGGGAAACTAGAAAAGAGCCAACAAGAAAACCAAAGCATTCTGGTGCCTGTGTTTAAGCAGGTCCAACACAGACAAGCACACATTATTAGCATTTATAAATAACAGCTGCTATTTAGTCAGTGTTAGTATACATGCAAAGGAACTATGATATGTCCTTCATGTGCATTGTATAACTTGCACCCACAATCATTATTAGATGTTTTAGAAATTTTCTTCCATTTTTTAGAAGAAATTGAAGCTCAGAGAGGTTAAGCAATTTGCTGGAAGTCAAACATTTAATAGATGATAAAGCCAGGGACTGAAGCCACAAGTGTCAGATTGATAGCCTTGACTTTTAGCCACCGAAACTTTCTCCAGGCCGTAGGTTTGCAGAGGCACTGGTGTGCACTTTACTTGTAAATAACTCCCTTGAATAGGCATTCATTTGGAAATGGCAGCAGGTACAAGGCAGTGTCTAGCTCTCTCTTGTGTTCAACAAACAGGTATGTGGAAAACTAGGGGCCAGATTCCTTAAAATGAAGGTGCTTTTTTAAAACTGATTTTCAAACATTACTGTTATATCTGTTTGTCAACATCAAAGTACCAACTCTTTTTTGGGGTGCATATTTTTGAGTGGCAAATTATCAGGGTGGTGCGTTTTGTAGAAAATATCAACAATTTATTCAAAATACAAACATAACTATTAAAATTATGCAAGGAGACGTATTTGTGTTTCATCATGTCTCACAACAATACCAGGATTTTGCGTGCATATTCAGCTTGACCCCTGCACATGGTCTAGCATGAGTTTATGTGAATGAGAATTCTTCTTGTTTTGTGAAATGAATGAATATCACTTAGATGAATGAGAATGATAGTGTGGGTTATTGATTCCTAAAAGTATCTAGGATTATTTGCTATAAATCATGAATTATATTCTATTCTTCCATTTTAATATTTTAATCATAACTCTCTAGCCCTCATGTAGTGTCTCTTGCCCAAGAATTTCATAATCTTAATTCAGTACAATGCCCTTGAAGACAGCAGCCAGACAAATAGTAATTCCCCTGTTAGGAAATGGACCAAATAAAGCACTTGTGAATTGGCTAAGGAAATGGAGTAGAAGGGTCCAGAAAGCAGCTTCATAGAATTAGTAAATACCACCACAAAGACCAGTGCCAGCAGCCCCACAATTTAGTGCAGGAGTCAGCGAACTGTGGCTCATGGGCCAAATGTCCCACCACCTGTTTCTGTAAATCCCACAAGCCAAGGATACTATTTACTCTTTTAAATGGTCGAGGAAACACACACACACACACACACACACACAAAATTGGAATAATATTGTGTAGTATGCGAAAATTATGTGAAATTCAATTTTGCATCTATAAAGAAAATTTTCTTGGCATAGGCCCACAACCCATTTGTTTACATGTTGTCTCTGGCTGCTTTTCTGTTATAGCAGGATAGTCGAGCAGTTTCCACAGAGATTGTGTGGCCCTGAACTCTAAAATGTTCACTCTGTGGCTCTTCACAGAAAAAGCATGCTTCTTCCGGATCAGTAGAATGATCCTCACCTCTTTTAAGGTGTGCTAGGTGCAGGAAGATAATATCTGCCCAGGTGCTGTGGACAACCTCAATTGTTCCATCTCTCATTCTGGAAGGCATGTGAGACAGAGCTGAATAAGACATAGTACCCACCCCTAAGGAGCATGCAATCTAGGCGATAAAACACACTGAAAATGCAAAGGCCACAAGCCCAAGACAAAGAGATACTAAGGAAGATGCAGTGTTTATCAATCTATTCATTTGGAATACTGGGGATTGGATCCAGGGACATGCTCCACAGACCTATATCCCCATCCCCTTTAAATATTTTTTTCTTTTGTTTTAAGACTGGGTCTCCCTGAGTTGCTGAGGCTGGCCTCAACTTTGCAATTCTCCTGCCTTAGCCTCCTATGTCCCTGGGATGTTCCCATGATAACAGAAGTACCTAAATTGTGCTGTTTATAATGGGTACTGGTTAAGAGCCCTCAGGAGATAAGATTTTGACATGGCACTCTATCTGGTTTGCAATCAGAGAAACGGAAACATTGAGCTCTATATATGTACTATGACTTGAAATGCATTTAAATAAATTAATTTGAAAAAAAGATTTTGACATGATAATTCTGTAAAAGGAATAAAGTTAGGAGTCAGTTTGATGATCAACCTTCTGTGTAGTCTGGAAGGGATTTGAGAAAGGAGCCATTTGAGTGTTTTTTATTCTTTGAATGACAAACTTGGAAGAATTGTGAGGCTTTTTACATACAAATAAATAAAGAAATTTGCTTTACAAAAAAATGAAAGAGAAGAACTAATTGAACTAACTGTGCCTGAAGGTGCAGATATTTGTCTCCCGCAGAGGGAACTGGAAAGATGATGTCACAGCAACCATTAATGGCATTTTTGGGAATCCTTTGTAATGATCTCATCATCGTAAATTCCTTCAATGGTCCCTGGTAATGACATCAATCTTGATGAACTCATCTCATATAAATACAGCTGTCTTAAACCCTTTCTTCTGTGCTGCCCTGCATTCTTCATCATTGCCACCTCATCTCCGAAGTAGCAATCAAAAGAGAAGCCCTTCTGAAGGGACAAGTGATGACCTGCCAAAACCATTTGGGTTGCCCCCCCGTGTAATACCCCCCACGTAGTGCCCTGTTAACCTGCCTTCCTGAAAAGTTCACCACCAAGTCTT
Organism: Xerus rutilus; assembly: GCA_028644305.1. Taxonomy (NCBI): domain Eukaryota; kingdom Metazoa; phylum Chordata; class Mammalia; order Rodentia; family Sciuridae; genus Xerus; species Xerus rutilus. The sequence continues at coordinate 123,912,350 of CM053399.1, read as the reverse complement.
TTATTCCCTGTCTTTCTTCATTTCCACTTGCTCTATGACCTTTTGCCTAACACCGAAGGGTATTAGATTATTGCTACTATCTTTTTCTTACACATAACCAAAGGCAGGCAAAGCAGGACTAGAAAACATGGCCATGTACTGTGCAGAAGTCAGTGTTAGAGAGCCTTGGGTTCAGGCTGTGGCTATCAGCTCAGATTCCTACAGCATCTGTTTTCTTCTCCAGCATATCCTGAGCATTAAGAACTATTCCTGACATCAAGACTACATGGAATCATTGCCTACCCTCTTATCAGAAAGTTATTGGTCTTTCCCTTACTGTTTTTTCATAGATGTCTTTTTTAAGACTCAGTATTACTATGCCCAGTCACAAGCACAGATTAACCAATGACTATATTCCTTTCACTATTAAATATTATAAAGAAGCAAAAGAAGTACCCTGCTGCTCTCAATCTGAATGAGTATGTGACCATTTTAGAAATTAGGGCAACCATTTGAAAATTGGGAAAAATAACTTCATGAATTAGTAAATTAATTTTGCGATTTTTTTTTCTAGAAATACTCTCTGATAAGTGTAAAAAAGGCTGACATTGTATGCCAAGGAGAAGATTCTTCCTTATAGTTATGGATCTTCCTCCAGAAATCTAAAGCCCTGCTCCACCTTGCAAAAGTCTAAGCAAAACAAGGATACAAAAGAGAAAAGACCATGTGCCTGAGTTCTGGTCCATGGAAGGTGTGCCACTTCCAGCTCTGGCCAGAAAGCATCCCATTTGATCTCTCCTCTTCTTCAAAGGACTTTGAAGGCCTCTGAGACGGCAAAGCCTCCCATTGGCAGGAACCTGGATCCCTAAGTTTGCTGCAAGAGATGATTTCCCCAACTGGAATAATCCAGATCAAACTTTGTGTGAATGAGAACAAATCTTTGTTTAGTCACTGAGAGTTTGAAATTGTTAAAGCTGTTACTCTATCCTGGCAAAGTTAGTCTAGAGTAATTGTTAAGGACCTAACAAAAGTATTTTTATTCTTTTGTAACTCTCCTTTTTATTCTTTTGTAACTCTTCTTTTCTTTGGAAATTATGAGGGGCAGTAATTGGATACTAGTTTGCTCTATCTTCTTTGAACTGAAATATATGCAAAGAGCTGATCTTCCCATCAGTTTTAGGCAACAGATTCACCTGTGTTTTCTGAAACCAACCACAAAGGAATTTGGTGTCTAACTCTGGGGGGATTCTTTTTTAATTATAATCTTGTTACAAACCAACTGAAAGGAACAATCAGGGTAAGGGGCTTTTTTTGCTTGTCTGGTGTTTTGTTTCATTGGTATTTATGCAAGGAAATTTCAAAGCACACAAGGTTGTAAGAATTCTATCAGGCCTGTGACATTTGCATGGTGGCATGACTCACATGCCAATCTTTCCCCCTAAGTTCTTGCCTTACCCCTTTTACCAAAAGAACCTTGAACTTTCAATTGGAACAGGCTTATTTACAGGCTGAGAGAGTCTGAGGATTCTGAGACCTGGAGAGGTGAGACAGCCTGGAATAAGTGCAGTGCAGTTTTCAGGAGCTACACGGGAAAGCCCACACATTTGCAATATTTCACTCCCCTGCTGGCTTCCTTCTCCTTTCTTTCCTCCCTCCATTTCTCTCCCCTTCTTTCCATTACTTCAGGTCTTGATCATCAGAGCCAGTGCTTATATATGTGGTTGTTTTTCATATACCTCAAATGAAAAGCATAATAAAGGAAAAATGAAAGCGAGACTAGGTAAGAGGCAGCAATTGTCTGCCTTTCTGACAGATCATGTTTGCAGTCCAGAATTATTAACTGTACATAGAAATAGAAGTGTTTTTCTAAATAAGTAATACTGGATGTGTGAAGCTGGGGCTCTTTAATGTATCATGAGGTGATATTGTGGGGCACACCTGTGTGAGTACACACTTCTGGATAGCACTGTGCATAAATGCAGCTAGCTGGATCCCAGTCTGGGTAGACCTGGCAATAGTCCAAAAAGGAAATTTTCATTGATCTTCCAGTTTAATTATATCTGTGGCGATATCTACTACCTTGTGAATCATCATGTGGGCTCGTTAGGCACCTGTTCTCTCTCCACTTGCAAGGAAAATGTTTCAATTAGAATAAAAAAATGATTAAAGATCTTTCCTCTTCATTTCTTGCCCTAGGTAGCTGGGAGGAAATTGACATGAATATGCAGCCAGGCAGGCGGAGAACAGGTCAAATCACAGATATGAACTTATTATATCTGTTCCATTTCCCCACCCCCCAGCACACTCCCACCTTTCTGATGCACTCATGCGAGCTGAGCATTCATTATATGGGTGTCACATATGTATTCTTTACTCAACATGAGTCAAGTTGGTGTACTATTTCTTTCATCCTGAAAATCCTGATGTAGGGATTTATTTGCAGCTGAAGATGCAACTGCTGATGAACAATTTTCCTGGGTAATACAGAGAGGGGAACCCATGAATATTTAGTGTGCCAGGCTCTGTATTAGGTACCTTTATGTGGTGTGTTCCAACTAATCTTCACACCAGTGCTACAGGAAAGGTGTCATTAGTTTTCCTTCTTTGGTGAGAAAACTAAGGCCAAGAATTATTCACACTTAGCTTGGTCCAGTTCCAAAGTCTACCCCAGACACTTGAGCTTAAACACTGATTGTGGTGTGCCTCTGAGACTTGGTGGTTGTTTGCTATGCTGCAAACTAATATCGGCAATAAACAGATGCCATTAATCCCACACTCCCATGTTGCTTTTTAGATGAAGAAAGTTAATAGCTAGAAGGCAGACAGAAGACATTGGCACACACCAGCCTAAGAAGCCTTAGTTTCTTCCAATTTGTATAAGAAATCAATATGCTAACTAACAATATGATGGGCAACCTGTTATATGTAGGATGCTTTTCAGTCCTTTATAGAGTCACTTCAGGACTATAGTAGACAATGAATGAGAAAGACAGAGGTCTGAGAGCCAAGGTTTGGACCATTAAGAACATGTGAATTTAGGAAGTTTACTTATCATGGACAATGAGTCATGGAGAGCACAGTAAGCTCTGTGAGGGTGGAGGGCACAATCGTCTTCATTCAGCTTTGTGCCCTCCTAGGACACCTAGCTATACCTAGAAGTATTAACCCACTTTGAGTAAGATTTTCTTTATTTAAACTGAGAACAATTACTTAGCTTACCTTAAGGTGTGGCTGGATATATATAGCTGATTGTAATAACATATATAGTTCAGGATCTGACTCATAGTAAAGGCTTAGAAAATGTGAGTTCACTTTCCCTGCCCCTGGTGGACAAATACATGGTTAGTCACTAAAATTGAAATAAAAAACTGAGCTACAGCAGTCCAGTAGGACAGAATCAGATGGGAATCAGAACATTGCATCTCCTGGTGATCACACCTGGGAACAAGTACTGTTTAGGAATAAGGCAGTTGGCATCCCCCTTCCACCCACCTAAAAGGGCAGAGGGTGTTTTTATGCATCTCAGTTTCTGGGTTGACCACATGGCTGGCTTTGTGATTGAAGGCTAGAAAAGCACTTTCACAATGGATCTTGCCAGAAGACTTTACCAGTGCCTGAAGAACATGCTCAGATGAGCCTTCTGGTCACAAGGAGAAAAATAGGTTTATGAAAGGCAGAGCTACTTGGGATGAGCTGCCCCAGCAAGAATCAGGCAGGGGTCACCAACTCCAGATGTGAGCTAAATAAATGCTGGATTTTGTGTACTTACGAAGTTTTGTGGTTGCTTGTTATGTATCAGATGAATATAGACAGTGTATAGATGCCATTTCCCCCATTCTCTCCTATTGATTGCTGAAATGGAGAAAGCCAGGAAACAGAAGGCCCCAGCATATCTCACCATCAGTAAGAAGCTGCTTAATTCCTTCCAGTTTAGATAAGAGCCCAGCAATAACTATGGTAAAAATCACAGTGCTTCAAGTCCATGAGACCAACTAGTGAATATTACATGTTATAGAGGAAGAAGTCCAAAAGTGACATGAATGGTCCAAAGACACATAAGTAGCACATTTGCAGTTCCGGTTGCAATAAATTAGAATAAAAAATGTATTCTTTTGGGATTTAGTCTAGCCATTCTAAAGACAACAAAGCTTGTATAGTGGGAGTGTTGGATAAGAGCTATATAACGAACAAAAGGAAGTAGAGTTCACGTCTGTTGCTCAGGCTGAATCATGGACGGAAGTGAGGCTATTATGATGGGTTTCTAATTTGGTCTTGAGGTCTCTGTTGAGAGCGACCATAAGCCAGGGCAGCCACATTCTAGAAGAACCTGATAAGAGGAGAGGAAGGTTTGAGACTGTGTGTGTGTGTGTGCGTGTGTGTGTGTATGTGTGTGTGTGTGTGTGATGTGAGACAATGAGGAGGTGAAATGCATGAAACAGAAGAAATTATTTATTATTCTCAGTTCCCAGAGAGGTTGGACATGCTGATGGGAGTCCAACAAGAAGTCTGGAGGTAGAAGGGAATGAAACAATGGTGAGGAGAAAGGAGAGAGAGTGAGGGGGAGAGGACTGTGCTTTCATTAATGTTCCTGAGTATTATCCCTTAGGGATTGGGGACTGACTCGTTTAAAGGAAATGCTAGTGAACAGGGAATATGATTCCCATGCCGACTGCTAGGTTGTATTGTGGTCAGCAGCTTGGAATGAGTTGGGTTTGGTGTCAGTGAAATGAGGAACAAGTAGGCTATCTCAATCACATGGTTGGGGAAGTTTTAATTAGGTCAAAGGTGGCAGTACATCAATCTATAAGTGGATACAAAAGCAACAACTATATTAAACATATTTGTGACTGAGCCTATGTCTCCTTTCTGAAATATACTTAGTACTGTTGTGGGCCTAGTGATCTGTTGTGGCTGGGAAGTAGTGGTGTGACATTTCTAAATCTATACTATTTCTGGCATTATTTCACTTTCCTGGAGCCCATCGAGAGTAGCATATTTGCTCCTCAGAAATTTCTTCTCATGAGTTTTCTCCTTTAGTGAGTTTCTCTTTATGTCTTTAGACTAGCTATCCTTTCTACCCTAGGAGCAAGAGATTTCTAAGTTACTTCACATCTGTTTAGTAACTGTCTCTGTGGAGCTCTCCCTACCCTATCTTGTTAGTGGCTTGACCCCAGCAGTGATTTCCAGCATCAAAGTCACCTTGCTATACCTAGGGAGTTTCTATGTTCAGAATTAGCTTGCTGCACATTCCTGACTGTCATTTCCCATATCTCCGACCAATTCTGGGAGCTAAGCTGTAGTGTGCTAACAAGGGAAGGAATACAAGTCCAGATAGCCTACCTGATCTAAGATGCCATCCATTCCTATTTTATTAAGTGCCCAATGTCAGCCATTGTAGGGACACCACAAATTTAACAACAAGTTTTTGGAGGTAGAGGGGAGCAACATTATTTTACATGTATAATTGGTGGTAAGATGCATACCAGTTTCAGTGCTAGTAAAATGTGAAAAAATAATGCAACTCAGAACTGAGAAAATCTGCTCTCCCCAATGGAAACAGATGACAGATGCCTCACCCACAGCATTTCCTCCTTTCTTTGCATGGCCATGGTGGTTTGATTCTTGTCCCCTTATCTCAACTCAGGAACCATGATACTTTACTCATGTGTTTTGGGTTTTTTGTTTCTTTGTTTTGTTTTGATTGAACCCAGGGGTACTTAACCACTGAGTCACATCCTCAGCATTTTTTTTTTTCTGAGACAGAGTCTCACTAAGTTGCTTAGGGCCTCACTAAGTTGCTTGAGCTGGCTTTGAACTTGAAATCTTCCTGCCTCAGCCTCCCAAGCCACTAGGATTATAAGTGTATGTCACCATGCCTAGCTACCTATGTGTTTTAATTGGGTCTCTTGTCCTTTTTTTCCTGACATGGAAGTGTCATTTTCAAAGGAAATCCCTTTGTATTCTAATTTTTATCTCAAGTCTGTGATTCTGTATGCTCAGAAATACACATGCTATTCCTTTTTGTTCCTGGGCAAGGGAACTGGCAGCATGACATAGAAGCTAAACATCTCTTAGTCTCTTATGCCATCTTCAACAAGATCTATGGAAAAGGGAGGTGAGACAGAGTTTTCCTCCTAACTTCAGAGCCATCAGATCCCTGAGGACCAGGAATCCACTGCAACGCATCAGAGTTATAAGTTAGCCACTTCCTACTGACCTAAGAATAGGAATTTCATGAAAAAACAAACAACAACAAGAAAACCTCTAGGTGCTCAGAGAATGACTAAGAAGCTTGCAAGTTGAAGTGTGTGCATAAGAGCAGGAAAGAAAGAGATAAGCCAGCAATTAACAGAACAAACAGATTTATTACAGATGCTTTGGTGAGGACATGGCCACTGAGCTGCCTTTGTACAGTGACTGGGTTCAGAGGCATAGCCATTGGTCTCCAAACTGCTGGTACTCCTATTGACTGGACACTGGTGGACAGCTACAAATGCCACCTTGGTATGTCCTTTGTATGAGACATTCTTCATCTAGATAGCCATATGGCCTATTCCCTGGCTGCCTTAGGTCTTTGTTCAAATGTCACCTTTTCAGTAAGGCCTTCAGTGACCACACTATTTAAAATTGTGTATTCTCAAGATCTGCCCATCCTCAAACAAATTCCAATCCAAAATACCATATAATTCACTCATTTCCTTTTAATTTTCTGCTCACCCTAGAATGTAAGCTCTATAAAGCAGGGTTTTTCTTTTCCTGCTTTGTCCTCTGCTACTTTTAAAAGTTCCTGACATAATTTCAGCATTCAACACACCTTTATGGAAGGAGTAAATGAATGAATAATGAATGAATGAAGTTATTCCCAAGTGCTCCTGCTTTTTTGAGTCACTTATTTTCAGTTCAGTCTGTGTAGTTTGCTGATTGCTTCCAGGCCACACCACAGGCCCAGCTTCAAGGAAGGCTGGAATAATATTACTGCTTTCTACAATGATATATATTGTATACATATTGTAGGTTTTGCTTCATATCCTACCTGGGCAAATATCTGAAATTCATAACCATCCTGTCTCAAGTTTTGATCTTGCCTGTCCTGAATACTGCTTCCACAGAGATGTTTCTGAAGGACAAATTTATGGCATAGTTAATAATATCATCTCTAGTTCTAAACCCTCTTAGTCTTCTCTAACCCGCAACTATAGGCCAAAGACCAACATTTTTGCTGTAGCATAAAAGACCCTCTGAGTCTAGGCACTGTTTGCCTCTCTTCCTGCTGTCTGGAAGGCTTCTTTTCTCATATCTCCCTATGAAGCATCTTCTCTCTCTCCAAGTACTTCTTCCCCCCAACCCTTCTCTAATGTGATTCATAACATCTGACCCCTTCTCCCTTCCCCAGTCCAGTGAAACTCTCACTTGCTATTGGTTTTTACTGTAGCTTTATGAACCAATGATACAGCCTTTGTCATTAGTTCAGTTTCCTTTTTTTTTTCATTCATTCATTAGCAGTATTCACTGGGAGCCTCCTGCCTGCCATGTACTGAACCAGGTACTGGTGGTTCAGTGATAGGTAAAGCTTTCTTAACTCCTGCCCCAAAAGAGCTTAACATAAGTAAACAATGAACTATGAAAAAGATGTATTAATAACTGCTATGAAAGCTAATGCAAAGTCCTTTGATAGCATCTCATACTAAATGGAAAACTGGTTGAATAGCATAAATCTCTGAAATCAAAGGCTGAATTGAGGTGGAGGTTTGGAGCAGCTGGTTGCAGGGTAGTGAGGGACAAGAAAGGGTGAGATAAAGTTTCAGGCAGGGAATAGTAATGTCAGGACTGATGTCCTGAGTTAGGAAGAAGTTTTTCATACTCAGGGAGCCAAAAGGAAGACACAGTAAATGAGGTTTGATGATGAAGAGGGAGCCTGCTGGGAGATGATGCTACAGAGCTAGAAAAGAGCTGGTCCATACTGGGCTTGGAGACCAGATTAAGAGTTTTGGATGTTATCCTAAGGACAATGGGAAGCTGTTTGAGGATTTTAAACAAGAGATGCCCAGGATCTGAGTTGCATGTTGCAAACATCATCGGACCACCATGTTAAATATGGTTGAAGAAAGGCAAGAATGGAGATAGGGAAGCTGTATGGAGATCACTACTACAAGTGATTGTGATGGAGAAGCAGTGGACTGGTGGTGGTGAGGATGGAGATAGAAGGCAAATTTGAAAGGGATTGAGAAGTGACTGCTCTGGTCAATGACCATGTGTGGATGGGCCCAGGAAGGTCCACGAATCCCTAGTATAAAAACCATGTCTGTTTCCTCTGACTCTGCTACTCAAGGTGTGGTCCAGGGACTGGCAACATTGCATCTCCTGGAACTTGTTGGAAATGCAGACTAATGAATGAGAATCTGCACTTAGACAAGCTCCTAAAGTGATATGCATAGGCACATTCAAGTTTGAAGAGCACTATCCTAGTAGACTTTAAGCTTGTAATCTTAGCACAATACTTGTGCCCAGAATGCTGTGAAAGCTTAGCAAATGATTACACATATGCACATATATATGCATATGTGTGTGTGTGTGTGTGTTTGTATGGCCCATGCAAATAAAGCAGGCAATAGGCAGATATTCCTGAAGACTGGAGCTTTACAAATTGCCTTAGAAGACAATTTGCAAAGTGGTACATTTTCCTGTTTTAAAACAATACTGTTTTCAAGATCTACAGGAGAGACATTATGAGTTCCAGCAATCATAGCCGGGCGCGGTGGCTCAAGCCTGTAATCCCAGCACTTAGGGAGGCTGAGACAGGAGAATCGCGAGTTCAAAGCCAGCCTCAGCAATGGTGAGGTGCTAAGCAACTCAGTGAGACCCTGTCTCTACATAAAACACAAAATAGGGCTGGGGATGTGGCTCAGTGGTCGAATGCCCCTGAGTTCAATCCCCACTACCAAAAAAAAAAAAAAAAAGTTCCAGCAATCATAATGAAAATAAAAATAATATAGATGTAAAAAAGATGTAAAAAATTAAATATTGAAGTGTTTTGTGGATAGGAATACCTATATGTGATAGCTATGAACCAATCTGTGGGCCTGCGACCACATGAAGCTTCTCAGTTAGCCGTAATTAAAAAATGGGCTCAATGTGCTGGTCCCCTCGGATTATTCTTGCCTTGCTCAAGAAGACCGCTTAGGAGAAACCGAGACAAATACAGAAACAGGGTGGCCACATGTCGTTTATTCATAGCAGCACAGTCTGCCAACTGCCCTTTCCTGCCCTTTAGTTTTTGCTAGAAAATGAGTTAACTAGTAGGTTAATTGAATGTTATCTGGGAAGCATGCACACACACTTAAGGATGTGTGTGTGTGTGTATATGTGTGTGTGTGTATATGTGTGGTATATTTCAGATGATCACACTTCAGGAGCTCTTGTATGCTGGGGAAGGCGGGAGCTGTTGAAACCATCCTCCCACTGGTTTCTGGGTCCTCACTGGCCACCCTGGAACTCTTCCCACCCTAACTTGCCGAGATGTGTCTGTCATTTTTGACTGGGTGTGATTCTATCAGCCCAGTGACTTGTCAGGTCCCAAAGAAATTAAAAAAGGAAAAGTCCAGATGGTGACATTTGTGGTGAAAAAGAAAAGTGTCTTTTTCAGTCAAGCTGCCTTCCAATTATTTAAATTTATACAGATTTTATTTATTTATTTGCCATTTTTCTCTTCTAAAAGGAGAAAGTTCTGGGCCTGCAAGTGGGATACCTCTAGCCCTGTCATGGTTGCCCCTCAGCTGCTCATGGCTGGGATGACCGGTTCTCGGAGGAGTTGGAGGAAGGCACAGATGTTCTCCAGGGACCAGCCCCTAGGCTCTGTGGAATGGCAGCATCCTATTGTTCTCTAATTTAGTGCCCCCTCCAAGCCCTCCTCCCAAAGGTTTAATTTTTTAATACGATGAAATTCAATGTGATTAATTCCTTGGGAATTTGGAAAGGGGTGTTCCTCTTTGCAACCTTATTGAGCCTGGTACCATGTGAGACTCTATAAATGCTATGATTAATGTCAACTAACATTTAATGAAAGCTTAAATGTTTTATGCACTGTTTTAAATGCTTTACATGCATTATTTCATTTAATCCTCATAACAACCAAATGAGATATATGCACATTATCATTCTCATTGTGTTTTAGATAATAAAATGAGAAAATGAAGCTTCCAGAGGTTATGTAAATAGCTCAAGGTCACACACTAGCAGGTAGCTGATCCCTCCTTACAATGAGGTTATCTGATTCCACTGTAATCACCAAATGTACAGCAGATCAGACTCCATATCGTAACTCCTCAGAAATTGAAGACTGAAGCCTGGGTGTTGTGAGGGTATTCAGCAAGGCTGAATAAGATATCATAATGAGGAAGAATATCAGGGAAGATGAGCTTAGAGGGAGGTGTAGGTGACCAAATGAAGAAAGGATGTAAGGGCAGGAAGTATGGAATAAACAAAGACATAGAGGCATGGTTATGGCACTATTTGGGAAGTATCTATGCTTAGAATATGGGGTATATGCGAAATATGACTTCAAAGAGCCCAGAAGATGATGCCATGTTGTGAAAGGCATTTGTCTGCCAGACTATGGGATTTGTTCTCCCTTAGACTTAGGGACATTTCACAGTAATGCAGTTATGTAGACAGTTGTACATTTGTTTCCTTACTCTTTAGTCATGTAGAGGATAAACTTGATGTTTCTCTCCTGTATCCCTCTCTCCCCTGCTTCCAACTGCCTGTATTTCCTATGATGGACACAGAGATCTAAGGGAATTGGGTACTCAGGTTTATCAGGTTTCCAGCATTCTGTTGTTGAACAGTAAGCCCTGGACATAGAGCTACAGTGACTATTTTATGAAACATGTTCTGGAATAAGAAAATAGCTTGGGAAATCCCCTGCTTCCCCCATCTCCCAATGGAGGGTCTAAGTAGGCTGACAAATACTCTGGGTGGCTGTGGCCAATAGGCATGTGGGTGAGGGAGCTCTTCCTTCCCTGCCCCCCAAGGTAATTTTGTCTCGTCTTCATCCTGCTTAGCTCAATTCCTGTACTCATTTCAATGTCCTTGAGCCCAGGTTCCCTCTATCCTACTTCAAACATCAAGTCCAAATTTTGATAACATATTCTTTCCCTCCAACTCAATCTCTTACTTCTTCTATTCCTTTTTTTAATTTATAGCTCAGTCCCCTGTCCCACTAACTCAGCCCTGACCCAAACCCATCTCTGAAAGTTCTATATTTTTATATAGCCTAAGTGAAATCAAACCTCCACCCACTACTGGGGAAAATATGGAAAGTGGTATATAAGGAAGCCTTCCCATTAACCTAGCTGTCAGTCTTACATTCATAATAAGGATTTTTCAGACTGAATATTAAGCGAGATGTATCCGTCTTACTTTAGTGATAGGAATTCACCATTAGGATTCATGGAACATTCTTTCTACAGCATTCCCAATAATCCACCAAGAAAATTAATTATCCTTCACTGATATTCAGGGATGTGGTTTTGGATGGCATTAATCCAGATATTTTTAATATACTAAAGTGAAAAATCTGAAAAAATGTGAGATTACCTTTCCTAAAACAAGTTACTGCCTCACCTTTGAATATCTTTCTTATTTCCATTCTCTTCAGGTCTTAATTATTAAAATCCTTCAAAGTTCTTATCACATCTAGCCTTCTGAGTGGACATGTTCCCTGTAGGGTCATCTTAAGAAGAGGATCTCATGTAGTTAAGATCACACTATCTGAAGATCACTGAAACAAATAGACTTCTGAGGTGATAAGATGGTGGGGAGACATACATTTTTAGTAGCATTTACTCCTTTGGGGGAAGATATTTTCAGGGCAATGATCTTTCCAATAAGCATAACCACTAACGAACAAGGCATGCCAGTCTGTCTCCAGCTACCTACATCTCTGGAACTAGATTGCCAACAGGATGTGAAATTAATAAGGTAATCAAGGGGGTAGATTCCTGGACAATCATAAAAATATTTCAAAGTAGGAGTCAAGTATATTTTGTAATTCTCATGTTAACTAAAATTATAAAAGAATTGGGCTTTAGAGACATAATTCATGATAATGATTGCGGAGGAGGGACTTCTCCTACTGTGTGAAGTCAATAGGACCATGAGACAGCTTCCATAATGTTTTGTATCCCATGGCATTTTGGTCTTGTGTCTGATACCTATTTGAGTAATTTAAAGGACAAAAGCTAGATGGCTGCTTTGGCAAAGGAGTGGAGAGTTTGGCTGCATGGGCCTTGGCCATGCTCTAGACCCTGGAAAAAAGCTGAAGGAGGTTTTTTTCCATGGAGCACATGGGAGTCATGTGGAAATAGTAAAACTGACCTGCAGCTGTTTGAAATCCTGCTGAAGGAACAATGGGACCAAGACAGACAGTCTCTGTGGAACAGCTGAAAAGCCAGTGGGGTGGGGGGCGGGGGGGACTGAAGGAAGATGTATCACCTGGAAAGAACAAATTATATTCTTTGTAGGGGATGTGAGAAACCTCAAAAGTACCCAGAAAAGAAAGGGCCAATTTTAAATTGCTCTCAGGACAGAAAGCATTCCTTCTCTTCCTCTGGTTTTAGCTTCTAATATCTGGTGATATTAGAATCATAAGAGAGAGGAAGCAGAGTTACTAAGTAGAGGAACAGAGTAGGGCCATGGCCCCTTCCCTATCTTTTGATTTGTCAAAAACCCTGGCCTGGAAGAGAAAGCAATTGTAATCTGAATGAAGTTCAATGTTTTGACCAACATATGGAATTAGGTACTTCCCTGAGGCTGATCCTCCAGGTCCTAATATTGAAGGAAACTAGAGCCTCTGACTCTAAACCATTGAAAAAAAAGTCAAAATTGTAATTAAAAAGATGCCCATAGGCTTCAGGAATACTTTTTTTTTTAAATGTGAAAAACATGAGCAGTTCATATATTTATGGAAAACAATTAGTAGAAGGATTTCAGACTTAAAAGTGGAGATAATTGATGGGATAAGTCCTTAAAGAAGCTGGAAGCAAGGAGATCTTTAAGTGAAAGATTTTGGAAATGAGAAATGATATCTTTCTCTGAGACCAGAGATAAATAGCTGACAATAGATGAGAAAATAATGTAATTAGGGCTGGATTCTTTGATTATAAAACTTGGAGCTGCATTCCCAAGACAACATTCCCACCTGGACTTATAGGATTTTTAGTGCTATTAATATGGGAAAGGGTATGACCCTGTGATGTTGAAGAAAAAAATTAGGATAATTCTTGGAGGCATTGTGGGAGATTCCTGACTTACATTTCTAATTTTTTATGTTCCAGGCCTTCCAGTGGCATTTTTCTCCCTACTCTGCCTTTCATCACAGTTATGGGGTAAAATGAACTGGGATTCAAGAATGTATATTAAGCAAACAGTGTTTAAAGAAACACATCAGCAAGAACTGAGATCTGTGACACATGTTCATGCATTGAGTGACTTGAGGTCATCCTGCCATAGAGACGCAGTAATGGGTGCCGTGGGGGAGAGCCAAGATTGTGAATAACAAAAAAAAAGAGGCCAAACATAGACTGAAGTCAAGCAATTGTCCAGAGTTTATTTGAGTCAGATTGATCTTTGCCTTTCCTATGTCATTCTAGTTCCGCAAGAGGCTATGTATTTGGGTGGTAGCAGGAAGAGGGCAACCAGTTGCTTGACAGACTTGACTAAATAAATTACTCATTCTACTATCATGTATCTGTGGTCACTGATTTTTAGGTAAACTATCCTTGCTAAGTAATGTGTCTCCCTAATACCAACCAAATTGTGCAGCTCTATCATTTGTGATTGAACACAGTCATGGCCGACAGCCTGTACAGGAAGAAATGAACAAATGTGTTGAAATTAGGCAAGTCTTATTCAGTATGTTATTAGTCCTTTTTCTGTTACTTCTCCTGTGCTTGGTGTGTCTACTCTTTTGAGTTAGAGGGCTTATTCTCCTGGCACATGGATTAGTCCATATTTGTTGCGGCTATTTAAAGAAAATATCTGACACTGGATAATTTAAAAAGAACAGAAAGTTACTTCCCAGAGTTCTGGAGCCTTGAAAATCCAAGAACAAGATTCAGTCAATTTCAGTCACCTGGTGAAAGAGCGCTTTCTGCTTCCTAGATAGTGTCTTACAACTGCATCCTTCAGAGGGGAGCAACACTGGGTCTTCACAGGGTAGAAGGTGGAAGGACAAATGATTTAACCATCGCATAAAGCCTCTTTTATAAGAGTTGCAATCCCCTCCATAAAGGGAGGACCACTCATTATCTCATTCATTACCTTTACAAGACTCCACTTCTTAATACCAACACATTGGTATTTGTTTGTTTGTGTTTGCATTTTTTGCATTGCTGAGGATTAATCCCAGGGCCACACATATGCTAAGCAAACACTCTACCACTGAGCTAAACTTCCAGTCCCACCATTAAGTTTTAACACCTACATTTGGAGAGAGACACAATCATACTCTACCATTCTCCCTTTTCATAGTCATTACAGCTATTCATCAACAGCTCCACAGAATTTCACATTTTACATATTATGCCTGAAGCTGCTTTAAACTAATTGAACCTTTTGGAACTCTTTCTATGTGAAAAACGCCATACCAGATACAGGGAGACAAAAGATCCAAAGGATGAGGAGCCCACAATAGTACATTGAGAAGACAATCATAAATACAGTAGACATAAGGTAACAATAAGTGCTACATTAGAAGCAGAGTCCCTCCTCAAAGATTGAAATACATCTTTTTTATTATTTTTATTCAGATTGTTTTCCTAAAGGCAGAGAATATTTTCAAAAGTTTTAGAATTCCATTTTAAAGTCATATACTCTGAAGGTAATAAAGATTTCTTATAGTAATCTCCTGTATCATGATAATTCTTTTAAAAATTCAGCCATAAAAAAGAATGAACTTACAGAATTTGCAGGTAAAGGATGAAACCAGGCACTATCATGCTAAGTGAAAAAAACCAGTCTTAAAATGTCAAATATTTTCTGATATGCAGAAGTTAACCCAAATAAGGTGGAAACAGTGGGGAGGAAGAAGAAACAGAGAGAAAGAGGGGAAAAAAGGGAAAGGGAATTTCATCAAAATTGAGGAAAGATCAGCAGTTAGACAAGGGAACTGAGGTTGAGGAAGGAGGGACAGGAAAAGGGAAGAACAGAGCAATGAATCTGATTGGAACTTTCATATATACATACATGAATATATCACAGTGAATCCCAATATCAAGTATATACACAAATTGCTAATTTAAAAAAAAACAACTACAAATAAATTGCAAAAAGATCAGTAGAGGGAGGAAAATAGGGGATGGAGAGGGAGAGGAAAGTGCTGGGGACCGCATTAGAGCAAATCATATTCCTTGCTTTTGTGATTATGCAAAAATGTATCTTAATGTTACATATAAGTAAAAAGAATCAATTAAAAAAGGAAAGTAAAAAAAAAATTTAAGTACTTTTAGATTCACAGCAAAGGAAGGCAGGGAGATTTCCCAGATACCATTTTTCCACACGTGGGTAGACTCTCACAATAACATCCCTCACCAGAATGGTAGATTTGTTACTAATCTAGATGAGCACATCATAGTCACCCACAGTCCCAATGTTCTTTTCAAGTGGAAAGAGTCAAGTCGTCAAGTCTCTTATTATCTTTTATACCTTCTTAAAGATGAAATTTTGAACAAGGTAGGGATTTATCAGATATTCTTATGTAGATGAATGTAACCATTAAGTAGATTCCCAGGCAGTCGAGGGACCCCCAATTCCTACCATACCTTGCTCAGAATCTGGCTTAAAATCTGGTTTATGATCATACCAGTCTCCCTTTTCAAGACAAATTGCTGATACATAGATTCCCCTATGAAAACTGTTTTTCACTGAGCTTCCAGTAAAATTTACCATTTTTGTTGTTGTGCTACATTCCACGTCCAATAAACTATGGCAAGCAGAGGCATGTTTATTTAAATGAATTTTGTCAAAATGTAACACTAGCTTTCTAACACCTATGTGCATTTCCATTCAGACTCAGTAGAAAGGAAGTGATGTTCTCATGCTGAACATGGAGAATAATATCCCATTTTTTTGGCTTCTGATTGGGGTAGGAGAGGCAAACCATCTTTATCTTTGTCATTTATTGATTCAGTTAATCTTTCATTCCTTCACCATGTTTGGAGCACTGTACTATACTAGGCCCTAAAGGTAGTCTCTGTGTATAAACATGACAAATTATGCAGTAGGGGGCAATGGCAAATGTTAGCAAAGGATTTATTTCTCCCCAAACTCCCAATGGTCATGTCCACTGCAGGGTTCCAGCTATTCTTTTTCCAGGTGACTTGTTTTGTTCTGAACCTTTATAAAGATGTATTTTAGACACATAGGATGTGGACTCTAAAGTCATGCTGACTCTCTTCAGTTCTGTCAGTTATTAGTTATGTCATGTTGGCAAAGTGACTGTATTTCTTTTATCTGTAAAATAAGGACAATAGTAATTGTATCTTTGAGAAGGCCAATATCTCGCAGATAGCAAGCATCCAAAAAACACAAAGTAGCTTTTATGTTTGTCTTGCAGAACTGACATGACCTTTATGTGTATTTGGCATATTTGCATGTGTATGTTCGTGACTGTATTGTATTTTACATATGAACATATTTTGTTTATTCATTGGAGATGGTCAGAATTAGGCATTTTATCCATTCCCCTTGCCACCCTGTACCTCACTTCTAGTACTACTAGACAGATTCTAAGGAAGAGTTTTGAACTGGTGATGGAAAGAAAGGAGAGTAAATGGCTGAGAGAAGACCTGGAAGGGCTAGCAAGTGACTGGGTCAGAGTCACAGGACATAAGGCAGTATGCAAAATATCCTGTGGAATCCTCTATCATAACCCCTTTTTTTCATATGCTGAACTGTAACTGGAGAGGGTGATCTCACAGACAATGAGTGATGGAGTTGAGACTACCAGTTCATTCCACAGACTGAAGATTCAGAACTTCATAATGATGCTACAGGGTGGAACAAGAAAATCATGAAGTGCTGATCTCTATCCTTTCTTGATGCTGGCCCACCTCCTGATGCCTTCACTCTCTACTCTGACTTCATCTGTAGCTCACCTAACACCCCTGAAGACCCTCATTTGGGCTTATGGTTTGTTTTATTTTATGTGAAGTCATCCATTGATTGGACTCTTGGCTTACCTTTCTAAGTACCTGAGAAATCCTGGACTGAGCAGAAAAATCATGTCAGCTAAAACATAAACATTGGATATACAAGAAAATTAACAGTGCCAGAGACTTTAGCTATAAATTTTTGTTTAATCCTTACAACTTGAAGCTGATGAGTGGGTTAGCTCAGTCCTAGCTCTAGCAAGTCTGTCTTGCACTGTTCCTGTTTTGTCTCATTGCCTTGGATCTCACTCACAAATATCCAATAAAATCTGCTCACCTAAAAAGAAGAGCAAGGAAAAATATTGAAGAACAACAACACCAATCACATGACCTCTTAATCATCTTTCTTTGAGTTTACAGGAACCAGGAACACCTAGTGACCTGTAAAACATTAAAACCACATCAAGAGAATATTACTTCAAGAATTAATGACCATTCTGGTGCCCACCTGGATATGGCTAAAATTTGACTCCAGAGACATCCCATCTAAGCTTTTGTACTTATGATCCCTGGCAAGGTGGAATATTCACTTCCATCTTCTAGCTGATAGGTTGTTGCCAGTAAAGATCTCCTTCTCCCACCACTCTCTCAAGTTATTGGCTTTATTGAATGGCAGTATATCCAGACTTTTAATAAGCACAACATCTATGAAACAGAGCATTATTATGCTATTAGAAAGCTGTGTACACCAAGGACTGAAGTCCAGTGACCTGCTCAATGTGCCTCAGATAGTTATGTCCATATTAGAATTTTAAAACTAGATCTGATCTTGAAAAAATGGTGGTGAGTTTTTGATAAAAGAAAAAATCAAACTATCAAACATAATAATCTCAACTTTATTTGAATGATATACCTTATAATAAAAGTAGAGAAAAAAAATCTACCATGTATTAAAAATTATCTGTGATTTTTTATCTTCTCTTTCATTAAAAACTGTTTTCAAGATATTCTACAACTGAAATACTTGCAAATGATTCAACAAATGTTATCCTGAAAAGAAATCAGGTCTATGAATGTTTCATTGAACTAGAAGTTCAATGGAAGAAGTGTGGTAGTCAGTCAGTCTTAATTTCTCTCAGAGTCAAATGGAGAAATCTAATTGGATGGCCTCTGAGTGCCCTCATATCTTTCACTCAGTTTCAAAACTGCAAGGCAGAAAAAATTCTCATCTAAATTATAATTCAATTCATGTACCCTTAAAATTTTACCTGTCCCATATTTATACTATATCTAGTCACTAAGTCCCATTCAATCTTAACGCAAAGATTAAGATTGCTGTCACTCAACTAGATTTCTCCACTCTGATTGTCACAGATGATGCTCCCTTGAATATAGTAAAGCACAATTTGATGTAAAGAGATAGATCATGAAGATCATTCAATAATAACTGTAAACTTGCTACATTTAAGAAAGCATGTATATGAGTTCTGCTATTGTTGCCAGCGATCAGTCATGTGACCTTGGCATGACAAGATAATCTCTCTATGTCTCAGTCACCTAGACTATAAAATCAGGAGGTCAGATTAGATTCACACTGTCTTAATTGGCTACTGAAATTGAAATTAATTAAACTTAAATATAATAATAAAAAATGCAGTTCCTTGATCACACCAGTCAGATTTGAAGTGTCTAGCATACACATGTAGCTAGTGGCTAGCAGTTATAATATTGGAGAGCCCAAGTATAAAATATTTCCATCCTCACTGGATGTTCTATTTGATAGTACAAAAGTAACAAATGCTTATTTTTATGGGGAATCTTATAGGGGAATATATAAATCTTATTTGATTCCTTTTACAATAGCCCTGTGAAGAACAGCAGTCATTAATAATCCTATTCTACAGGTAGGAACTGAAGCCTAGAGAAGCAAAAGTGACTTACTTAAGGTCATACAGAACTTCCTCCAATTCTAAGTCTTTCCTATAGTTTCTACTCTATGATGTGCCTTCCAAAACAAAACATCTTCAACCCCTGATGGTGTTTAAGGTGCACACTGGTGCTCACTGCCATTTATGGGTTCTTTGGAATCTCAGAAAAGTTGCCAGAGTCAATCAAACAACAAACAGTGATTATCTTCTTTGTGCCTTGTCAACCAGTTGAGAGCACAAATTTTGTGAAATTACAAGGGACAGATAAAAAATAACAAGTTTTAATCCAGACTTGAACATGATAAGCTACTAAATATCAAATGAAATAAGTAAAATAGAAAAATTCCACTTTTGGAAATCAGATGTCAAGACATATAAAGGATGGGCAGAGAATTACTATTTTTCAGTAATTACTATTGCCTTTTTTAAGCTAACTACTTGTATTATTTTGATTATGAGAGAAATTATATGAAAGCAGAAAATAATTGGGGCTTTTATGATTTTATGACATTATATATTAGCTTTCCCATTTATAAATCAAATAATCCCAGTTCTAAAACTATTCCTTTTGAAACACACATTTTCCAATTGCTATTCTTTAACATGATTGAATCTCCTCTGTATATTCTCATGAAAGTCTCTGTTCAACTAAAATATGACCCATTAGGACCCCTATGTATATGTTATCTGATATATGCATCTTTTTCTTAGGTTTAAAATCTTTATCTCATTTTTCTTGGTATTTAATATTAATATCTAATTTGGATGCATAAAATCAGGACTACACATAGCATAGAGTAAGCTCTTGAACATTATTTGTTAAATTAATATGTAAAAATATCTTAAACTAAGACTGTACCTAGAAAATGAGGAAGTAGTTGATGAATAATGAAAAAAATTAATGCAACCCAGGGAAAAAAATATGAGGGAATGTGAGCTGATGGTACCAGCGAGATTTTGCAAAAAAATTTTGTAAATAAAAAATTAATAACTGAAATCAGTTTTTAATCCAGGCTTGAGAATGATACAATAGTAACTTTCTTTTGGTCTTTATCAAGTGCTCATTTCTCCTGTTTAGGTTTCCTTCTGTAGTTTAACCCTCTGATTCTACAAATAGTGAACTAACTTGCTCCAGATCCATTTTCTTCTAAGAAAAGATTTTTCTCCCTATATCTGGATGTTTCCTGAATGTAAATTCCTGTGTTGCTTTCCTTAGAAAAAACAGAGAAGTAAATAGTTGGCCCTTGATTTTAAGAATTTAAATCTAGTTGAAGTTATCAGATATGAACAGTTTAAGTAACCGTAGAAGTGCCAAATAGCATGAGTAAGTAATTATTGCTCTCTGCCTCCTCCAGTCTCTCAATCTTGTTGATGAACAAGATCTAAGCAGTGTGTATGTGTGTGTGTGTGTTTGTGTGTGTGTGTATTGTGTGTTACCTGCATGAATGTGTGTGCGAGATTCTCTTGTCACACTGCTATGATGAAGAGGCAGGCCTCCCCTTCATTAACAGCATCCCCAAATTTCAACACTTAGTACCTGATAAACCAAAATCTCGTCTTTCTTCAACTAAGAGTAAAGAAAGTTGAGAAGTGAGTCAAATGGCCTTTTCCTTGCAAAGAATAGAAGTACAGTGGACCCAACTCTTGAATAAACATGATGTCCTCCTGTTCAAAGCAGAATCTCATCTATCGTTTAACAAACTTGTGATGTTTTTTTTTCACTAAGAAAGCCCATGGCAGATTTTCCCCCATTTTCCTAGGGCTGGGTAGAACATCAAACCATGCTGAAAATGCTTATTTCCAACAAAAAAGGTACAAAAGCTCAAAATATGGAAAGCAAGCCCTGGGATAATTACATTTGTAGATGTTGTTTTGCTATGGTGGTCCTAAGAAAAGAATTTTTCTTAATCATTGGCATACTCAAATACCTTTGGTTCCAAATTATTGTTCAGCCTCAGAAACTCCATTTGCCTGATGTCAAGTCTCGATGATTTAAGCCTATAAACTTCCTGGCATTCAGAGCTAAGGCAGTTGCTTTTCAATCCCTCTGGCTGCCCGTATATTCTGGCAAGTGTGTGTTAGTAATGATGAACCAACAGTGTTTGCACATCTCTGTAATCCTTCATTGTAATGGGAAATCCAATCTGAATTCTATACTGTAAATCACATTCTGAATATTAACATTTACTTGGTCAATCTTGTTTCTTCCACCATTTCCTCATGGGGGAAAGCAAGCCACTCAGCTAAATTATAACCATTACAATGTGTAAGTACATTGGTGCTGCCATTAACAAGCTAGTATTGACTGTACCCAGCAGAAGTGCAAATAAGTGTTACAATAACAATAATACTATTAACAACAGAATCTATCAGAGAGCTATTTAAAACTATTCTTTAAGCTTTTCACAGATTTTCACAAATGTAAAAAGTCTTTTGATCTTATTTCAGTCCACCCATCAATTTGTTAGTATTTTTTGGAAACATGTGGCATCTGCACTGGGGAACCTAGTGGGAGCTCATGGGCATTACTCTTAGAGAATGGCTGTCTATTCCAGTACATGGAAACATAGCCAGCCCTTTTAAGAACAGTCATCACTCAATCGAGAATGATTTTGTTTTTGTTTTATATGATTTTAAAACATAGGAAGACAACAAAAATCCAATCTTTAGAAGCTGAAGTCATTGATCTGGGTGAAGGTCTAAATTACTTTACTGACTTGTTATATGCTTAGGGACTTGCTCTAAAATATAAAGCCAAACATCTAGTAGTGCTACAAAATCACAGAAATCATCACATCTTACAGTTGGCAGGGCTATTGAGAGATCCTCAAGCTTATTCTCTGTTCAGACAAAAAGTATATCTTTTGAACTTAAAATGACATTCAATTAAATAGGCACTTAATAAATGTTAGTTGATTTATGCCAATGAAAAGAATCCTTTAATATTCCAGTAGCAAAGCATTCCCATAATTAACCAACTTCACTGCTAAGAAATTCTTTTATTCATTCAGTCACTTAGGGGATATTTTAAAGGACCTACAGTGGATCTGTTATTCACACAAGGCACTGTTTCACTATTTACCCCTCGTTACACCCATAGCAGTGAAGAAAATCTTGTATGTTCTTAAAGTGCTTCACCAAGAAATGCTCTGGCAATGATCATTAACTCAACTATTTTTTTCCTTGTGTGCAGACAGAAATGCATATGCCATCTTAATGAAAAAAGACATGCTGCATCCTGAAATAAAAACTTACACAATATTTTTTAACATAAAGTCAAGAAAGATAGAAATACAAGAACAGAAACTGAAGAACAAGAGGAAGTGAAAGAGAAAGTCTATAATAGACAAATAGGTAGTTAAAATCAATCTCACTTTTGAGCGTGAGTTTCCTGGAAGCCTAGGTGCAAAGGGAGGCTGGTAAACTGCATAAGTGGCATTGATCAGGGAGGGAGGAGGACAGTATTTATTCTTTAGGAGAAGCAAGGATTGTTTTAGCATAGAATTCACATAGAAGCTAACATAGTAGGTATCTTCCTTAACAACTTTCCTTCAGCAATGGCAGAAATGGTTTCTGAAGAGTAGTCTGTATCTTGTGATGCACCTAGTGTCTTACTCAGCCTGGGATGACATCTGCCATGGAGCAGGTGTTGAAAACATGAGCAAACAATAAAGAGAAAACAAAAATAATACTCAGCAAAGATAACTCTATTCTCGGAGATGGGCAAAAACAGATTCAAGGAACAGAGAATCTTGAAATTATGGGAAATGAGTAGCATATGCTTTTAGTTCTACTATTTGTTAAAATGTATCTAAAATCACAGTGAAATGATTTTACAGAAAAGATCAAGGAGCATGGCTTAAGAGCCATCAGCATAAAACTTATGGAAGTAAAAAAAGCATATTTTTTTGAGAAGCTCAGTGAGAGGGACAAAGAGAGTTGGAAAAACACACCTGTAATGACAGGTCTAGAAGTCAGCAATTCACTCGGGAGAAATCTAGAAAAACTCAGGATCTGGAAAGACACAGAAACTATGTGAAGGTGGATTTGAAAATGGGATTAAATACTATAAAAATAAAATATATAAAGTCTATATAAAAAGCAGTTCCATTTCCAGATCCTTTCTATAACTCATACACGCAAGCAATTACCCTACTCTATCCTGGAAAAAGACTCCAGCATAAAGCTTTGAGTTGAAAGCCAAAAGGATATTTAATTTGTTAGTAGCTGGTAAAGAAAAATGTAGGAGCAAGGCAAGAGGATTTAAAAAAAAAAAGAACAAGAGTATTAAGGAAAACTGTCACCCCCAGCTCTCTTCCCTTTCTGGATGGCCCACTATTGGTTCCTCAAAACACTGGCAGCCAGACATGAGAAGGGAGGGTGCATCTGTTGAGAAATGGGCTGGACCAAGAGATTCTCACATTCAGGAGTCACTCTGTTCCTACCTGACACACCTGCTGTGAAACCCACCAGTCTCTATGCCTATATATGAAGACCCAGTACCCTAGCAGGTAAGTCGTCTCTCATTCTTAAATATCATGAGGCATCTGAGGAAAACATATGACAAAAGATAGAAAAAATTAACTGAATAGAAGTAACTTGAAGAAAACAGAGACAATATGTGGAGCAGAAAAAAAGTACAAAAAATAGAATTACTACCATAAGATTATTGAATGAAGATAGAACAAGGAAAGTAGAAAATGAGGAG
Organism: Xerus rutilus; assembly: GCA_028644305.1. Lineage (NCBI taxonomy): Eukaryota > Metazoa > Chordata > Mammalia > Rodentia > Sciuridae > Xerus > Xerus rutilus. The sequence goes on along the minus strand of CM053399.1, from coordinate 123,888,588 downwards.
CACAAAAAGATGCAAAGCATTAAATGTTGAAAGTTGGAATCAAATTATGATAGAAATTCCTATAAATTCAGTAAAACGTTTAGAGTATGAAAACTGAAGCCATCCTCAGAAGTTTGGGGAAAAAAGTTAAAGAAATAAAAAAAGAAGAGAAAACATAAAGACACAAGAAGATTAGTATAACATGTGAATGGAAAGTTTTCCAGAAAGAGAAAATATGGTAAATTAAAAGGAAGAAAGTTATTATAGAGTTTTCCTAGAACTAAGAACATGAAATTATAGAATCAAAGAACATACTGTAGTGGACACACATGAAAGTAGATTCAAATTTCAATACTTTGGGCCAGCAAAACTGAGAACCAGGAAAAGATCCTCAAAGTTTCCAGAAATACCTATTTTTTAAATCTCAGAAGAGGAGTGAGGAATCTGAATGACAGTGGAATTTTCAAGCACCCACTGAAGAAAGAAAAAAATAAGGCCAAAATTCTAGTTTCCATCATACAATTCCATAATCAGCCAAATAATAAGTATGAAGATAAAGACATAGCATTTTGAGACATGCTAATTAAAAAAAATTATGTCATACATTCCTTCTCAGGAAGCCACCAGAGAAGGTGCTCTACTAGTACAGTAACAGGGTCCAAGAATCAGAGTACCTAACCAAGGAGTCAAGTGGGAGGACTAAATCCTCAGGGTAATGGCCCAAGGAGAGCTTGCCCAGAGCTGGTGAGCAAGTCCAAGGAAGGATCAGTCCACACAGGAGCATCTCTTCCATAGAAAGAGACAGGTGTGGGAGAGATGGCTTAAAAACAAACACATAAGACACAGGTCTGAATATTAAGATTTGTCTTTTTTTAAAGTTGTGGTAAAATGCTCATAAAATTTATTACCATTGTACTTTTTTTAAGTGTATAGTTTATTGTGTTAATATTGCTAGGAAACCAATCTTTAGAACTTGTTTATCTATAAAAATTGAAGCTCTACACTCATTAAACAATTTCTCATGCCCCTCACCCCACTACCCAAAGCCCCTGTGTCAACTTTGTTTCTACTGTTTGTTTCTATGAATCTGACTACTCTGGATATCCATATAAGTGGAATCATACAGTATCTGTCTTTTTTGTGACTGGCTTGTTTTGTTTAGCATAAGGTCTTCATTTTTATCCTTTTGTAGCAAGTGCTAATAGTTTCTTCCTTTTTAAGGCTAAATAATCTTTCATTGCATGGATTTACTACATGTGTTTACCCATTCATCAATGAGCACACATGGGTGTTTAATTATCTCTTTAAGACCCTGCTTTCAATTCTTTTGGATATATACTCAGAAGTGGAATGGGATCCACTTAGAAGTAGACTTGTATAGAAGCAGATCATACAGTAATTCTATTTGTAAGTTTCTGAGGAACTGCAATACAATGAATGTTTCATAGGAGCTGCATTAAACAGTCCATTAACGGTGCTCAAGTCCACAAGTCCAATTTCTCCACATTCTCATCAACATTTAGTTTGTGTTTGTGTGTGTGTGTGCGCATGTGCATGTTTTAATAAAAGCATGAGGTAATATTGCATTGTGATTTTGATTTTAATTACCCTACGATTTAGTGATATTGTATATCTTTTCAAAGCCTGTTGTCCACTTATAGAAACTTTAGAAAAACCTTTATTCAAGGTCTTATCTCAGTTTTAAGTTGAATTATTTGTTTTTGTGGTCATCATTGAGTTGAAGTTGATTCATACTCTGTGTATCAACCTCTTTTCATGTGTATGATATGCAAATATTTTGTCCTATTCCATGGGTTATTTTTTCGTTGTTAACTGTATCCTTTGTTCACAAAAGTTTTTAGTTTGGTGAAATCAAGTTTATCTATTTTTTTTGTGGTTGTTGCTTGTGTTTGGGGGTCACACCCAAGAAGTCATTTCCAGGAAGCTTTCTCCATTTTCTCCTAAGAGCTTTAAAGTTTTAGTGCTTTTCTTTAGGTCTTTGATCCATTTTGAGTTGTTTTTTTGCATATGATATACATTACAAATATAGACAGCTTACTGTTGAATTCTGTTTTTAAAAATCTACTCAGTTGATATATATGTATTATGATTGGGAAGTTTAGTCCAATTACACTTAAAGGAATTACTGATTGGGAAAGACTGCTAGTACCTCGTTTGTATCAGACTATTTTTTTGGCCTTCATTTTCTCCCTTATTGCCTTCCTTTGTGTTCAGTTGATTTTTTTTTTGTAGTGACATACTTTGATTTCCTTCTCATTTATTTTTATGTATATCCTCTAGATATTTTCTTTGTTGTTACCATGGTGATTACACACAATATCCAAAAGTTATAACAATATATTTTAAATTGATAACAACACCAATCACACACAAAAATGCTGTCCTTTTACAGATATCCTGTGTTTATAGACATCCTGAATTTTCATATTTAGGTACTTACTATGTACATATGTGACATGTATCTATAATTATCATAGATCCATAATTATTTTTTCTGTGTGTCCTTTAAATTTTGTCAAAAATAAAGATGTCATATGATCTGGGTATGATATCCAGTGATAGTAACACGAAGTTGACCTCCACCAACAACAACTTAAAAATTGAGTAAAATTATTAACAAAGCAATTACTCAAAAGCACTGGAAAGTGACCACTGACAGGCATAGACAGAAAAAGAGTATGCACATGGACTGACTGCCAGTGTTTTGGGTGAACACTATGATTTCATAACTTTGTTGACTTAGTATCTCTTTAAGTCCTTATTCCAGCTCTGGTGACACAAAATTGAAATCTTGTCAGCTTTGGAGGGCAGACAACAATGAGGAGGTTGTCAGAACACTGGGAAATTTTAGGGAACAAGTTTGGGATATGAAAGGATCAGAAAGGCTGAGTCCTAATATATGCATATAAATTCTGCCAAAATCTCTGCTACACTAACCAGGTACATAGGAGACCCCAGGGAATGAACAAAACTGCAGGCAGAAACTAGAGGATTGCCTGTACTCAAAAAACAGTACTTTCCTAATGAGATCAGTTAATTTGCTACACTTTTGATGGAACCTATTCCCTATTCAGATACATCTTGAGTGGCAAAAAGTGAAAGTCTCGTGGGCTCAAGAGGTCAGAGGGAAGAAATTTGGGTTTATGAAGCACTGTAGAAATGAGGCACCAGACCGCCCCCAGTTCAGCACCAGAGCCAAGGCCCAGGATGACCTTCAGGGACCTCCGTGGTTGCCCAGCCAAGGGCAGGCCCAAGATTGCTACCCACCAATCTGCCAACCCATAGGGGAACGCAGACCCAGGTGAAGGACTGCCTCTTGGGAGCCCAGCCACTGAGGCCGGGGATTGCCCTCAGATCACCACCAAAGCCCCTGCTGATCTGCAGGAGCCCAGACCCAGGGCCAGACCCACCACCTGGAATCTCTGAGGGAGTCCAGGCCAAGATCAGGCCCAGGACTGCCCTCACATGTCTGTGTGAGAGCCCAGGCCCAGGACTGCCCCTGCACATGGTAGGGGATCCATGCTGTTGCTCCCTTCCTGTATCCATCTTGTACACTGCAGCCATTCCCATACTTCTTCCCATACATTAGCCTCTACTTTGGGGCAACAGGCAAGACCTGCCAAAGCACTGCATCTCTGATCAATCAGCCCAAAGCCATTGTAAGTCTCACTCTTTTAGCCCCATCTCTGAAAGTGTTTCCATACATCTTAAGCCACTCTCACTGCTATCTTGAGTTACTGTTACCACTGCCACCATCTTTAGTGGCAGTAGTGTCCATCTGGGAATACTTGCTGGGGGCTGGACATGAACTCCAAGGTGAGATATAGGTAATCAGTAGTGTCACGACAAGATTATATGATAGAAACTGCAATACCTCAGACAGGCTTTGCAAGAAAAGAAGATACATAATCCACATGAAAAAACAAGGGAAGAGGGGCTGAGGTTGTGGCTCAGTGGCAGAGCGCTTGCCTCGCATGTGTGAGGCACTGGTTTCAATCCTCAGCACCACATAAAAAACAAGTAAACAAAATAAAGACACTGTCCATGTATAACTAAAAAATATTAAAAAAAAAAAACAAGGGAAGAAAGTGCCCCAAATAAACCAAGATACTAGAATAATAGAATCATTGACAGCACAGTTGATGAAATGTGAGAGAAAGAACTCAGGATGTACTTAATTAAAATGATCTGCGAATTAAAGAATGACTTAAGAAAGCAAATACAGGCAAAAATTTATCACTCCAATAAAGACATAAGAGAGCAAATAAAGGCAATCATTGATCACTCCAACAAAGAGATAAGAGAGCAAATACAGGTAGCAAAAGATTACTTTAAGAAAGAGATAGATATTGTGGAAAAAAAGAACAATCATAAATTCTTGAAATGAAGGAAACAATAAACCAAATAAAAAACTCAATAGAAAGCATCACCAGTAGACTAGATGACTTGGAAGACCGAAACTTGGATAATGAAGACAAAATATACAATCTTGAAAATAAATTTAACCACATAGTGAAGATGGTAAGAAACCATGAACAGAACATAGAAAAATTATGGGAGAGCATCAGAAAACCAAATCTAAGATTTATCTGAATAGAAGGCGGCACAGAATTTCAAACCAAAGGAATGCACAATCTCTTCAATGAAATAATATCAGAAAATTTCCCAAACATGAAAAATGAATTGGAAAATCAAATAATCAAATACAGGAGGCTTACAAGACACCAAATGTACAAAATTACAACATATCTACACCAACACACATTATCATGAAAATGCCTAGCATACAGAATAAGGATAGAATTTCAAAGGCCACAAGAGAGAGGAATCAGATTATATAGAGGGGAAGACCAATTCAGATCTCAGATTTTTCAACCCAGACCCTAAAAGATCATGGAACAACATATACCAAGCTCTGAAAGAAAATGGATGCCAACCAAGAATCTTATATCCATCAAAATTGAGCTTCAGATTTGATGATGAAATAAAAATCTTCCATGATAAACAAAAGTCAAAAGAATTTACAACAAAAAAGCCTGCACTACCCAGCATTCTTGGCAAAATATTCCATGAGGAGGAAATGATAACCAACAATAAAAATATACAAAGAGAGGAACTACACTAAAGGAAAGGCAAATCAAAGGAGAAACCAAGTCAAGGTGAAAACC
>CM053399.1:123859261-123874310 GCA_028644305.1 Xerus rutilus | reverse complement strand
GACCTGCCCTGGACTCAGTCGATCAAACCAAGGTAGAGTTTAATGACAATAACAGCTTTGACTGGTTGCAGAAGGTCATGCAGCCAGTTAACTTGTAAACAGTTATCTGATTAAGCTGTAACCAATTGGCTGGTTGATTGGGTAGGCTGTGGCCAACTAAGTTTTTTTATGCCTCACTTCTGGTTCCCTATAAATGCAGTCTGCTCACATCATTGGCTGGAGTTCTTAGGACTTGTGCTGGTTCTAGAAGCTGCCCAATTTGTAATTCTTGGTTTTGTTTTGCTTTCCTTTAATAAACTCTACTAAATTTAATTGGTCTAAGGAATTTTCTTTTTAACAAAGGCATAAAGGGGAATAAAGAGGAGCATTTCATAATGGTATAGCAATTAATCCACCCTTTAGATAACACAAACCTTAATTTATGTGCACCCAAATCATAGACACAAACATTGAAAAAGATTGATGTTGATTCCAAAAACAACCTCACCTTCCTCATTTCATGTTTTTTTTAAAAAATTAAAAATAAGTATAATCATGGCTTAAGTCATTGTTAGTTGGATTTGCTATCAATTGCATCTCAAAGTATTCTTACAACTCATCTAGTCACCAAGCTAGAAATAAAAAAAAATCATCATTATTTCTTCTTTTTACCTCAATCATTACATCTCTTTTCTAACAATCCTATAAATGTTCCCTCCCCTAAATCTACATCGTATGTGCTCCACAACAATCACTAAAATTATGTCTCTATTTTCTATATGACAGTTCATGACAACCCCAGTATATCTTTTGCCATTATCATGGTCCCCTTTATTTGCTATCTAGGGAACATGGCCATTCTAGCCCTTGCTAGAAGAGGGACCCTTTGCACCTAAGTTTCATCAAGCACGCAGTCCTCTTTTTCCATCATGCCCTTCCTAACTGGTATGCTCCCTATCATCCAGAGAAGTTTTATTCCCTTTTGGAAAGAACGGCATGATCTCCCCCAGCCCACAGAATTAGTTACCGTATCTCTGACAGTTATTGTGTTGCAGTCATTTTATCTATGTTTATATCCCTCTTCCCACGACCGACCCTCTCAATTAGAGCGTGAATTCTAGAGAAGAAGCATGGCTTATTTATTCCTGAATCCTCAGAATCTAGCACAGTAAATGGCACATAATAGTCAAAAAATGTTTGCAGTGAACACAAGATTTCTGCCAAATTATGCTAATCAGAATTTGCTGAAGTGGAAAGAGATCTTGCAGGCCACCTGTAGTCCATTCATCTTGCCACTAAAGAAATAGGAACCCAAGGGGGATGAATGACTTGGTTAAGGTCACACACTGATGCAGTGTTAGGGCGAAGCTGAGCCCACCAGTACTTCCCTTCTAGTCCTCAGTGGTACCCACCATGCCGGGTGCTGCTAAGCATCTCTCTGAGCTGCTTTAATATTACTGCAACATTTCTCAGCTTTATTTTTCCACAATGCCATAATCCCTGCAGCAGGCCAAAATGCTTTACCAGTGAAAGAGTACAATTCCACAGTTAAATAAGAGAAGGAAATTAAATACTGTAGGGCCAGAAAGAAAAATGTTAAACCAAATTCAATTTGGAAGGCAGGTTTTAGATTCATCACCCACAGGTGTGCGTGTGGGCACATGTATACATGCACCAAAGCTCTGTGTGTCACATGATCACATGCATTGCTTTTTGAGAGGATTCTTTTATCTCTAGAATCAGAAAGCCAGATTTGGGGAGAGTGTACAATGTGGTCACCTGTCACTTCTGCGTCATAAATGCCCCCTTTACCATACACCCTGGGGGCCCAGTGAATTAATGATGCAAAACTTCATCTCCATCTAACTCCTTCTTGTCAATGGCTAAAAAAGCATACTGAAAAATGAATTGCTTCTTGAGCTGCTTCCCACATATAAGCTGGTGAGAGGAATTCAGGCCTCAGCCCACCAGAGTACCCTAGGCCCCCTCTAAGGAATATGGGTATCTTGACACACTAAGTTTCAGGCTGTGTGATTACAGGCAGCCAAATCCCCAGATGAGGGATTTTTAAACAAGTTGGTGATTTTCAGATGAAGGATACCAGCCACAGAAGTTTAAAGTGTTCCTGTGCAACTTGGGCTGCCAGTGAAATACCAATTTCTCCTTTTTTTAGAACAATTATTTCTTTTATTTTTCCCCAGACAAACCCTCAGACATTCTTCTCCTCCCTTCTGAGGCTTCTTTTTGAAAGATCCAGTGCAGTAGATCATGCAGGGTTACTCCCCAGATAGAACTGCTGAACACAGGTGCATGCTGGGACTTCAGTGTCTGGCTTAGTCTCTGATTTGTTGCCGGAAAAATACTCACTGTAGTTTCCCAATTCCCAAATGTGGATACTTTGAAGATGGATATGATGTATTAATTTTGTGTTTTTACAGATTTATGCTCTGTGGACATAACTACATTTTTCTAAGAAATGAAATGAGAGCTGACTTCAGAGTCTGTATGTCAGTGATGGTGTGCGAGTGCTTGTGGGCTTTCCCGCCTCTTTGAGGAGGCATTAAAGCTGCTCAAAATGAAAATAAAGAGCATGTTGTTTAAACTGGGGTTGAGGGGACCCCATTTTCAAACTTTGTATCGTTGATATGAAAACTAAAAATGGCAACCTCGGAAGGGCATCACACCGTGTCTGGCAAATAGATCATTCAGCAAATAGCAGCTCCTTCCTTCATTCCATAGTTGCCCCTCATCTCATTGCAAAGTATCAGATTCTTGTTCCTAAGGTTTGGCAGTCCCCTGGTAAAAATACAAAGATGGTTTTCTGATATTCAACAAGCTTTTTGAAAAGACCTATGGGCAGCACAAATATAAGAAGCATAATCCCCAACATCAAAAATGTATGCCATTGAGAGATTCAAGATGGCAGATTAGAGGAAGGCTGCATTTTGAGTTGCTCCCAAGTTTTGGATTCAAGCAGTGGAAGTGCTGCTTCCCAGAGAGGTGGGTAAAGGAGGGAATTCTCTGAAATTCAATAACGGATAGTTAGAGTCTCTTAGAGACTCAGAAATTTGAGTGCATTGAACAAAGAACAAGAAAAAGTGCATTGCAGCCAATCCAGTTGCTGCAGTGGCAGTGGCAACAGTGCTGGGAGGGACAATATAAATAGAGAAATACAATGGACAATTTTGGCACAGAAAAGCCTGCAGATCAGAAAAGCAGTCTAAACTTAGCTGACCATTGGCTGCACAGAGAGAACTGGTGTCTGACAAGTGCTCTGTGTCACTCAATTGGCAAGTAGAAAGCTAAAACAGGAGCCATTTGAGAAGCTACACTTCAGCTTGCTGCTGCAAGAACCCAGGAGATTGTAGCAAACATAGTCATATTGTCTCAGCAAGTGCCTACCATGTGGCCCAGGGTGCACCTAGAAGCGTGTGAGTGAAACAAGCAGAAAGGATTGTACCCAGTGGAAATCAAATCAGAAACATGGAGAGGAGGGCACCTTGCTTTCCCTTTGAGTCTGGCCGCTCATGTGACCAGCTGAAGAGAGGCAGGAAACTGAACAGGCAGGCATGAATACACTCATGGGCAGCAGAGTGTGTGAGACCTGTGGAGGGTTCACTCCCCTGCCCCATGAGTAGAATTTTGGGGAGGCTCCAAAGATCCAGACTTCCAGCAGCAACCAGGATCTGCCAGGCCCTAGGGATGCACTAATCTAATCTCTACAGTGTAGATGCCACATGACAAAGTCCCTGATTAGACCCAACTGCAGGAACTCCCCTCAGAGAACTCTGCAGCAGCCTCACCCTGGTAGTGCCTTGATTTGGTATATCCAGACAAACCTCCAATCTACAATACGCCCTATTCCACCCTATCTATACTGCTGGGAAGGTAAGCTGAGAGCTATCTTTGCTAGCTTCAGTTTAGCTACTCCAGCTAGCAGGTTGGTGAGCTACAACAAAAGAGGAAGGGGCCAGGTGGCAGCCCTTGCTCTTTCTTTTTCTTTTGGCATATAGCTCAAGGAGAAATAGAAAGAAGCAAAATCAGGTATAGGCAGTGACCATCCATCCTTGTTGAGACTTTTGACCACCTTCTGTGGAAACATTTCTTCTATTTTTCATTAAGAATCTTTTTTTTCTTTTCTTTTTTGTTTTTGTTTTTTGGTGTTCTTGCTGTGCTGATTAATTCATGGATGTAGATGTGTGTGTGTGTGTGTGTGTACATATACACATATACATTTTTTCTTTTTTTCTCATTTTTAGCATTTTAAAAAAAATAACAGTTATTTTTTCTTGTCATGATTTTTGAGAGTTAGGGTTTTTGTTTTATTCTGGTTTTGTTTGTTTATCTTGTTTCTCTTTCTCTCCTTTGTTCTCCCACTAACAGCCAAATCTTTTGTTCTCTCTCTCTCCTCTTACTTTATTTTTCCTATTTTTATCTCCCTCAGAGACATCACACCTACATCTCTTCTGCATTCTTTTTGTTAACATTTTGAGGATTCTAAACTTTATTACCACTTTTTTTCTCTTAATTAACTATATTTTTTACCATCTTTTAGAGCTATTTGGTTTATATAAATCCTGCTCTCACCATTTATGTTATTGCAGTATTAGAACTGTGGATGGCACTGTTTATTTTAATGCCATATCTAGTTCATGGTTATTTATTGTTTTTGCTGTTGGCAATTTCTTACCTCACCATTCTTGTTTTGTGTGGTAATTAGTATTGTAGATGTCATAGTAGGCATCAGGTATTTATATTAATACTGTATATGATTTATATAAGTTGTTGGTGTTGTTTGTTTCCCCCTTTTCCATGAGGTGCTGGAAATCTACAGGAACAGTTCAAGTTCATAAGGTAGAGACTCTGCTGATAAATTAAACAGAGTCAGACAGTGTAACATACTCCACATACAAATTAACCATATTTAAACTTCAAGCAACACTTTAATACAAATAATAAAGTAATTAAAGCCCCTAAACTAGTGACCAGGCCCCAAGTAGAAATGGCTGGTGGGGTGGTGCTCAGCTCCCATTCAGACTTCCACTCTTATAGCAAAAACAGAATTAACACAAAGGCTATGGATATCACACCTATGTGGGGTCTCAATCTAGATCACTCTAAGACAAATTGGCAAAAGAAGACTGTGCCCTAAAAAGGCCCACACATGACAGGGGAAGAGAAATCCATCCCAACAGATATATAAAACCCAGCATAGAAATACAAGAAATATGAAAAAACAAGGTAACATAATGTTTCCTAAAGTTTATAGTTCACCAGTAATTGACTCCAAAAATATTGAAATGGATGAAATATCAGATAAAAAATTCAAAATAATGATTATAAAAATGATCAGTGAATTCCAAACACTGAACACAGAAAGTAAGGAATGAATTAAGGAAGTCAGTGCAGGATATCAATGATAAAATTAATAAGGCAATAGAGATATTGAAAAAGAACCAACAGAAATCCTGGTAATGAAAGACAATAATCAAATAAAATGTTCACTTGAAAGTTCCTCTAATAGAGTAGACCATGCTGAAAACAGAATCCCAGAGCTGGAAGACAAAGGGACTGGCTTTGAATATTCAGACAGTACTAATGAAAAGAATATAAGTAACCATGACTAGAATATACAAAACTCTGGGACAACTTTAAGAGACCAAATTTAAGAATCATTTGTATTGAAGGGGGTTATAAGATGCAGATTAATGGCATGGATTACCTGTTCAGTAAAATAACAAGAGAAATTTTTCCAAACTTTGAGAATGAGATGGACATTTAGCTATACGATGCATATAGAACCCCAAATAGATAAGATCATAAAAAGTACCTGTCCATGACACATTATAATTAAAATGTCTGTCATAAATAACAAGGATAGAATCCTAAAAGCCTCAAGAGGAAAATTGTCAGTTCACATTTAGATGCAAGACAATCAGAATGCTAAATTTCTCAGAACAGTAAAATCCAAGAGATCTTGGGATGATGTGTTCCCAAGCCCTGAAAGAAAATATGTATCAACCAAGATTGCTATATCCAGCAATCCTTCAGATAAGCAGAAATAAATACCTTTGAAGATAAGTAGAACCTAAAACAATGTATTACTACTAAGCTAAAACTACAGAAAATAGTTTACACAGAATAAATAAAAAACAAACCCAGAACTAACAAGTGAAGAAATATCAATGAAGTAACTGAGACCCAAATTAGTAAAATTGGAGATGAAAAAGAAGAAATCACCACAGGCATCACAGAAATCCAGAGAATCATTGGGGAATATGTTGAAAACTTACACACCAATACATTGGAAAACCTAGAAGAAATGGATACACTTTTATACACATATAACTGTTCAAAATTGAATGAGGGGGGCATGGAACACCTAAACAGACAAATAGAAGATATCTCAATATCTCTAATGAGACAGAAGCAGTAATAAAAATCCTTCCAACAAAAAAAGCCCAAGGCTAGATGAATTCTCAGCTGAATTCTATCAGACATTTAAATAAAAACAAATGCCAATGTTCTCCAAATTATTCCATGAAATAGAAAGGGATGGGACACTTTCAAATTCATTATATGAAGCTAGTATCACTCTCATTCCAAGACCAGATAAGGGCACACTGAAGAAATAAAACTATAGGCCAATATCCCTGATAAACATAGATACAAAAATTCTTAATAAAATTTTAAATGACAGTCAACATACATGTGAAAAAACATTCAACATCTCTAACAATTAAAGAAATGCAAATTAAAACTACACTGAGATTTCATCTCATTCCAGTCATAATGGCAATTATCAAGACTACAAGTAACAATAAATGTTGGTAAGTCTGCAGGGAGAAGGGAACACACATATATTTTTGGTGAGACTGCAAGTTGGTGCAACCACTCTGGAAAGAAGTATGGAGATTCCTCAAAAAAATGAGGAATGGAATCACCATTTGGCCCAGAAATTCCACTCCTGGGTGTATATCCAAAGGATTTTAAATCAGCATACTACAGTGACACAGCCACATCAATCTTTATAGCAGCTCAATTCACAATAGCTAAACTATGGAGACAACTTAGTTGTCCTTCAACAGATGAACGGATAAAGAAATTGTGATACACACACACACACACACAGGAGCATTACTCAGCCATAAAAAATGACTTTATGACATTTGACAGAGTATATCATGCTAAGTGAAATAAGCTAATCCTCAATCCCCCCAAAAACAAAAGTTGAATGTTTTCTCTGACATATGGCAACTAACTCACAATAAAGGGGTGGGGAATAGAAGTTCAGTGGATTAGACAAAGAAGAATGAAGGGAAGAGAGGGGGGATAGAAAAAGGATACAGTGGAATGAATCAATATGACTTTCCTATGTATATATATGAATACAGCACAGTGAATCTCACCATTGTGTAAATTCACAAGAAATTGATTTAAAAATAATAAGTATGGGTAAATGGCAGAAAGATCAAGAGAGGGAAGGGACCAGGAGAAAGGGCAAGGGAAGGGGAATAAGAGGTACTGGGCCCTGAATTAGAATAAGATATATTCCATGCACGTACTATTATGTAAAAATGGATTATACTGTTATGTATAACTGAAAAGTACCAATAAAAAAGAAAAAAATATTATCAACTCATTCAACAACATATAAGAAGATTGTATGTCATGACCAAGTTGGTTTTATCCCAGGGATACAAGAATTGTTTAACATATGCAAATCAATCAATGTAATGTACCACAAAAATAGAATTAAGGGTAAAAATCATAGTCATCTCAATAGATGCAGAGAAAGCCCTCAACAAAATTCAGCAACCATCCATGATAAAAACACTGAAGAAACTAGGGATGAAAGGAATCCCCCACCAGAACATCATAAAGGCTACACATGATATACCCGAAGCCAAAATTACAGTGAATGTGGGAAAAATTTTAAGCATTTACTTTAAAATCCAGAGCAAAACCAGGATGTCCACTTTCACCGCTCCTATTCAATATAGTGCTAGAAATTATAATCACAGCAATTAGGTAAGAGAAGGAAATTAAAGGGATAAAAATAGAAAAGGAAGAAGTAAAATTATCATTATTTGCTATGATCCTATACTTAGAAGACCCAGAAAGCTCTACCAAAAGACTGCTAGAGCTAACAACAAATTTAGCAATGTAGCAGGTTACAAAATCAACACAAAAAAATTAATAACTTTTCTATACACCAATAATATATCTACTGAGAAAGAAATCAGGAAAACAATCCCATTCACAATAGCCTCAAAACAAAAACAAAACCAAAAATAAAAATTTAGAAATAAATCTAACCAAGGAAGTGAAAGACCTCTACAATGATAACTATAGAACACTGAAGAAAGAAATCAAGGAACACACAATAAGACAGAAAGATCCTCCATATTCATGGATAGGCAGAATTAATGTCATTAAAATGGCCATACTACCAAAAACAATATACGGATTCAATACAGTACCCATCAAAAGACCAATCACATTCTTCATAGAACCAGAAAACAGTCCTAAAATTCATTTGGAAGAATGAAAGACCCAGAATAGCCAAAGCAATTCTAAGTCAAAAAAATCAATGCTGGAAGGGCTAGGGTGTGGCTCAGTGGTGGAGAGCTCGTCTGCATGTGTGAGGCACTGAATTCAATCCTCAGCACCACATAAAAATAAAATAAAGGCATCATGTTCACCTACAACTTATATATATTTATATATATATAAGTTTATATATACATAAACAATTTATATATATAAATTCATATATTGTATATATATTTATATATTATATATATTTATATTTATATAAATTTATATATATAAACAAGTTATGTATATATATAAATCAATGCTGGAGGCATCACAGTACTTGACTTCAAATTATACTACAAAGCTATAGTAATGAAATCTGCATTGTACTGGCATAAAACAGATACAGAGCAATGGTACAGAATAGAAAACAAGGAGACAAATCTGCACACATACTCTCCTCTAATACTTGACAAAGATGCCCAAAACATACACTGGAGAAAGACAGTCTTTTAAACAAATGGAGCTGAAAACACTAGCTATACATATGTATAAGAATGAAACTAGATCCCTATCTTTTCCCTTGCACAAAATTCAACTCAAAAATGAATCAAAGACCTAGGCATTAGACCAGAAACTATGCAACTTTTAGAATAAAATGTAGGGTCAACACTCCATCATACAAGCACAGGCAATGACTTTCTCTAATAGGACCAATAAAACTCAGGAGATAATGCCAAGAGTTAACAAATGGGATGGCATCAAATTAAAAAGCTTCTGCACAGCAAAAGAAACAATTAAGAATGTGAAGAGAGAACCTACAAAATGGAGAAAAATTGCTAGTTAATCCTCTGATGTAGGGATAATATTCAGAATATATAAAGAACTCAAAAAACTTAACACCAAAAAATCAAATAACCCAATTAATAGATGGGCAAATGAGCTCTACAGACTCTTCTGTAAAGAAATACAAATTGTCAACAAAAATGTTCAACATCTCCAGCAATAAGGGAAATGCAAATCAAAACTATACTGAAATTTCATCTCATTCCAGTCAGAATGGCAATGATCAAGAATACAAACAATAATAAATGTTAGAGAGGATGTGGAGGGAAAGGAATATTTTTATACTCTTCGCAGAATTGTAAATTAGAATAGCTACTATGGAAATCAACATACAGATTCTCAAAAGACTAGGAATGGAACCACCACATGTCCCAGTTCTCAGTATTTATTCTAGAGAATTAATGTCATCATGCAGGAGTGATACATGCATACCTATGTTTGTAGCAGCACAATTCACAATTGCAAAACTATGGAACCAACCTAGGTGTATATCAATGGATAAATGGATAAAGAACATGTGGTATATATACAAGTAGTTTTATTCAGCCATAAAGAAGAATTAAATTATGCCATTTGTGGGAAAATGGTTGGAACTTGAGAATATCATGTTAAGTAAAATAAGCCAAACTCAGAAAGTTAAGGGATGTATGTTTTCTGTTATTTGTGCAAGTTAGAGAGGGAAAAGGAAAATAAAGTGGGAAACTGAAAGGAAATCAGTAGAGTAGAGGAAAGGGATCAGGAGGGATGAAGGAGGGAAAGGAAAGGGAAAATACTGGGGAATGATATGGCCAAATTGTATTGTTACATTGTGAGTACATATGAATATGTAATAATGAATCCCACCAGTATTTGTAACTATAATGCTACAATAAAAATATGGAAAAAATATTTGTATTTTTGACCAAAGAAACCAGACAGTTTTGTTAACAGAAAATTTACAAGTAAAATTGGAACTGTTTTTTGTTCATTTGCATGTTCTTTTAGCAAGTATTTCTTGATACTCAATAATCTTCAACATTAGTTATAACACTTCCTAGTATTTATAAGATACTTTATAGCTTTCAAATCCTTTGAATCCTTTCATAACCCTGAGAAATAGATAAGAGAAGGATCATTACTCTCATTTAATAGAAACCATGATGTCAAAGACTTAATGGGGCAAGGGAGAATAACCTAGCAAAGAACCTAGCAGGTGAGGTGAGGTGAGTGGTGGTGGGAGGAGCAATGGTAATAACACTTCCTGTGACCAACACTGTCCCCAGCTGCCCATGCCCTTCCTCCTACAGGATTTGTTTTCCAGGCTGCAGAGAGCTGACAGCAAAACACCTCTTCCACTTCAGAGATGACTCCAGCTACAAAGTTGCTGCACCCCAAATCATGACCCTCCCTGGACAAGGACCTATATCCCATAACTGAATGATACTGTTGTTGAAGTTCATCCATTTCAACCTAGTTCTACACAACTCTTATGAGTCATGAGAGCTTCAGAGTGAACTATGGGTTTGGCCACATCACAGCTTGACTTCTCCCTCTACCTATTCTTCTTCCCTTCCCTTCTCTCCCAGAGTGATGAACCCAAGTCAACCCTTAATAAATACCTTGAATATTAAATAGCATATCAGAATTGATTCCTGGACAACCCAACACAGGCCTATTGGTACCAACACTTTCTGGGAATGAAGGTGGCAAATGGATTTTGGCACTGGATTGCTCACCTGTTTTTGGATCTAGAACATCAATTGAAGAGGTGACTAATTCCAAGAGAAGAAGGACCTTGCCACATGAGGACAAGAATACACAGTAACTAATCTCTTGATCTTACCCCAGAAGAACCTTAGCCATTTACTAGGTAAATGAACACTGAGGTCATGGAGATACCAAAGATTTTTGTAACTATTGGATATAGGGCCAGTGTCTTAGTCTGCTCAGGCTATTATAGTAAAATTCCTCAGGCTGGGCAATTTATAAATAATAGAAATTTATTGCCCACCAGTTTTGGAGGTTGGGAAGTCTTCTATCAAGATACCAGAAATTTTGTTGTCTGTTGAGGTCCTGTTCCCCATGATGGCCTTTATTGTTGTGCTCTTATGTGGTAGAAGGGAAAACAAACAAAAAATGAAATAAAATAAAACTCTGTTCCTTTTATAAGGGAACTAACCATATCCCAAATGCCCCATCTCTTAAAATTATCACTCTAGGGCTAAGTTCCAACATAAGAACTTTGGAGACACATGAACTTTCAGACCACGGGAGTTGAGGTACCTGGAGAACTGAAGTACCAACATGGCCCCTTTATTAGAAGTAATGGCTAATAAAATTAATCCTGGCTAAGATCCAGCTCACTGGAGATCCATTGTGACCTCAGAACCCACGAGTTTATTCTTTTCCTCATTCTCCAAAGTGGACTTTGATTAGACATACTTGTCATCAGCGAAGTCCCCATGGTGGTCCCTTTGGCTTATGGAGCAAAGACTACTCACAATGGAAAGGCCAAACAGAAATCTCTGAAATTATTCCCTCTCCCATTATGATGGGAGATAAAAATCATGATGATAATAGATGAAAATCATACACATACCATGAAGATGGCAGAAATTAGCATTATTCATGAGATCTAATGGAAGTGGGAATGGTGATACCCATCATGTCCTCATTTAATTTACCAATCCGTCCCCTGAAGAGACCAGATGCTTCCTAGAAGATGGCAGAGACTTCCCTAAACATGACTACACAGAACCTACAATTGCAGCTGCTGAGCCAAAAGTGATATTTTTACTAAGGCAGATGAATATGACCCTGGGTACATGCTTTTTGACCACTGAATTTATAGATGCATTATCTTCTTTCTATATTACATAGAGAACTAGTAATAGTTTGAAGTCCCATAGAATGAATACCAATATAGACTCACAGTTTTGTCTTATGGGTTATGCAGACTCTTTCCATTCTCTATCATAATATTGTTTGTAAAGATCTGAACCATTTGGACATCCCACAGAACAGGATACATTAATTCACAAATTGATAACATCACCATTATTGAATTAGAGGAACAAGAAATGGCTAGCATTTGGAGGTTTTACTAAGCAAGAAACATGTGCTCCAGCATACAGAAATGTCAAACAAAAATTTAGAGGCATGTCACATTAGTAAAACTTAGAAAGATCCATGGGCAGGGGTAGTTTGGGAGTTCTATCCAAAATAAAATTCAAATTATTTTATCATCTTTCTCCCATCACAAAGAAAGTTACCCAGAGGGACCTATTAAATCTCTCCATGTTCTGAAGGTGGCATGTTCCATACCATATAAAGAAGGCTTTCAGGTTTTAGAGATTCCAAAGTAGAAAAGAACACTGAGGGTTCTTTTAGCAGGTTCAGGGTACAATGTCAGTATCCCAAAGACCCTATGATTTTAGAAATACCAGTGGTGAGAAAAGATGCCTTATGGAGTTTATGGTAAAGCCCACTGGGAAAATGATACAAAAGCCTGAGCTTCTGGAGCAAATCTATGCTGTTGGAATCACATACTTTTCAAACATATCTGGCATATGATTGAGTCTGATAGAGAACATTTCACTAAAGGGGCATCAAATGACTGTGAATCTAGAACTGCCTATCATGAACTGGGTTCTGTGTGATCCACCAAGTTATAAGGTCAAGAAGGTCCAGCAACAAAATGTTATAAGATAGAAGTGAACCCTTGGGAATAAAGCACAAGCAAGGGGGAAATACAAGCCAGCTGCATGGAGACTTGACTCTGATATTCATTATTGCCACAGTAGCATTACTGTGTCTTCCCACAGCCACAGTTGAATGGTACAGGTGGAAGATGCTCCTATAGACCATGTGACCAAGGAGTAAAGGATCCATGCAATATAGACAAATGGGTAAGCTCATTCGGTTTGTGAAAATGAAAATGGAATTTTGTACTATATCTTCACTTGAGGTTAGCCTTGAAAAACAATTGAGAGAAAATATTACTAATGGACAGAGCTTTCCAGAGTACGCATGGTCATCTACTCTTCTCTGAACAGAGAAAGGCTCCAAGACCAGGTGTTCACACTCCTCATGCTTAAGGACTCGGATCACCATACAGGGCAACAACCAAGACCAACAGAGGAGCTAGCTGGTAAGGGAAGTGTGAAATAGAAAATGGAATGAGAAGAGTGTGGAAAGAAGAGTGGTACACACACATATACATGAATATACACCTATATTTACATGTATAGGTACAGATACACACACACAGTGGCGAATGACTTGGATGTCTGGTCCTAGATTGAGAAAGAGAAAGATTAGGTAGTAAGGTAGTCTTGGGGTGGAATATGCATGGAGTAGACTCAGTATGAAAATCTTTGTATTGCATCTTCCTGCCTCCCAAACATGTCTACGGCAGAAGAGATCAAAAGGAGACAAAATGACTTGACCAGTTTATGTCAGCTAGCCTCTGATATTGCTCACCCTGGTTTTGGTCTCAGAGGCAGTTGAGCCAAGTGACCATAACAACTGAGGTAGGAATGATCGGTGTTTTAAAAGCATGGACTCTCACATACAAAGCGTGACCTAGAAACTATTGCCACTGAATATCCCACCTATCAAAACCTGAGACCAATGTTGAATTCCTTAGAAGACAGAAAAATCTCCCATGCTCCTGGATAGGCAGAATCAATATTGTCAAAATGGCCATACTACCCAAAGCACTATATAGATTCAATGCAATCCCAATGTCATTCCTTATAGAAATAGAAAAGGCAATCATGAAATTCATTTGGAAGAATAAGAGACCCAGAATAACCAAAGCAATCCTTAGCAAGAAGAGTGAAGCAGGAGGCATCACAATACCAGACCTTAAATTATACTGCAAAGCTATAGTAACAAAAACGGCATGGTACTGGCACCAAAATAGACATGTAGACCAATGGTATAGAATAGAAGACACAGAGATTAACTCACTCACATATAGTTGAATTCCTTATATGGTACTACTCCTTGAGAAAACTAATTGCCCACTTGGTCACAAGTTGACTACACAACCTGGAAATGGCAGAAGTCTTTCTGACAAAAACAGACACACATCTCAAGCATTGCTGTGCCTTTTTTCCCCATAGAGATGTAAATAGATATACATGGGCTTATGGAGTTTTTATCCACCAGTAGGGTCATATATCTTTCAGAATCAGACCTTGGAACCCCACACAGTAAATACACTGAGAGTAAAACTCATGTGATCAACTAGCCATGCAACACATCCTACCATCCAGACACTGCTGACCTGATCAGCAGGAAGGAAAGGCTTTCAGAAGGCATGGCTGAAGACTTAGCTTCAAAGAGGTACTTTACAAGAATAATAGGCCAATCTCTTGGATGCAGTGGATACCTTCAACCAAAGATCTGTTTATGGGACTCTCTCCAATAATCAGAATACCTGAGCCTATGAGTAAAAGGGGTAGAACTAGAAGTGGTGTAGTTACCAACACTCCTGATGACCCACTTAGGAAATTTATGCTTTTCATCCTCACATATTAGGCTCTATGCGATTAGCTGTCCTGGCCACACAAGGAGGAGCACTTCAGGCAAACAATATGGCTAGAGTGCACTGAAATATATACTACAGCTTCAATCTGCTCATTTCAGGATTCTCATGTTTAGGGACCAGCAGGAAAGAAGAGATGCTATCTTTGCA
>CM053399.1:123700113-123858761 GCA_028644305.1 Xerus rutilus | reverse complement strand
TTGCATCACAAACTGGTTGGTAGCTTACAGTGTTTCACACAGAGTAGCAAGAAAAAAGTTCAGCTTTGCAGACATCACAAAACTGTCACTTCCAACACACTGCCTGGACTGAGTTATTTTCTACTTATTCTGCAAGTCAAACTATGGGGAAGGTGAAATAAATGCCTGAAACCATCGAGCTATCCTTCTTTTTTGTCTGCAGGAACTAATATTAATTCCAGGAACATGTTCAAATGAATGAGTAGATATGTCATCAGGACAGAGGCTGAGAACACGAGGTGTCTGAACAGTGTCTTACCTTCTGCCCCTTTCTCTTTTATTCATTTCCTGTCCTCTCTGGCTTTCTCCTTTCCCCATCCATGGTGCTATGAAACAAAATTCCTACTGTATTTCCAATGTAAAAGAATGAGGGAGAGGCATTTCTTCACATTCAGAGAAGGAGACGGGTGGGGGATGGCACTTACATCATTTCAGGCAAGTGTATGCAGCTCAAATCAGATCAGTTCCCAGAATCAGCAGAAGCTTAGTTCCAGCAAGGGCTCTCTTCCTACCAAACTCATTCTTCTTGTCCACCATGAGAGGCAATTGCCATCAGACTGTAATTTCTCAGAGAGCATGCAAAGACCAAAACTTGTAAATACAGAACACAAATAGTTCTCATTAAGTCTGCTCAGGGCAAGGTGTTAATTCAGAACTGATACTGACTTTCTTTGAAATATTTGGGAAAGGAAGCACCAGTAGATGAGGGATGTTTATGGAAACTGCCAGAAATGAAATGCAACTGGGATTTACTGATTGTATTTCTTATTTTAAATCATTCTTTTGTGAAGAAAAGTTTACTTTCAAAGTCTGATAGAGTTTTGTGATTCACTTAGAAGCTTTGACATTGGACGCTTTATTTAATTTTCATCCTCATTTTGTGTCATCCATGGGGTCTTCTAGAGCACAGTGTAAAGCAAAGATGCTCAAAACATAACTTAAGGATGAGAGGAAGTAAGAAAGGAGAAAGAAGCATTCTTTACTTCTCATTACAAGGATGGAGAAACAGGTCAAAATCTGCAATAATCTAAAATCAAAGAACAAATACTCATGGAGGTGTGATTTATCTCCTCCCCAAATGGGGCCTGTAGTCAGTAACAAACATTTTTCTTGAAATTTGTAACCAGAATAACTCCTGATGGCTGAGCACCTCAAAATGTAGTATTTGCAATCCTGATGAAAAGCTTATAGGAAGATGTTATGGGTTGTCAGGTCAAAAGCAATATTTTTTTGTTTCTTGTTGAAAAAAAGATCTTCCTTTAACACTATTAAAGTCTGATAGGAAGAGCGTGTTTTTAAAACGTGTCTACCTTTAGCGAATTCCAGACACTAATGGCTTTGAAGTAATTCTTACACACTTTAAAGTAAATGACATCCTTAAGAAATGTCTGACTTGGTATTTACACGTATTCATATTCCCAGGCTTCCTGTCTAGTTTGTCAACGCTACATATGTCTTTAAGAAGACTGCTTTAAAAGGAGATAAATTGCAGTGCTGAGAAATGCATAAATGACGGGAGGCCCTCATTTTGCCCTTACATAGGCACACTCGTCGAGGCTAATGGAATTTATCTTTATACAAGAGACTCTCTTTCATGGCTTGAGTTGACAAACTCCCTGAAATTTACTCTAGGAACAACTCTCAGCTTGTTGATTTCTACTTCACCTCATAAATGCCTGAGGTTGTCCTAATTAAAAGTATGTTGCAAAATCATTGTTTTGGAGCTCATAGGCTGCAGGTTTTCCATTTGATGGGCAGTCCTGGTTCCTGGACCCACAAAGGGCTCTCCCACACAGCTCTGGCAGAGATTTCAGTGTTTATTATCTTGTTTATTTACTTGTTCACCTTGTCTTATCTGTCAATCTTGACTGATAGAGTCCAGGTCCAGAAGTCAGGTAACTCTAGCCTCCACAAGTTCAAGTTGGAGAAGCAGGGATTCAGAAACATAGATCACATACACTATGCTTGTTGTCAAAAGCATATACACTTGAAGGCAGTTGCAATGTCCATGTTATTCATTATGGTACTTTTCTATGGCTGCTGTAAATAATTAATGCAAAGTAGGTGGCTTAAAACAACAAAAATTTTTCTCTCATATTTCTGGAAATTAGAAGTCCAAAATCAAAGTGTTCAGTAGAAACTGTGCCACTTTAAAAGGCAAAAAGACCCTGGAAGAGGGTAGTATCAGTTCTGTGCCTCTTCTAGCTTCTGGAGGTTCCAGGCATTCCTTGGTTTCTGATCACATCACTCTAATCTTTGTCTCCAGAGTTACATGGTCTCTTCCTCTTCATGTGTCTGTCTTCTCTTGTCAGTAGATTTAGGGTTCACCTAGATAATACAGGATCACCTCATCTAAACAACTTAATCTGCACAGAACCTTATTCCAAATAACATCAAAGTGACTTAAACAAAGGTAATATTCACAGGTTGCAAGCATTAGGATACGAACAAATTTAGGGATGCCACCACTCAACCCACTACACTGACCATTTCATATCCAGTTCCCTGCACGGTGCCTAAGTGGTAGTAGTGATCCAGAAACATTCATTGAAAGAAAGATCAAATGCTTCTAGTCCCTCCCAGAGCTTTCTTCCTTCTTAGCTACCTTAGCCTAATGGCCCCAGGCTGAATCCCTGCCCCCTATCTGTCTCTCTACTTCACTATCAGCTAGTACTCAAACCTAGGATATAAAGCATCACTGCAGTAATGATAGTTCCCAGAATTCTATATTTCACAAAACAGCCTAATTAAAATATAATTTTAAAAAGGGATGAACTGATACAAGTTTGCCAACATTATGTTTTGCCAAACATTGATTTTTCGAAGTCTACTAATTATCATCATCAGTTCATGAGAAAAAAAAAATCAATAACAGTAAAAGTGTAAGAAGGACTTTACCTCAAAGGAAAGGAGAGTTAGCAATTTCATAAAAATATTCCTAATATGGTTCAGAAGAAAACTTTGTTAGGCTCTAACAGAGATCTACCTGTCCATGTCTATTCTACCCAGTGCATCTCATGGATGGATGAAACAAGGCTGAAGGAAGTGAAAGATATTCCTAAGGTCACAGAGCTGAATAGAAAATAGACTCCAGAGCTGGGCACGGTGGCGCAAGCCTGTAATCCCAGCACTTTGGGAGGCTGAGACAAGGGAATCGCAAGTTCAAAGCCAGCCTCAGCAATGGCGAGGTGCTAAGCAACTCAGTGAGACCCTGTCTCTACATAAAACACAAGTAGAGAGTGGCCCAGAGCTCAACCTCCAGTACCAAAAAAGAAAAGAAAATAGACTCCAGATATCATGACTACTTACTGATAATTATGATCCTAATAACAATAATGTTTCTAATGGTAACAATGACTGTGTAATGGGCACTCACTATGTGCCATTACACACAGACCTTGTACAGTATTTACTACATAGTTTTTATTCTATCCATAATAGTAATGATTATAATACACGTTGATATTTATTGAATCTTCCCTATGTGGGGCCTTCACAACAGTCCTAGGAGATAGCAACTACTATTATACACAGTGACATAAACAGCAGTTGAGTGTTAGTGTGACGATGCACTGGAAGCAGCAGAGCTGGAGATGGCATCGAGCCTTGGTGTTAAGTGTGATATTCAACTAGTCTCTTTTCTCCGTGCATCTTCAACAATCTTCTCTCCATGGGCTCTTTCCTCTCAGCACTGGAACCTCTCTAAACCTCTTTCCTTTGCTTCCACTGCTAGAGTAAAACACTTTCTACTGTGGAATCCTGTCTATGGTGGTGATCTCAGATCAAAGAAGATATTTTTGCTTAACAGCTAGAAGGAGGGACTCCCATCTGTTGAAGCCTAGAATGCGACAGCCGAAGGAATTCAATGGAGGCCTTCTCCCTCTTCTTCTGAAACCTAGGGGTTCCCAAGTTCCCTTGTGCCAGCCCATGGTGCAGACCTTGTCTCTTACCCAGCATAGCTCTTCTTTTTCAATCTGTGCTACGAAGAAAGGAATCCAAAAGATGCTGTGCGTATATAAAGATAGTACTGCAAGGTGGTCTTTAATAACCACATTTTGTGGACATTAACTACAATAAGAACTACTTTTTGCTGTGAACAATTATAAGCTTGAATCTAATCAAGGACTTTACTTAAGAGGCAATACAGCCAAGTGAAGAGAATGAACACTAGACTCAAACTGCCTGGGTATGAATCTTAGCTTTATAATTACCTGTGCAGCACTGAACAAATTATTAAATCTGCTCGAAGCCTTAATTTCCTCATCTGTCAATTGGGAATAATGATAATAATACTTGTGACAATTAAATGAAACAATTTATCTAAATAACATAAAAGCCCCAGATATAGTAAATTTTCAATAAACATGAGCTGAAATCATTATGTTAATTACCCTGTTTGATCCTTAAACAATTAGATTATATTATTATCCATATTCGTCCCATAGGAAATAGGTTCAGGGAGTCTAAGTGACTTATCCCAAGTTATAGTTCCTTCTGGGGACCAGGGATTCTTGTTATTCTCACTCAGTCCTCAGAATTGTATTCTACTTCCCTTTTTCATACACCACAATTGACTGATCCCTCCCTTTGCGGGGAGTCAATTAAAATAAACAGGGCTGTGAGTACATTTATTATTACTATTATTGTTAGTAACAACCTCAAGATGGAGGCTAAAACTATAAATGAAATGCACTGAGAAAAAATTAATAAATTAACTAGAAGCATTAACTAAAGTGAATATGATTACATTTCAGACCAAACTTTTAAAAATAGGCTGTAGGATTCCAATTTTGCTCCAGAATTTTTCTTTTTGAAGTTTGCTTTTTACTGGTACTTTCATTTCTTAGAGCAGAGCTAGGGCATTTAAAAACACAAGTAGATAAGAAGGTCGCACAACACAACTAAGAAAATAGAACTTTATACTAATACCCATAAAGGGGCAGAGATATTAAAAGTGGAAATCAAATAGAAATTAAAGCAATAACTAAATTCAATGGTTCTAATTCAAATTTCTAAGATTGCCCTGTGGAGGGTTCCAGCTACTACTTCCTGACTTCATATTGCAGTCAAGGAACAGTGCTGTGAGGGCACATTATACATTTTCCTATGAGGACCATTCTGCATTTTCCTCTACGAATCTACATTAACCTGTTGGGCATCATAGATCCTCCACTCCAATTACTTGTGCAAAGGAAGATGTTTTAACTTTGCACAGTGTTAAAAAATAAGGAAAGTCTTTGAACTTAGAAAATCTAGTCACCCAAGACTTGGGGAAATAGAGGTATGGAAATAGGTACACAAATGGCACAGGGTCTCAGTGAGGCAGGAATACAAAACTTACATGGGCCAATTATAAAGAATAGTCTGGGCCAGGCATCTTTCGGCAATGATACCTATAGGAGAAAAGAATATCTACAGTCCCCACTGCAAACTTATCAAGGGTAGAGCAGTGTCCTGTTTATCACTCTTCTTTCTGTACCTTGCAAAGAACCTTGGCATGGAGTGGAAACATCAGTCTAGAAGCCAAAAGGGCATCCAATAGCTACAGTCAACAATTCTCAGATTCAACTTTCTCATTTGCTGATAATTATGTCCTCAGAAAGTTATTTAGTGTTTTTGAGGCTCCATTTCCTCATTTGTAAAATAGTTGACTGTGACCTCCATTTCACAGAAGGATTTTCATGACTTAATGAACTGGCAATATAAAACTTGCCTTGTACGTTGCATTATTAGGAGTTTGATTATTTTTATTGTTAGTTTAGTAATGCAGATCCAATGTGACAATAAGATTACATAATTATCTATAGGTCAAGAGCAGAAATTTCTTAACAGCAAGAGATATTGCCTAGGTGCAAAATAAATATCGGCATTACACATTTACCTTCAACTCAGTGACAAATGTATGTGTGTGTGTGTGTGTGTGTGTGTGTGTGTGTTTGTGTGTGTATTCTGAACTAACAAAACGTCAGGAAGAAATTACTAAACAATTAAGAAGTTTTGTATTTTTACAGGAGGTTGCTTGGATTTTGTTTTGTTTTATTTATGAAAAATATTTTTTTTTGCTTAAAATCATTGTTAGCAGATACTCAGTATAGAGAATTTAGATAATATAGATATGCTAAGTGAAAATAAAAATAATATGTAATCCCATTACCCAGAGATAACTTAGTAATAGTTATAGTCTTCTTCTCTACATATATATGTTTCTAAATATTATATGTAATAAAAATGAACCATACAATATGTACTATTTTGCCTACATAATAATATGCTCAGTATATCTTTCAAGGGTAGCATATGCAGATTTGTAATATTAATTTTAACACAGGCATACTTTTCTGAGTATATGAGGTAATTATTTACCAATAATTTCTTTCAGATATTTAATTCTAATGATTTTATCGTAAAAATAAGAATATTTTTGTGATTTTACAATTTTTCCTTAGGATAAGTACCTCAATGTAAAAATTTTTGAATAATAATTTTAATATTGATTTAATACATAGATTTTAAAGATATATGGATTATTAAGGGAATTAAGTAGATATGACCAAATTAAACTACAAAGTAGATACTAATTTACACTCCTACTAGCATTGCTCAAAGTTTCTAGTTTCTACATATTCTATCAACACTCAATGACATTAAAAATACGTTATCAATCTGATAAGTAAAGACTGTTATCTAACTTCTGTTTTAAGTAGCATTCTTTTGATTACTAGAGAGATTGCACAATTTTCTTCTATTATCAGGTAGCAACTGTTAAAATAGTTCCTAGTGATTCTCACCTTCTTGTGCAGTTGCCTTCACTTAATCATGGGTTGTAAATGTGACTTGCTTCCAGATGGCAAAAGTCATGGGATGTCAATTCTGATACTGAGTTACACAAAGACAGTGACTTCCACATTGCTTACCTCCTCCTACTTTCCCTCTCTCAGAGCCCTCATTCTAGGAGACACAGTCTGCCATGTTGTGAGTAGCCCTGTAGAGATACCCACATAGCAAGGAAGTAATGTCTTCAGCCAACAGCAGTGTGGGTGTGTCTTGCCAACAGCCATGTGAGTGAGCCAGGAAGTGAATGTTCCCTGACCTGGCAAGAGTCAGGTGAGTGAGTCCCAGCTGAACACTTTAAATGCATTCCTAAAAGAGTTTCCTCAAATCCATAGATGAAACTTCTGCATGAGAACTCAAACACTTACTGAGCATAGGAGGAAAAAAGCTACCATGAGCAAACATCAGGAGAAACAACACAGCACATGGTCCAGTCTATAAACACTGTAGGTAAAGGAATGGTGAAATGTGGAATATAAAATCATCATGTTTTATGTGTACAGAAATAAAAGAGTGAGATACAGGAGGTTGCTTTCCTGGCTACTTCATGGAGTGAAACTAAGAAAGCAGATAAGCAGCTTTTCAGCAAGTAAGCTGCAGGATACCTTCAGGGACACTATAAGTCCACAGGGTAGAAACTCTACCGCCTCAGATCCACACTGCTAGATGGGAAGACACACTGACAACATGAAAAAGCAAGGGAACAAATTGCCACAAACAAACCAAGATACTACAATAGCAGAATCCATCAACACCACAGTGGAAGAAATGTCAGAGGAGGAGTTTAGAATGTAAATAAACTGATCTGCAAAGTAAAGGATGGTATAAGAAATTAAATCAGAGAGAAAAGTCAGGAAGTGAAAGATCACTCTAATAAAGTATCAGAGATTTAAAAAAAAAGCATAAATCCTCAAAATGAAGGAAACAATAAACCAAATTAAAAATTCAGTAGAAAGTATCATCAACGGACTACTTGGAATACAGAACCTCAGACAATGAAGACAAATATATAATTTTGAAAATAGAGTTGACCACAGAGAGAAGATGTTAAAAAACCATGAACAGAACTTCCAAGAATTATGGGATAACATGAAAAGATCAAATTTAAGATTTATCAGGATAGATGAAGGCATGGAGAGAAAAATCAAAGGAATGTTCAATCTTTTCAATGAAATAATATCAGAAAAGTTCCCAAACCTAAAGAATGAAATGGAAAATCAAATACAAGAGGCTTACATGACCCCAAATGTACAAAATTACAACAGATCCACACCAAGGCACATGATAATGAAAATGCCTAACATACAGAATAAGGATAGAATTTTAAAGGCTACAAAAGAAAAAGATCAGATTATGTATAGGGGGAAACCAATTTGTATCTCAGCTTATCTCTCAACCTAGACCCTCAAAGCTAGGAGGTCCTGGAATAACATATACCAAGCTCTGAAAGAAAATGGATACCAACAAGAATTATATCCAGAAAAATTAAGCTTCATATTTGAAGATGAAATAAAAACTTTCCAGGATAAACAAAAGTTAAAAGAATTTGCAACTAGAAAGCCTGCACTATAGAATATTCTCACTAAAATAATCCATGAAGATGAAATGAAAAAAAAAAGTGAAAACCAGCAAAAGGAGAAACTACACTAAAGGAATAATCAATCAAAGGAGAAACTAATTCAAATTAAAAACTAGAAATAAACCCAAATGACCAGGAATATAAATCATACCTCAATAACCTTGAACATCAAATGCCTAAACTCATCAATCAAAAGACATAGACCAGCAGATTGGATTAAAAAACAAGACTCAACAATATGCTGTCTCCAAGAGATTCACCTCATAGGCAAAGACATCCACAGACTGAAGGTGAAATGATGGGAAAAAACACATTACTAACATGGAACACATAAACAAACAGAGGTTTCTGTACTCATCAGATAAAGTGGATTTTAAACCAAAGTTAATCAGAAGGGACAAGGAACACCATTTTATACTGTTCAAGGGAATTATACATCAACAAGACATAACAATCGTAAGTATTTATATCCCAAACAATGGAGCATCTACATACATCAAACAAACCTTTCTCAATTTCAAGTATCAAATAGACCACAACACAATAATACTAGGTAACTTTAACATGCCTCTGTCACCACTAGATAGAACCTCAAAACAAAAACTAAATAAAGAAGCTATAGAAATAAAAACTGCAATTGATAATTTAGACTTAACAGACATATATAGACTATTTCATCCATCAATGACCAAATAAACTTTTTTCTCAGCAGCACATGGATCCTTCTCTAATATAAGCCATGTTACATAAGCTATCACATATGTTGGCATACAACTGTAAATATTACCTTAATATGTTTTTAACATGTATATGGTTATTTTGATAGCTCCCTGTCCATTGATACTAACTTTGTGTTCTTGCTTTTTTCTTGATTAGACTTATTTGATTTTTATCAAATTTTAGCTGTATTATTTCTTCTCTGTTTTGTGTATTTCTGCTCCTACTCTTATTTTTTCCTTCCTATTACATAATTTGAAAGTAATTTGATTGATATTCTAGCGTCTTTCTGATACAAGTACTTTGTTATAAATGTTCATCTAAGAACTCTTTTATCCCAGAGATTGTGATATTTTAAGATTTCATTATCACTTAGTTCAAAGCACTTTTTATTTACTTTTCTTGTACTTTCTTCCTTGACCTCTGAGATATTTATAAGCATGCCATTTAATTTTGAAATAGTTGACACGTGGGGGTGGGATTCTGTATATCTTTTTTTTTTTTTCTTTTTTGGTACTGGAGATTGAACTCAGGGGCACTCGACCACTGAGCCACATCCCCAGTCCTATTTTATGTTTTATGTAGAGACAGGGTCTCACTAAGTTGCTTAGCACCTCGCCATTGCTGAGGCTGGCTTTGAACTGGCGATTCTCCTGTCTCAGCCTCCCTAAGTGCTGGGATTACAGGCTTGAGCTACCGCGCCCGGCTGGATTCTGTATATCTTAAGGTGACTGATTTCTAATGTAATAAATCATGCAGGAAACACAGCCTACATGATTCCAAATTTTAACAAAAAAGTAATAGAAACGCTTTTCATATTGATTGTATTGGTTACTTACATGTCAAAACTGATAAAATTGCATACTTCAAATATGTATATTTTATTGTACTTCAATTTTACTTCAAAAAAGCTATGAAAAACTAAATAAATTGAGGAATTAGGAAAAAAAGAAAGAAAAGAGCATGTTGGATGTATGATGAGAGAATGTGAGGCTATCAAAAATTATCAGATTGTTTTGAAAAGGGACCAAGTAGATCCTTGAGAAATGTGAAATACACCAACTCTATCGAAATGTCAAAGGGTAAAATAAACAGAAGATTGGACACAACTGAAAAGGTAATCTGGAAAATATAACTGAGAAAGTTCAGAGGACATAGCACATAGTAACAGAAATGTCAAATATGAAGACAACATTAAAAGACATGGAGGGAAGACACTTGGGTTTCCAGGAACCAATGACAGAGTGGAAGAGAGATGAGATTAGACCAGGCAAAGCATGAGAATTTCCCAGCAACCATCAAAGACACCAGTTAGGAAGCCAAATGAATCTCAGCTTGATGAACAAAAAAATATACAAAATTAAACATCAAAATAAAAATTCAGGATACAAAAGAAAACTTGAGTACTTTTAAGAGAAGTCAAAGAGAACAAAAAAAAAGGTCAACAGTAGAAGTACAATTTGAGAATAGATCTATTTAATCTCTGAACAGTGCTTAACAAATTATAACAAAGTTAGTGGCTTAAAAAAAGCACACCACTATTCTATTGACATTCTAGAGGTCAGAAGATCTAAAAGAACCTCACAGGACAAAAATAAAGGTGTCCATAGGGTTAATTTCTTCTGGAGATTCCAGAGGAGATTCTGTTTCTAGAGGCTGCCAGCCGGACTGTATCATGGCAATCTCCAATCTGCCATCACACTCCCTACTATTGACTTTGAGCCTCCTGCCTATCTGTTATAATGCCCCTTGTGATTAGTGGGCTCATGCAAATAATTCAGGATAATGTCCCCATGTCAAGATTATTAACTCAATCCCATCTGCAAAGTTCTTATCATGTAAGGTAACATATTCACTGGTTCCAAGGATTACAATGTGGTTAATATCATAACAGATTAAAAACATTGAGTCCTGAACTTCTATATCTGGATAAGTCACTTTTTAAGAAATGAGATAAAATAAAAATATTTTTAAAGGAACTAAATAGAGAGTTTGTTCTCTGGTTCATCAAAGGAACTCTTACAGGATAAACTTCAGAGAGGAAAAAATGATCCCAGGATAAAGGTAAGAGTATAGAAAAGATGGATAAGCGGAGAATCATTAATACAGAAGAGGATGAAAACATTGGCTGAATAAAACAATAAGTAATCATAAGGAACCAACTATGGTGGCACAGCTATTTTGGAGGTCCAAACAAGAAGACCTCAAGTTCCAGGCCAGACAGGACAACTTAGTGAGACCCCGTCTCAAAAAAAAATATAAGAAGAGATGTGGGTGTAGCTCAGTGGTAGAGAGCATTCAAGTTCAGTCATCAGAATTTTTTTAAAAATATGAAAACAAAGGTAAGGAAAAATACCAAAATTGATGAAATGCAGCAAAAAGTGCAAAGTAGGAAATTTATAGCTGCAAACCCTAGCATTAAAAAAGAAGAAAGACCTCAAATCAACTTAACTTTACACTTTAAGGAACTAGAAAAACAAGAACAAACAGAACCAAAATAAAACATGAGGAAATAATAAAGACTAGGTTCTCTAAAAATAGCAACAAAATTAATAAGCATTTAGTTACATTGACTAAGAATAAAAGAGGTCTCAAATAGTGAAAATCAGAAACAAAAAAGGAGACATTGCTGCAAATTTCACAGAAATAAGAATGATTATAAGGGAATACCATAAACAATAATACACCAACAAATTGGGTTACCTAGATGAAATGGATAAATCCCTAGAAATTCATACTCTACCAAGACCAAATCATAAAGAAATAGATCTGTACATACCTTTAACTAGAAAGGAGATTGAAAGAGTAATCCAAAACTTTCCAACAGAGAAAAGATGGCTTCACCAATAAATTTTACCAAATTTTTATAGAATTAATGACCCTCCTCAAGCTTTTTCCAAAGAAATAAAAATAAAAGGAAGGAACATTTTGAAACGCATTCTATGAGGCCAGTATTATACTGAAACCAAAGTCAGACAATGAGAAAAATATTGAAGTAAAAATCCTCTACAAAATACTAGCAACATGAACTCAAAAGTACATGAAAAGGTTTTTACACTATGCCAAGAAAAATTTATTTCTTTATCATAATATGGCCCTACATATGAAAATTAATCAATATATCATATTAACAAAATAACAGGAAAACACATAACATCTCAGTCGCTACAGAAAAAAAAATGTGACACAATTCTAAGTCCTTTTGTAATTAAAAGTGAAAGCTTTTCCTCTAAGATCTGAAGCAAGAAAAGGATGACAATTTTACTACTTCCAGTAAGTCCTAGCCAGAGCAATTGGCCAAGGAAAAGAAATAAAAGATCCAAATTGGAAAGGAAAAAGTAAAAACATCATTTTAGAGATTACTTGATCTTATATATAGAAAACACTAAGATTACACACACACACACACACACACACAAAAACATGTTAGAACTTAAAAAAAAATTAAGCTATGTTGTAGGATACAAAATCAACACACAAAGTTTCGTTGTCTTTCTACACACTAACCATAATTCAAAAAGAAAATAATTTCATTTACAATAGCATTGAGTAGGATAAAATACTTAGGAATAACTTTAACCCAGGAGGCAAAACTTAACCAAGTTTTCTACAGTGAAAACTACAAAACATGGCTGAAAAAAATTAAAGACACAAATAAATGAAAAGACATCCTATGTATTTTGAATGGGAGACTTAATATTGTGTAAGATGTCAATACTACCCCAAACAGATTCAATGCAATTTCTATAAAAATCCCAGTGGTGTTTTTGCAGAAATAGAAAAATCCATCCTAAAATTCATGCGGAAAATATCAAGGGACCCTGAATAGCTAAAACAATTTTGAAAGAGAACAAAGCTGGATGTGTTACACTTCCTTATTTCAAAACAGATTACAAAGCTGAAATAACCAAAAGAGTGTAGCATGAGAATAATACCAGACATGTAAAAAGTGGAATGGAATAGAGAGCCCAGAAATAAACCATCTCATATGTGGTGGTATGATTTTTAATACTGGTGAGAAGGCACTCTTAGCAAAAAATGGTGCCAGAAAAAATGGATATTCATTTACCAAAGAATAAATTTGGACCTCTAACTTACACCTCTAACATATACAAAAATTAACTCAGCGTGCATCAAAGAACTAGAGATAAAATCAAAAACTATACAACCCCAAGAAGAAAAGAGGGCACATTTTCATGACAGCGAATTTGACAATAATTTCTTAGATATAACACTCAAAACCTAGGCAACAAAATAAAAAATAAACAAATCAGTCTTTGTGAAAATTGTGAACGTTTTGCACATCAAAAGACAATATTAACAGAATAAATATACAGCCCATAGAATGAGAGAACACATTTGCCAGTCATATACTTATAAAAGGGTTAAGATCCAGAACACGTAGAGAATGCCTATGTATCAAACATAAAACAACAACCCAATTCAAAGATGGGTCAAGGACTTGAGTAGACATTTCTCTGAGAGAGATACAATAGCTCCCCCTCATTCATGGGTTACTGCTTCATCCAAGAACCCCAGTGGATGCCGGAAATTATGGATAGTACCAAACCTATGCATTCTACATGTTTTCATCTTCATACATACTTAATATAAAACTTATTTTATAATTAGGCACAGTAAAACATTATTAGCAACAGTAACATAATAAAAGAGTAAAACAATATTCTTCGATGAAAGTTATGTGAATGTGGACTTTAAAGAGTCAAGACAAATACTAATGTTTTCAGACCATGATTGACTACATGTAATTGAAACTGTTGCAAGCAAAACTGCAGGTAAGGCTGGACCTGAAAAGGAGTTCAACAGCACTAGTCATAAGGACTTGCAAATCAACACTAGAATGAGGAACCCCCTTATATCCACTCATATGGCTACTACCTTTTTTTAAAAAACATCCAGAAAATAACAAGTGCTGAGAAGGATGTGGAGGGAGAAATTGTGACCTTTGTTACTGAAAATGTAAAATGATATAGCCACTAAAGAAAACAGAATGATGGTTCCTCAAAAAATTAAAAACTTAATTATATGATCCATTTCTGAATATATATACAAAAGAACTGAAGTAGTATCTCAGAGATATTTCTATACATGTTCATAGCAGAACTGTTTACAATACTGAGTATATGAAAGCAACTCAAGTGTCCATTGATGGCTAATAACTATAACAAATGAGCTCTAACAAATTATAGATCATAGGTACAATGAAATGTTATTCAGCCTTACAAAGGAAAAGCATTCTAATACATGCTACAGCATGGGTGAGGCTAGAGATCATCATGCTAAATGACATAAGCAAGCCAAAACAAGACAAATGGTATTATGATTCCACTTATATGAGATACTTAGATAATTCAAAATCACAGAGACCGAAAGTAGATTGGTGATTGTCAGAGGCTGAAGGAAGGGAGGAAATGAGTTAGTTTAATGAGCATAGAGTTTCAGTTTTAGAAGATAAAAAATTTATGGAGATATTTGGTGATAATAGTTGCACATTTTGAATGCATTTGATACCATGGAACTCTATACCTAAAAAATTCAGAAGTTTTATCAAAATCTTGAGAAAAAAGAATGTATGTTAACTTTTACCAAAATACTTTTTCAAAGGAACAGAAAAGTATGTGGGGCTTCTCACAAAAACCAAAAGGAGATCAGTAGAGTAGAGGAAAGAGAAGGGGGAAGAGGGAAAGAGGGAAGAAATACTGTGGAATGACATTGGCCAAATTCTGTTGTTATATTGTGTGCATATACAACAATGTAACAACAAATTCCATTATACACCTATAATGCATGAACAAAAATATGGAAAATTACTTTTCCATATCTATCTATGATCATATATTTTTCTTGTTTACCTTACTAAGGTGATAGATTATGTTATTAAATTGCTTTTTGAACTGTCTTTATATTCTTCAAATACTACACTGTCATGTATTATTTTTAAATATACTGATAGATTTTACCTGCTAACACTTAATTTTCAGGTTTTTTAAAACCTATAATCATAGATACAACTGATATATTATATTTTCATCTCTCTGTCTGCCTTTAGTTTCTAGAATATATGAACTATGCAAAGTGACTTAGGAAATTTTCTCTTTTCCTGTATTGTGGAATCATTCATATATAGAGAAATATATAATCTGAAGGCTGGAAAACTCTTGTGTAACATCATCTGGACTTGAAGTCTTTTTATGAGTAGTTTCCTAATAAGATAATATTTTCCCATGGTAATACTCTCTTTAGGTTTTTTAAAACCACACTTTACATTTTCTCACCTATTCCCAGAGCTAGAAGTCAAAAGGATATGGTTACTTCACCTCCCAAGTGATGGAAATAGAATCAAGCTCTCGAGCAGGGTGAAGACAAGTCAGGGAGGCAAGATACTGTGTGTGTGTGTGTGTGTGTGTGTGTGTGTGTGTGTGTGTGTTACATGGTGTGGGTAGGTGGTGTTTGTGGGGTCTTGGGTAAAAAGTAATATTCTCTACCCTTCCCTTTGAGTCCTCAGGGAACTCTATGTGCCATATCATTGGGCTGACATTAGAAGACTCTTCCTACTCTTCCTTAACCCCTCCAGATTGTAAATCTAATATAAGTATTTATGTCTAGTTCCCCAAACTCTAGGGCTCATATCATAGTACAACCATGTTTAAGGAAGATTTTTATATCTTATTCAACTAATAGTCAAGAATCTCCATCTTACCAGAGAAAATCTGATTGCTTACTTTTTGCCATATGCTCATAAACTTCTTTATCTGTCTTACATTAAATAAGCTATCTCTGTATAATGTCTAGAAAGCATATAAAATAGACTTAAAATAACACAAGAGCTTCGGATACATGAAATTATATTAAAAACTTCTCCATGAATAAGATGGATCACAATGTTTTCTAAACAAAACCCTCTAGAATGAGTTTACAAAATTCTTCCTAACATAAGTCCTTGCCTTCAGTATGTTCCTTCCTCTATACCAAGTAGCAATGAGTAGCAATGGGCTTCCATGCCTCCATGACATCAATAGGAGGCACCAAGCCTAAACAGAGGTAGGCTTAGTACCCAGGAATCCTCGATGGAACCAAGGGGAAGCAGCTGAGGCAGAAGAGGAGGAAAAATATCTAGTGTTCCATGATAACTGAGAAAACATGATCTGGTAAAAGGAATGCCTTGAGAACCTGCAAAAACCCTTGGGGCAGGGTTTTTGGATGGATATGGCCCAATGTTAATCAGCAGATTCAAACCTGGTTTGCACATAGTGCCAAAGCAGTGGTTTCCAAATTAGTAAGCATCAGAATAACCCAGAGAGCTACTGAAGCACAGAATGTCGGACTCCACCCCCAGAGTTTCTGAATCCTAAGTCTGGGTGGGAACTGAGAAGCTATATTCCTAACAAGTTCCCAGTGGTGCTGCTGGTCCCAAGTCTACAATTTGAGAACTGAAGAATTTGATAATTAGGTTATTCTTAGTAGTATTAACTGTGGGGTCCAGACATGATTCTTGGTCCTAGAAATAGCCAATAGCTTAAAAGGAATCTACAGACTCTAGTTCATGCAGGCATGGAGATCTTCAATTCCTGGATCATGGAATAATTTCAGGAGGGAACCAATTAGTTCCATTCATGTATTTCAAACTTTATTAAAAACTAAAACTAAAACCCACAATAAGCAATACAATCTTCATTAGCATGTCAGTACACACAGATGCATCACCAAAATAAAAAGTTCACAAATAAATATTTATTCTTTCTACCTGTGAGGCACTCTGATCTATTTTTTTAAATACCTCAGGAAACACACAAAATATTTTTAATGACTTACTAACGGGTTACCATTGACAGTTTGAAAACTAGTGTATTAGGGGCTAGATCTGGGGTCTGTCCAGTGTGATACGTGAGAAGGTAGTGAAGGGAGGTTTGAAGAGGCATGGAGAAGTTCGTTCATCACATGGAGCAGTTAAGCCAACCTCCACCTCAGAGAGACTCAGAAATGTGAGAGGCCATAGACCATCTTCTACTGAATTTGCCAGTCTCACAGACCATTGTTTGCTCTAGTCAAATATCTTCTTAAAATGGCTTAGAGGAATATAAAATATGCTTAACATGATATAAATAAGTGTGTACTTAGGTTCAATGTAAAAGTATGTATTAATAGAATATGGTCAACTAAAAGCTGTATTTTCATATTCAGAACTTCCCAAATTGATTTAGTAGCCTCTAAAATAAATCCTAAACAATTACTGAGCTAGCCTACATGCATAAATAGCACAATATGTACTTCCAAATGTAAAATTGTGGGAACAACATATCACCTGGGCACATGTTAGAAATGGTGACACCTTCTTCCGAGTGCATTGAAGGTATGTGGGAGGTGAGAGCTGACAACAGCTTAATAATCCACAGGCGTCTTACAGTAGAATGAAAGTAAGTGGCGAAGGTGCCATTGTGGGGGAAATTTAATTATCAGAGAAGTCAGTTTTGCTCATGAAATGATTAGGATAAAAATATATAACTGAAAACGCCAAACTATATGCACAAAAATAAACAAAATGCCATGTCCATAGGAAAATAAGCGAGCACAGTTAGGTGGATTCTCTAGCTCCTGCTAAGTGATTGCTCTATTGATGTCCAAATCAGATGCAGCTTTGATTGAGTTTCCTTGCCCACATATTGTGGTATGCTTAGCACAGAGTGTCTCTCAGCCAATTTCACCAAGATGAAAATACAGGGAGAAAGACCAGAACATGAAAGGCCATTCCAAAATGGGAGCTTGTACAACTGGATTGGTATTAGCTACTTGCAGTGTTTTCTTGACCAAATTAGGAGTGCTCTCTGTGTTCACAGCCTCTTCCTTCCTTGCTTCTCTAAAACATGTTGCTTCATGCAGCCTTGTATTCCTGAAATGCCAGAGTGAAGGTGAGAGAACTTTTGAAGTGTGCAAGCAGCCCTCAAAGGCCCACCTGACTGCCTGATAAGTCAGATTTCCTTCCTCAGGGGCCAGTCCAAGGCCAGCCCTCATCCTCTGGGAAGAACTATTTTCTAGATTGGGCAGAAGAAGAAAACTGAGAAGGGACAAGAATCTTTGCAGGGACTGAAGCCATGATGAGTCAGGTCAGAATCAGATGTGGAAACCTGTGGACGGACAAAAGGTAATAGAGTTCCAGGTACAGCTTGTGATGGGGATAATGGTTCCGTAGGCTTATGCTAATGGGGCTGGATGCATGGCATTGATTTAGAGCTGGCTCCAACTCAGAACAGGGCCTGACAATGCAAAAATGTGGTCCTAATAACTGATTTGGCAGAGTGGGCTGAGCACAGGAGCAGTGGCAGCAAGGAAATGATACCCAAGACTCTGTACTCTAGCCTCCTGGGGAGTCCAATTGTCAGCCATCATCTTCTCCTTCTGCAAGAGTCCTGTTCACACTTTCATATGCAGACACATCACCTGGGCATCTTACTAAAGTGCAGATACTGAATTGGCAGATCTGGGGTGAAATCAGATCATGCTTTTCTATCAAGCTACTGGAGATCCTGCTGCTGCTGGTCTGAGGACCACACTTTGAGTAACAAGGCTCTATAGAAGTATTATAATTCATTTCATGTAGAGGCATTGCCCAATACTTAAATGCTTTGACTTCAGAGCCAGGAACTCAGTTATTTCTTAACTGTATCTAGATTAATTAATAAACAAGCACACCTGCCATGTCCTCTTTAATTCATTATCATTTAAAAAGAAACAATCCAAAACTGCACTTAGATATTTTGGTCTCCTTCAGAGAGATTTGATTAACAAATGTCAAAGGCCAAACTTATAACAGCAGCAATTGGGAAGGGTTTGGCAATAGATGGAAGGGAAGGGGGAAAAGATTAATATTTATTTATAGTCTACCCTGAGCCTGTGTATCTACCCTGAGATACTGTGCTAGAAGTGCACACAGAGGCTAGGCCTGCTGAACTCCTATGCAAGCACCCAACTGAGTACTTTCACACATTATCTCACTTAGTTCTTGCACCTAACCTATCTTTTGACACATGAAAATCCCCACTTTACAAAAAGGAAGTCTGAGGCTTAAAAATGTTAAGCAGTTTGTATGAAGAGTGTAAATAGTAACAGGGGTTTCACTGCAATCCCATACATGAAATAACAATCCAGAAAAGTGTTGATCCTGCTTTTTAAATAAGGAAACTTGGTCAAGATAATGCAATTAATAGGTGATGAAACATGCTTTCAAACCAGCTCTAACTAAGTAGTTTAAATTCTTGGTACAGAGAGCAAGTATCTTTAGAGTTTTAAGATCCCTCTACTTGAGCCTCATCTTTGCCCTAGTAGGTCCCAATCCTTGGTGCTAAAACCTAAGCACTGGCATTTTCTAAACATTTCCTAGATGATCTTAATGGCAGACATGGTTAAGAGCCATTGCTTCTATGCCATACCCCAGATGACGTCCTAGAGAATGCTACAGATGACGACCTAGAGAATGCTAGATCATATATATTCTTAAATTTTTCTTTTAACAGAACCCTCCCTCAGAGCATATTGTACAATGTGATGATAAGGCAAATAAGCCCCCTTTGTTATTAAGGAATTGAAGATTTTATACCTGTATAATGTGGTGTGTTGCACATCAATGCCAGCGTTTGAGCCAACTAGTTATGTTTGTAAGTGGGATTGTGATAACAGTAGAAGATTGCTTACAGGAGATAGCTATTGAGTGAACTCAGAAGTAATACAAAGTGAAACTGATGACAAAGGAGGGTTTGATGACCCCTGTTCATTTACCCTGTTATGCTGCTGTCTGTCTTACAGAAGAACCAGGTAAATGCAGTTTTAAGAATCAGCCTTGTCAAATCCAATGGTCTGCCAAGTGTCTCAGCACTTCTTTTCCAGGAGTAAGTAGGTTTTGCTAATACCAAAACTGTCTGAAGGAAATGATTTTCTCTCTTAGGAGGGTGCTACTTCAACATCCAGGTTTGTTTGGACTTCCACTATTTTGTCATAACGCTACTGTGATTTCCATTAGCATCAGAGGTAAGTGTGAGGAACATTCGCCCAAACAACTTCTTGCAAATGGGAAGAAGGGTGTGTGAGTGTGTGTGTAGCAGGAAGGGGTAGCCTGTAAAACAACCTGGCAGTCAGGACAATATTAAAGGCCAAAGAAGCTAATGAACCCAATTCAACAGACTCACTGATAATTTAGCAGAGACAATCAGTTGACCTACTGACCAGTGGACACTTCTACTATTTTCTCCATGGAGGAAGGTCCACAGGACAGGGAGTATATTACAATTTGTTTTTAATTACCAAAAAATTAGGACAGACATTCTATTTCCTTTACAAAATAATTGTCCTGTGAAGGAGAGCAGAGCATCTATATGCATATGGTTTTGCAGAAATTGCTTCATAATAAGGTTAAATGAACCACTGGTGTAATGCTGCAGTTAGGATGGGGTGTATATCATACAAACACACTCATTGTTCTCAACATCTAACCCTCGGTCATCTGTTTTAACCTTGAAATGGTTTGGCTGGTTACTTATTTGAGCAGCCACATCCTTTTCTGTTCACAGGAAATAAATGGACATGGCCTCTATCTCTCTTTTCTTCCAAGGAGGCTCCTCTCAGGCCACTGTGTCTCCAAGTAGAGGCGTTCTCCTTAGACATAGAACAATGAACGCTGAGATACTGCTGCACAATTTCTGCCTCTTCTTGGTTCCTAGGTTCCAAATTACTTGAATTGCTTTGCAGGTTGTCTCAACTATCTGGTTACTTGCTCATCATGGCAAATTGAGCAAAGAGTTTCTACAAAGTTCTGTACTTCTTGCCTCCACAAACACTAGTTCTCCAAATTAACCAGGCAAAAAGGGAAACGCTGAATTTCTATTTATTATAAGCAACTAGAATAAAACATCCTTTCACTTTAAAGCAGCATAATTCTTTCAAAAAAATTGTTTCTAAATCTAACCTTAAAAGAAACCAGTAAGAAATATGAATGATCAACAAATATGTGAAAAAAAAAACACTCAACATCTCTAGCAATTAGAGAAATGCAAATTAAAACTACACTGAGATTTCATCTCACTCCATTCAGAATGGCAATTATCAAGAACACAAGCAATAAGAAATGTTAGCGAGGATGTGGAAAAAAGGTACACTCATACATTGCTGGTGGAACTGCAAACTGGTGCAACCACTATGGAAAACAGTATGGAGATTCCTCAGAAAACTTGAAATGTAACCACCATTTGAACCAGCTCTGCCACTCCTTGGTATATATACAAAGGAGTTAAAATCAGCATACTACAATGGCACAGCCACATCAATGTTTATAGCAGCACAATTCAAAATATCTAAGCTATGGAGCTAACTAATCAAGGTGCCCTTCAATAGATGAATGGATAAAGAAAATGCGGTATATATACACAGTGGAGTATTACTCAGCTATTAAGAAGAATAACTTTATGACATTTGCTGGTAAATGGATGGATCTGGAGACTATCATGCTAAGTGAAATAAGCCAATCCCCCAAAATCAAAGATCAAATGTTTTCTTTCATATGTGGATGCTAACACACAACAAAGAGGTGAGGGAGAATAGATGTTCATGGATTATACAAAGAGAATGAAGTGAAGGGAGGGGGTATAGGCAAAGGAAAGACAGTGGAATGAATCTGACATAATTTTTCTATGTACATATGTAAATACACAACAATGGATCGAATTCATGTGTTAAAACCCTAATCTCCAACACAATATTATCAGAAGTAGGGCCTTTGGAAGGTGATCAGGTTATGAAGTTGGAGCCCTCATGATATAATTAGTGCCCTTATAAGAAAAGGAAGCCAAGAGCTTGATTCTTTTCCCCTCCACCCAACATGAGCTCATCACAAGGGAACAGGTCCTCATCAGGAGCCAAATCTGCTGGCACCTTGATTCTGGATTTCTCAGATTTCAAAACTGTGAGAGCTGTTTATTCTGTGTAAGCCACCATATCTGTGGTATCTTGTTATTGTATCCTGAACTGAAAAGGCAGCAGGAAATGGAGAAACCTTTCCCAGTCCAGGCAGAGGCCCAGCAGCAACAGCAAACATGAGGATGTAGGGTGTGATGGGTGAGGGTGGCAAAAGTCTGGCCCCAATTCTGAACTTTGCTTATGAATAGCTCTTACATGATGGAATCATGCCAAAGCTTGGCCGAGGGGAGTAAACACATTTTGTCCAAAACTCTGGGCACTTTTTGTCTTCCATGCATTACTATTATTTTACAGATTCCAGGCACCAAACCTGATGAAATGAGGAG
Source organism: Xerus rutilus (assembly GCA_028644305.1). Lineage (NCBI taxonomy): Eukaryota > Metazoa > Chordata > Mammalia > Rodentia > Sciuridae > Xerus > Xerus rutilus. The sequence goes on along the minus strand of CM053399.1, from coordinate 123,836,288 downwards.
CTATCAGACTAGCAGCAGGAAATAATGGATCTAACAATGAACTAGAATAAAGCATCCTACCACCTAGCACACAAGCACATGCTTTCAATTCTTTCTGTCTTTTGGTCTTCATCTTAGAAAGTACAGGGACTTGTGTGCCCTGAGAACACACTGACCTCACTCTCAGGCCCAGGGCACAGGGAGTAGGGAATCTGTTGTTAATTGCTTTTCAGAATCACCTATACAAATGTTCAGAAAAGCTAGGAAATGGATTTTGTTTCTCACCAAGCAATATCTTTTCTATTATTTCTGTGTGAAAGGGCAATTTAAACAGCTTATATTGTCAAGGTCATAAAGTTGCCGTTCTTTTCCTTCTCTTAATTTCCCTCTTTTAAAAATCTTTTCTGAGATGTTTATGCATTTAAAAAAATAATTTAGCCTAGATTTACTGAGCATCTCATAGAAATCAAGTACTGAGCAGAGTACTAAGTACAGGAGCAAACAGAAAAAGGTCCCTACATTCCTGGAACATGCATTCTTCAGAGGTAGTTTAAGGAGGAAATGGCAAATAAAAATGCAGAGTTCCCAATTATGACTAGAATAAATAAGGTAATAAAGGTAAAGTGATTGAGTGAGCAAATCATTTAAATAGAATAATCAGAAGTGTACCCTCTGAAATAGTGGCATCTGAACACAAGACCAGGCACATACAAGTGACCTGAGAAGAGTCTTGGCAAAGGAACAGAGTAAAGGGCTTGCAGAGGAAAGCAGTTTGACCTTTGCAGGTAACAGAATGAAGCCATTGTGGTCAAAGCCACTGTTGAAAGAGAGAGAAGCTGACAAAGGACAGATAGTGCAAGACTATATATAAAAGAAAAAAAAAGGTCTGATTTTATTCTAAGGAGAATGAAAAGTTGAATGCTTTTAACTAGGATGGAGACTTTATCTGGTTTACATATTAAATGAAACTTTTATTTTAATGTTGTGGTAATTGCAGATGCTGAAGCAGTTGGAAGAAAACAGACCCCATCACCCTTCACCCCAGAGCCCCCTAATGGTAATATCTTGCAAACCACAGTACAATATCACCACCCACCAATATATTGCTGTTGCTACAACCCACCAATCGTATGCAGACTTCCCAAATTTTATTTGTACTTAATGTGTGTATGTTTATTTCTATGTGCTTTTTTGATAAAATTTTTATAGGCATATTTGGTTCACAGATAAAAACTGAACAAAAAACAGTTTCCTTTTGCCCCCTGACCCTAACGCAAGCAGAACGTCACCACCGTCAACATCCTTCATCATAGTGGTACATTTGCTGCAACTAATAAAGCTACACTGACACATCTTTATCACCTAAAATCCATAGTTACATTAGTGTTCATTCTTTGGCATTGTATATTCTATGAGTCTTTAAAATGAACTATGACATGTATTCGTCATTACTGCACCATACAGAATAGTTTTACTGATCTAAAGTTCTCTGTGATCCACAAATTCATCCCTTTCTTCCCCTAACCCCTAGAAACCATCAATCGTTTGTCTCTATAGTTTTGTCTGTTCCAAATGTCATATAGTTTACCCATACAGTATATAACCTCTGCAGTTAGCTTCTTGTACTTTGCAATATCATATAAGATTCTTTTAAGTCTTTTAATGACTTGGCAGCTCATTTCTTTTAGTGCTAAATAATATTCCATTGTCTGGATGTGTCATAGTGTATTTATCCTTTCACCTGCTAAAGGACCTCTTGTCTGCTTCTAAACATGGGCAGATTTGGGAGTGGGCATGAGTTTTTAACTCCCTTGAATAAATACCAAGAAGCACAACTGCTGGATCTTATGTTTAGAGTATGGTTACTTTTGTGAGGGAAAAAAACTCCACACTGTCTTCCAAAGTGACTGTACCATTTGGCATTCCCACTAGCAGATGTTCACTAGCATTTTGTATTGTCATTGTTTTGGATTTGGGCCATTTTAATTGTGTAGGGATTGCTCATTGTTGTTCTAACTTGCAATTCCCTAATCACATATGATGTTGTACATCTTTTCATATGCTTATTTGTTCTTCTTTGGTGAGGTCTCCAGTTAAGTCTTTTGCTCATTTTTTTCATCAGGTTGCTCATTTTCTTATTGCAAAGTCTTAAGAGTTCTTTGTGTATTTGGGGGTAATTTCTTATCAGTATGCCCTTTGCAAATATTTTATCCCAGTCTGTAGCCTGAGTTTTAAGCAACTTTATCTCATATATAGGTTTGTGTATCTACTAACAAGATACAGGAAGTTCATAGATGACTTTTTGTAATGGTACCCACCTCCCTCCTGCTTCCTTCCCCATCCCTCTTCCCTGCAACCACCAATATGTTCATTTATGTAATTTTTGTCATTTTAGGAATGTTTTCTAAACAGTATTATAGAGTCTATAATTTGGTGATATTGGCATGTTTTACTCAGTATAATTCTCTGGAGATTCATCCAGAGCATCATAATAGTTTATTCCTTTTTATTTCCACTTAATATGTTATTATATGGCTGCACCACAGTTTAACCATTAACGCATTGTAGGTCATATGAATTGCTTCCAGACTTTGGAAATTACAAATAAAGATATTATGAATATTTATGTACAAGTTTTTGCATGAACTTGTTTTTTCATTTCCCTGTGATAAAACCCAAGAGTGCCAGAGCCAGGTCATATGCTAATTACATGTTAAGTTTTACAAGAAATTACCAAATTGTTTTGCTGGGTGGCTATACCATTTAATATTCCTACCAACAATGTATGAGTAATCCAATTTCTCTAAATTTTCCCCAATGTTTTGTATTGTCACTACTTAAAAGTTTAGTCATGTTTATAGTTGGTAGTAATTTTTATTTTATATTTTCCTAACAGCTAATCATGCCAAATATTTTTCTCCTTGAAGGACATATGTGTATCCTGTTCAATTAATGTCAATTCATGTATTTGCTTATTTTCTAATTGGACTGTATTTTTGTAATTGTTGAGTTTTGAGAGTTGTTTATATATTTAGATACAAATTACTTTCCAGATATGTGATTTGTAAATATTTTCTCCCACTCTGTAGCTTGTCTTTATCTTTTTACAAAGGCCTTCTTTAGAACCAAATTTTTTAATTCAATAAGGTCAAATTTGTCAATTTTTAACGAATCATATTGTTTTGTGTTAAATCTAAGCAGCATTTACTTTGCCAATCTCTGCCTTTGAATTAATGTATTTAGACCATTTACATTTAAGGTCATTATTCATATATTAGAGCTTAAGCTATCCTTTTATTAGTTGTTTTTCATTTGTTTTCCTTATTTCTTGTTCCTAGGTTTATCTTTTTTTGCCTTCCTATGGATTTACTTTTTAAAAACATTTTTGAGTTTCTCTTCAAAAATAGTTTTATTACTGGTTATATTATAATTTACATTTTAAAGGGCCATAGGCTATCATATGTGAAATTATTTGAAAGTATAAATATTAGAGGTAAAGAGATTAATTGAAAGTTAACTGAGGTTATTACACCAGTTTGAGATGGTTATTTTAAGTGCTGCCCTAGTGTAAGGCTCCAGAGTCAGACACCAGTAATTCTCTCTTTTTTTATTTGTTTGTAAATATACATGACAGTAGGGTGTATTTGACATATTGTACATACATGGAGTGCAACCCATTACAATTTTGATCCAATTCTTATGATTGAACATGATGTGGAGTTACATTGGTCATGTATTCACATACAAGCATAGGAAAGTTATTCTACTGTCATTCTACTGTCTTTCCTATTCCCAACTCCCTCCCTTCCCTTCATTTCCTTTGTCTAATTCAATGAACTTCCATACTTCTCCTCCCTACCCTCCCTTGTTCTGAGTTAGTATCCAAATATCAGAGACAACATTCAAGCTTTATTTTGGTGGGGGACTGGCTTATTTCACTTAGCATGATATTCTCCATTTCTATCCATTTACAAGCAAATGCCATAATTTCATTCTTTTTTATAGCCAAGTATTATTCTATTGTGTATGTATATTTATCACATCTTCTTTATCCATTCATCTGTTGAAGGGCACCTAGGTTAGTTCCAAAGCTAGGCTATTGTGAATTGAGCTGCTATAAACATCAATGTGGCTGTGTCACCATATTATGCTGATTTTAAGTCCAAAGGGATACAAACAGGAAAAGAAGAACTCAAACTATCCCTATTTTCCAATAACATGATTCTGTATTTAGAAGACTCAAAAAAATCCACCAAAAAGCTTTTTGAACTTATAAATTGAATTCAGCAAAGTAGGAGGATAGAAAATTAACACCCACAAATTAATTGTGTTCCTATACACCAACGACGAATCAGCTGAAAGAAGAACCAGGCAAACTATTCCATTCATAAACCCTGAAAAAAAAATACTTGGAAATCAATTTAACAAAGGAGGTGATAGTGCTCTACAATTAAAACTACAGAACACTAAAGAAAGAAATTGAAGAAGACCTTAGAAAATGGATAAACCTTACATGTTCTTGGATAGGCAGAATTAATATTGCCAAAATGGCCATACAACCAAAGGCACCATACAGATTTAATGCAATTCCCATTAAACTTTCTATTTCATAGAAATATAAAAGGCAGTCATGAAATCCATTTGGAAAAATAGAGTCCCAGAATATCCACAGCAATCCTCAGTGAGAAAAATGAAGCAGGAAGCATCACAATGCCAGATCTTAAATTACAGTACAGAGCTATAGTAACAAAAATGGCATAGTGGGCTAGGGAAGAATAGAGGAATTTGGTTAGACAGAGAAGAGTGAAGAGAGGGGAGGGGATATGGAAGTAGAAGGATAGTAGAATGAATCAGACATTATTACTTATGTGCATATATGATTACATGACTGGTGTGTTCTACATAGTGTACAACTAGAAGAGTGAGAAGTTGTACTCCATTTATGTTTGATGTGTCAAAATTCATTCTACTGTCATGTGTAACTAATTAGAACAGTTGGTTTTTTAAAAAACGCCATAGTATTGGAAAAAAAAAAAATAGAACTGAAGACCAATGGAACAGAATAGAAGACACAGAGACAAACACACATAAATACAGTTATCTCATACTAGACAAAGGTGCCAAAAACATACATTGGAGAAAACAAATGATGCTTGGGAAACTGGAAATCCATGTGATTGAAATTGAACCTTTATATCTCACCCTTCACAAAATTCAACTCGAAGTAGATCGAGGACCTTGGCATTAGACCAGAGACCCTGCACATACTAGAAGAAAAAGTAGGCCAAACTCTCCATCATATTGGCTCAGAAACAGACTTTCTCAATAAGACTCCTAAAGCACAAGAAGTAAAATCAAGAATCAGTAAATGGGATGGCATCAAACTAAAAAGCTTTTTTACAACAAGGGAAACAATCAAGAACATGCATAGAGAGCCTACAGAATGGGAAAAAAATCTTTACCACCTGAACCTTAGATAGAGCATTAATCTCCAGGATATACAAAGAACTCACAAAACCTAACACCAAAAAAAAAAAAAAAAACCACAAATAACCCAACCAAAAAATGGGCAAAGGAACTGAACAGGCACTTCACAGAAGAAATATGAATTGTCAAAATATATATGAAAAAATGTTTAACATCTCTAGCAAGTAGAGAAATGCAAATTAAAACTACACTGAGATTCCATCTCACTCCACTCAGAATGGCAATTATCAAGAATACAAGTAACAATAAATGTTGGTGAGGGTGTGGGGAAAAAGGTTCACTCATACATTGCTTGTGGGACTGCAAATTGGTGCAACCACTATGGAAAGAAGTATGGAGATTTCTTAGAAAACTTGAAATGGAACCACCATTTGACTCAGTTATCCCACTCCTCAGCTTATACTCAAAGGACTTAAAATCAGCATACTCTAATGACGTAGCCACATCAATGCTTATAGTGGACATCAGTAATTCTCAAACAGGCTACACCCATCCACACTAAGGACTGCCTGAGCTCTGAAGTCCAAGACTCACAATACTGCTAGAATGAACTCAGTTAAAACAAGAGGATACCTCCTTTATCAAAGAATTGAATGCTCCCATCTTGAACAAGATTTTCTCTGGTCCCTAATCATCTTCCAGCTACCATCTTCTTTTCATTCCATCTTAACCAAACTTGGTAAAAGAATTGTTGGGAATTACTGTCTCTACTTTCACCTTTCATTCACACACCCTGTCACCAATTCCATGTCACCAACTCCATTCCTCTACCTTGCTGTTCCCTGAAACTGTTCCCATGTGGTCACTAATAAATTCTTTTTTGTTGGACCCAATAGGCACTTTCAATCTTCATCTTACTAAATGTTTCTATATCATTTAATAATCTTGAACACTTCCTCTTTCTGGAAAGCTTAACTTCCCTTCCTTTGTCTTTCACAACATTGTTTTTCTGGTTTTTCTTTTCCTGGAAGTTTTCTCTATGAGTCATTTTCCCTTGTCAAAGTCTTAATTAGAGACTGTAATGATCTGTTCTTTCTCTTTTCACATACTGCCTTGGTGACCTCACCCTTCCCATATTGCCATTTATCTGCAAAAGTCTCCTGAATCTATATGCCCACTTGTGTGGCTCTATTAGTCCCTTATCCATTGCTATAACAAAATATCTGAGTATCCTCTGGGTAGGTTATAAAAAAAAATTTAACTCACAGTTTGGGAGGCTGAAGTCTGAACAGGTTGGTGCTGGCTCTGGTAAGGGTCTCCCGGGCTGCACTGCACATTATGGTAGATGGCATCATGGCAGGAACATCTGTGAGAGATCACATAGAGAGGAGGCAGAAAGAGTAAGGAGAAGCCAGTCTTACTCCTTTATAACCACTCATCACTCAGGAACTAAGTTGGATCCTGTAAAAGCTACTTAATCTCTTCCCAGAGTGATGCCTCTTAATGATCTAGTGACCTCTCACACCACATCCTAAAGGTCCCATCACCCCTTAATGTCACTTTTCCTTCAGTTGCAAACCCCCCCATATTCTCTCTCCCAACTTTAATCAGGAAGGGACAAAGATACTCACAGAACTTACAGTATGCATTTGTAATTGTTTATAATTCCTAGCATTCGACTGCCATATTGGCTCATATAGACCCAATCCCCTGCCACGGAACCAACCACATGCATTTGTAATTGCTTATTTGCCTGTTTCTCCTCCCTGGGTATCCAACCCTCATAGACTGTCTGAGATCTAGTAGGCTCTCAAAAAAATATGCATTGTCTGAATAAATAAATTTTATGAGAATATTTGAGGTCCTAATAGTGTAAACTGCCTTACAAAAAAGTCTATTCATTTTCACAGATGTTAACAATGTGTTTTTAATGCCATCACATGACAAATTACATTTTTAAATATTAGTAATTTAAAACAGTTTTGATATTTGCTTTTAATAGATTCCATTGGAATTGGGTTATAAAAAAGCAAAAGACTCTGTTTATGTACTATGACTTGAAATGCATTTAAATTAAATAAATAAATAAATAAAAATAAATTAAAAAAAAAACAAAAGAAACATTAATTGACATTCTTATTATGTACGTAAGAGTACTCTGAATACTATCACATGATGTTCAGAATGCTGTCTCTGGTCACTTATGAACAGAAGAGAAAGACAGAATTTTGCTGCAGAAACTATTCCAGGGCATCAAGTCATTCCTCCAGCTCAGAGGGCACCACGGATTAATCTCTTCAGCATCTGAAATGAGCTCTGGGTTTGATTTCCCTGAGGTTTCAAAGGTAACAAACCAAAACCTCCTATTTTTATGTTCTAAGGAAATATAACTGAACCCACAGCACTCCCATAACTCCGAAGAGGGCCAAACAGCTGCTGCTGCTGAAACCTTTATGTGCGGATTTTAACCCAGAGGAAACATTTTCGGACAAGTGTGGATGAGGGCTTTCTGCACGGGATTCGGTACTCAAACTGCTGACACACAGGATGAGAGTGTGGCGTGGGAATCGGCACACCAGGCTATCTCATCACAAAAAAATAATGTGTGACTGCTTCCTGAAGAAAACAAGCCACAGAGCCAGCCTGCCCCTATCCTTCTGTTGAAAGCATAATCATCCTAGGATTCTTTAAAGACAGCGGTGGGAATTTCCCATTTTGGAGTGATCCGCTGCTCTATCAATAATCTGGCTTTTTTTTTTTTTTGGTGCAGTTTTAGGGGATAGTGATTTATTCTGTGAAAATGTAAAAGGAAGGAACATTGGTGGTGAGATGAGATGTAAACAATGAGCTTCTTGAATTTTCCAGGGATGATTCTCCTAAGAACCACAAGGTGGCGTTGTCTACTGTGAGACTGAGTTCTGACACAGCAAGAACTGACGGCAGGGACCAGAGGCAAGGTTGCTTCATGTTCCTCATTTTATCTAGAAGATCTTATACCTCCTTTGTGCACCAGCCTTATTCAGTGTGTAGTGCGTTTGTGGTAAGTGCTGGGTTGGAAAAGAGAAGCAACTGGAAATGAGTCATGGTCCTGAGAAGGGTGTAGAAGGGCTGCCACGAAAGCAAGCTCAGCAAGTTTGGGTGAGAAGACAGGTGCGGTCAGAGGCTAGGGTGCCAGACATTGAGATTCTGCTTGTGTTTACACATTAATGCAGGGGATATGTAGACCTGATCCAGTTATAGTTTGAAGAACCAGGTATGTGTTTGAATTAATCAAATCCCAAAGATTGCACTCTTTACCTTTGGGATCATAGCTAAACCTATACAGACCATTAAATTTCCCCTACAGTGAGCACAGAATGGAATGCAGGCTCTCATCTCCCATCTTCAGTCCATGAACATGGTACCATAAAGAAAAGTTAAAGGAACAAATCCATGGCAAGTGCCTATGTTAAATCTTGTACTTTACAAAACTTGCTCATTTAATCCTCATAACAACCCCATGTATTACACATGAGGAGACTGAAACTCACAAAGGTTAAGAAACTAGCCCAAGCTCATAAAGTGGTGCCCTATGATTCAGCCTCAAATCAGTCCAAACCTTCACCTCAGGGACTTTTCATTACACCACACTGCCTCCAAGATCCAGGCAGAGAAAGAGGAATGCCATCAGCTCCACTGAGTTTTACTGGTGCTGAAGCCTTCGTAACTGAGACACAGCTGTTCACAATCTTAATTTTCTGCTGAAGCAACTTCTGCCATAAGGGCTCACAGAGGGCTTCTTGGTGGAGGTGACACTTGAGCTTGGTCTTAAAGAATTAAATGCAATTGATCTGGTATAGAGAGGGGAAAACATTCCTGCTAAAGAGTGACATGTTTGAGGGCAACGTAGTCAGGGAAAGTGTGGACCAATTTAGGGGAGGAAAAGTTTATTTGGAGGGCCAGAGGTTTCAGAGGTTCAGCCCATTGTCAGCTAACTCCATCGCTCTGGGCTCAAGTGAGGCAGAACACCATGGCAGAAGGGCAGAAGCAAAGAAAAGCTGCTCACCTTAGGGTGGCCAGGCAGTAGAGGGGCAAGGAGGGACAGCAAGGCAGATGAACCTTTCCAGGGCACACTCCCCATGACCCACCTCCTCCATCCACATCCCACCTGTCTCCAGTCACCACCCAGTTACTCCATTCAAACTAGGATGGACCGATTAAGCTACAGCTCTCATAAGCCCATCATTTTACTTCTGAATTTTGGGGGGGTCACCTCCTATCCAAACCATAACATGAAGATTAATGATTTCAGAAGGGCCTGAACTGGAAAGAAAATGAACTGTGGCATTAATCTGGACACAAATGAGAAGGAACAGAACAAAGTTAGTTGTGGTAGGGATGAAGAAAATGTGATGTAATTTATTCTTCTTCAAGCTGGATTTTGGAAAGGGTTTATAACCTAGATGGGAGGCAGAAGGAGTCCAGGATGACCTTTGGAGCCTCTGCCTGGTGCTCCTGGATGGGCACATGGTGCCATTTTCTTTGCTAGAGACTACAGAATTAGAAGTATAGAAAGAGGACAGATACACATTCACTTTGAGATGTGATAGGCATGGGACAGTCCTCTAGGTAGCCTTGAACTGACCCCATTTGCCCTTCTTTCTTATTTGTGGTTCTCAGAACAACTGTAGACTAGTCTGAGAATGTAAACTCCTTAGATGAGGAGGAGTGGCCAGAGCAGCCTGGCTCCATTCCAATCCCTCCCAGAACAGGGGGGCCTGCAATACATCAGCCTGGAGCTTTTGTCTCCCAGGGAATAAAATCCAGAGTGGAGCATGCTTTCCAGGGACCTTCAGCTGTGATGCAAGTGGGGTACATGTGGACAAAACTCCATCCACTCTGGGCAACTTTCCTAGACCTCAGTGGGTCAGCTTGCCATGAAATCTGTGCTTGTATTTTCCCTTTCTACCTATCTGTAGGTGATAGATGTGCCTCAGGTAATTTTTTATGTGCAAGTTTTTTGTGCCATTAGAGAAACTGGTACAGCCCAAGGTGCAGTGGGCAAGGTATTCAGCGTCTTTGCCTGGGATTGCATCTGTGCACAGTGAACTTGCTTCGTGATGTAGTTAAGGTTTCCATAGGTAGAAACAGAGTCAGGATCAAGACTTTGGATGGAGATACAAAACTGGGAGTCAACTTAGGTGATCATTGAAGACAAGAGAAGACACAAGTGTGTCCAGAAAGAATAAGAAAGCTCAGGATGTGCATCACGAGACATGACAGGGATGAAGCACTGGTAAATAGTGAGCTAGAGAAGAGGCTTTAATAGTGGTGATCCAGGCAGCAAAAGCAATTCTTGAACTGAAATATAGGTCAGTGTGAGACAGAGCATGAGGGAGAAGTAAAAGGAAACACTATCAAACAATGAGTCTGAGTGAGAGAGAGAACAATGATGGATTACACATTGTGAAAGAGGTCATCACAAGTCAGGAAGACACAGGTAAATAAGGCAGTGGATCCGAGGATTTCTGAGTTATTAAATTACAGAATGGTTGAGCATGCAATTTGGAAAATATGTTGGTTATTACACCTAAAAAAAACCAGTGCGTCAGTGTCCTCTCTTCTCATTTTCAACCATGTGAGCTGAAATTTATATATCGTTCTAAACTTTGGGCATTGTTTGGAGAACATTTGGAAACTGATGGTTTGATAACTTTGGGACTTTATTGAACAGAATATCTAAAATTGTATAAGTCATATTCTTTTTCATTGAAGACTTAGTGAACATCAGAACTGGCCCTAGTGCTTATGTTTGTTACTCCCTTTAATTTTGTGAAGAGAGCACAATTATCCCAATTTTACCGATTAAGAATCAGGAACTCAGATAGATAGCATGACACAATAAAACTCAACATCTGGCAAAGGACAGAGGCAAAGTCCACAACCGGCTCTTTAAAAACCATCAGTGGTCCTGTCTCCTGTAAGTCATCAAATAAAAAATACCCCATGATAATAAAGCATGAAAACTGATAGGTAAGCAAATTAGGCAACTGAGTGTCTTTATAGCTTATTGTGTTTAAAAGTGTTCTATCTCACCAGACTTATGCAAACACCATCAAACACTATTTTCTAGGATCTTCTCGCACTCTCTTTATTCCACATTTACAATTGGCTATTCTTCCTATTATTAACCCTTTAAAATGACATTAACATTAGTTATTAAGCTGCACCTCACTCCATCCATGGATCTCTATTTGGTTTACTCCAAGTTGCAAGAGGTACCGAAATCAGAAAACTGGATGCATGTAAGCCCTGCATCTGAACAACTTCTAAACTATGCAGACTTCTCCCATTGACTCCTCTCTTCACAGAAAAGACTAAAGGTGAAATTGCAGTGAAAGATCTTAGAGTGTGCAGGAAAACCAATAAAATGTATAGTGTGAAATCACAACAAACTTTCTTTTAAAATACGAATATTAGCCAGGGATGGTGGTGCATGCCTGTAATCCCAGTGGCTCAGGAGGCTGAGACAGGAGGGTCATGAGTTCAAAGCCAGCCTCAGCAAAAGTGAGGCACTAAGCAACTCAGTGAGACCCTGTTTCTATATAACATGCAAAAATTAGGGCTTGGGATGTGGCTTAGTTGTTGAGTGACCCTAAGTTCAATCCCCAGTACTCCTCAAAAAATAAAATAAAATAAAATATGAATATTAGTAATATAAGAATATTAAAAAGATGCAATAATAAAAACTGTCTTTTTAACTCCTGATTAAACTGATAGGAGAGTTGAGTAGGAAGAACAAGGGGTATAAGGCATGCTAAATCATTACTTGGGCATGGCCCACGCAAATATTATTTTATCTTTGTTTTGGTAAAAAATAAAAATTTAATTATGTATTTCATAAATGTGAGACCAATCCAAACTACACTGAGAATCTGAATATTTTGCATCCTGACCACTGTTATAAAAATTAAGCCAACCACAATAACAATTTAATCACATAAAACAAAACAAAGAAAAACATGCAAAACAATGAGCAAGTACTCAAATCAAAAGGCAATAAACTATGAGAAGTTATGAAAGATAAATTGTCATTTGCTTACCCTTCCTTACTAAAACACAAAGAAAATAAAAGGTCATGTTTCTTTATCAAAAGCTAAATGACTTCAAAACAAAACTGAATCATAGATGGGAAACATGAAACAAAATGACATTAAGAAGTTATGGGGAAACAAAAAGATCATCAACAATTCATCAGGCGGGGGCTGGGGTTGTGGCTCAGTGGTGGAGCGCTTGCCTAGCATGTGTGGGGCACTGGGTTCGATCCTCAGCACCACATATACATAATAAATGAATAAAATAAGGATCCATCAACAATTAAAAAATATTAAAAAAAAATTCATCAGGCAAGTACAAAATAAAGTGAAAGAAAAATGAACATTGTTAATATCCGCAAGGATAGAATTTGAGGAAGAAAGATTACATGGGATAAAAGGGACCATTTTGAATTGTCAAAACATGAAATGAAGTTATGGAAGATATAAACATTGTATTAAGAATAAGACACTTTATAAAAAGCAAAAACTAAGTGGAGTACAGAAAGAAGCTGATATAAACACAACTGTTCAGGAGGATTAAAAGAAGCACTCTTTATCTGTGTGATACTTGGAGATTGCCAGCAGTTTGCACACAGAATTATACAAGCTGGTCACTGCTTCATCTTATGCTCTGCCCCTGTGAATTCAGTGATGTCAACTCCGGCTCCCCCATCTTCCTCTATATGAAGAATGAAAAATTTGAAGATTTGTGAAGTCCAGACAGATACTCTAAATGAGGAAAGTGGGCCAGAAAGAGAAAGCCTGCCCCATCCAATGGCATAGTCATTGTACAACTTCACCGAATTTTCAATAAAGACTAAAGTGGTGCTACAGTTCTTTAGTCTAAGAGAAGCTAGAACCTGAAATGCTATTTTCTCAGTTATGAAATATTAGCTTGATTATAAACAAAATAATACTCCTTTGTGTGCTGAATCTACCTCATGCATCTCCAGTTCAAGACTTTTGCTCTAGGTTATCTCTCTGCTCCGAAACTATTCAATAAAGCCTCTAGAACATAACTGGTCATTTAAAATGCTCCTTGAATGTACACTTGCATAAATAAATTGAAATTTTCTCTGTCTTCAAGAATCTTTGTCCAATCACAAAGATAATTAACAACAAAACAATAGAATAGATGCTACAAAAGGGCCATATTTAGGAACATGTCAGAAGGACAGAGAAAGGGTCCTTAAATAGAGTTGGAATTTTTCTTTCCAGAGTGTTTTTTTTTTAATAAAAACAGTCCTCAATAGAGGAGTTCAAAAATAAAATAGCAAGTTTATTCATACAATGGGATGTATACCAAACTGATGTTGAGTAAAGTGCATTATGAAGTATCGACCTGGACAAATATCAAACAAAATAATGTCAGGTAGAAAAAAGTCACAAAAGGATTCATAGAGAATAATACCAGTTATGTAACACTAAAAATGTACAAATATAATGCTATACGCATATTTTAAGAATGCATATGTGTTGTAAAAGTAAATATATATGTAATAAAATTATATATATATGCATACATTTTATATATGCAATATACAAAATGATGTATTGACAACTTTAGGATGATATTTACCCCAGAAAGAAAGGAAGTGTATGGGAGGAGATGTGCTAGGGCTTTGGTTATATTTTTAGTATTATATGTTCTCATAACAAAATATTTGAAGCTAATATTTAATGTATATTGATATCCATTAAATTTGGTTGGTAGGTACACTGGTGTCTATATATTCTCTTTTCTCTGTGTGTTAAAGATGTTTTATAATTAAAAATAGTAATTATGATTCCCAATGAAACACTTAGATCAAAGAGTTATAAGTTCATTCTGGGTACCTGAGAATTACTCTTCCAACATTAATGATACTGAAAATGTGGTGAAATACTGAGTTTCTCCATGTAGCCATATGCTTGGGGTTTCCTATTCAGGTTTCCCCAGCTCCTTTCTGTTCCCCTTTACCCTGAGTTTGCTCTAGTCATTGGCACTGACCACTGGTCACAGTGCAGCATGGGCAAAGCCAGTTCCCAAGTCTAGACATTGGATAACGCACAAGGAAATAGAAAATTATCTCCCTTACAAAGGATACAGAGGACATGCAGGAAAGGAGAGGGATAATATGATAACAGGTCCAGGAGGGACCTTCAGAGTGATCCACTATAGCTCTTAACTGTACAGAGGGGATCCTCAGAGGGAAGGAGGACTTTCCTCAGTTGTGACAACTGATTCCTAGAGAGGCCAGGATACAGGAGAGGTCTCAGGCACCCAATCCAGGAATCTTTTCACTGCTGCCCCTATGCCACTGACAGAATTTTGGCACTAAAAAGCAGTCCTGAGAGCATCTAATCCATGTTCATTATGCTACAAACACAAGAACTGAAGCTTTCAAGAATTCTTTTGTGGGGGAATTTAAGAATTTGCAAGCCAGCTTCATATACTGTAGAATAATATGGTGCTAATGAATCTAAGAATCTCACTCCTGAATACAAAATTTGCCAATACATTTAATCTGCAAATCAGTGAGTAAAATACATTCTGAGAACCACTGAGTCATCTAGTTCATGACTCATGTGATTTCTGCACATAATATACATTCTGTTGGGCGGTTTTCTCCAACTTCTGTGTCTTGAGAAATACGACTCATCCATTTACCTGCCACTTCCTTTGAAGAGTCTTCTCTGTGATACAGATATTGAATTGGTCTCCCCTTTTATTTACTCCCATATGATTTTTACAAGTCAATGAAATAAATAATTATGTGACAATTTTACCCTCTCTCTCCCAAAATGCAAGTTCCATAGGACCGTGCACCATGCTTGATTGATGTCTAAAAAATAGTACATAGTCAACTCATGTTCACTAAATAAACTAAAAGCAGTGATGGTTCATTCTCAATGTACATATATTTCCCAGAAACAAGTAGATTTTAGTGTTCTTACTCTAAAACTTTTAGAAGTAAGTTAGGATTATCATAAAAGTCACTATGGATTGTATCATGAAACAGCCCATGAAGAGCTTTGACAGAACATTTTTCATTCAATTGTGAGTTGGATAAAGATGGGATAGTTTACCTTGAAAGCAGTAAGCTTTCCATTCATTGGAAATATCTAAAGACATAGTACACAATAGCTTGGAAGTAGTGTCTTAGAAATTCAAACATCAGATGAGGAGCTGGGTTAGGTATCTTTCAGTATTTCTTCCAACTGTGACATCTCCTGAGACTCCGGTTGGTTGTATAGGGACTAGATCATCAGCCTGTCAGTCAATGAGTCATTCACCCATGAGCAGGAACTGGGGCAGCACAAAATAGAAGTAAAAGTGGCTTTGAAGAACTCAGCCTAACTGAGAAAACCACTTAATCCTTTGAGCAGTCCCACAAGAGAGAGTCCACTTGTCCTGGATTGCCCCAATAGGTGGCATAAACTGAAGGGCATGTTCTGAAAAGACCATGCCAATGGCACAAAGAATAAGAAAATAACCTATTTGAGCCTCACAATGGAATAAGCTCCTTGATACGGGAATGAGAATCTTTGCCCAGGCATTCAAGCAGAGAGGTCAAGTAACCAACTGCTTGGCATACAAGTGGGTGGATTTGCATGTTTACAGGAAGACTACATTCTATTTAGAGTGCCCACACATCTCAGTTTGTGCAGGACATTTCTGGTTTACATATGTTTCCTGAGAATAATTATCAATTCTATTCCATTTCACTATCAAAAACATTCCTGTTAGGACGATAAATCATGTGTTCACTCTAATTCTATCATATGACTCTAAAATCCTTTTCAACCTGAAAAATTTTGCTCAATGTTTTGTCTAGGGGTAGGTAGGAGCTTTCTAAAAGAAAAGACATATCGGCAGGGCTAGAGGTGCAGATCTCCTTGCAGAAGATACTTCAAGTTTCACTCAATTATCTCTTCCATCCTACAGCTGTACTGTCACCATGTTGAAAAACCCTCAAGTTCATGTATCTAATGCAACCTCCTACAAAGTCATGCATGTTCACCTACTTCTGAGTAAGCAACACTTTGATAGACTTCAAGCCATCTCTAATACAACATAAATTTCAGAGGAAATAAAAGCAGTTCTTAATAATTCATACCTTTCCCAGTAAAAGTTCATATGGATAAAGTAATGAAACAAAATATTAAACACACGTGTTAGCATTATGTATTGATTTGTAACAATTCATGTAAAACTACTTTTTTTTTGGTACTGGGGATTGAACTCAAGGACACTTTACTACTGAGCAACATCCCCAGCCCTTTTGTTATTTTAAATTTTGAGACAGAGTCTCACTAAGTTGCTTAGGGCTTCAGTAAGTTGCCCAGGCTGGCCTTGAACTTGGGTTCCTCCTGCCTCAGCCTCCCAAACTGCTGGGATCACACGTGTGTGCCACCTTGATCTCATCACAGGATTGAGGAGTTGTATACAGTGAGAATATTCTATGTTAAATCTCATGCGCTACTGAAAGACTTCCATTTTCCACTTCTACCATGGTGCTAGTATCATTTGCCTTCTCAACAAATATTTAAACAATAAAGGGATCTTCAAATGGGAAAGTGTGTGTTTGAAGTGCATATTTCCTTGCCTCTGAGTAAGATTGAATATCAGTGCTGAAGAAGGGTCACAGACTTTACCACATATCCAAAACCTTATCATAGCTGTCTCTGGAGTACCCGTGGGTAAATGTGAAAACATCTACTGTGAAAATATAAGCAATGCTAGTGCTCACAGCTCAACAGATTTTTTGGAGGACCCCTAGCGAACTTTGAGGTACAGTCAGAAAGTAAGCCCATTCTCCTTTGAAGAAATAAATTCAGCATCACTAGGTGCCATCTTGTGTAACTCATCTCTTGTCCCAGAGAAGTCAATGGTACAAAGAGTTTTAAAGTCCCAGAACTGTTGAAATACCTGAAATTTATAACCCAGTATTAGAAGCACCATCCAAAGACCTACAGCATCCAGCAGCAGCATCTGAGTGCTCGCTAGAAATACAAAATTTTAGCAACACTCCTCCTCCACCCATGCACATACCTATGGAATCTGCATTTTGGCAATATCTTAGGTAACTCATATGCACCTTGGAGAGAGTGAGAAACACCAGCTTCAGCATGCTTCTTCACCGAGAGCCTGCAAGCCTGGATGTGGATCTAGACTGTTGTACTTTAATATGGAAGTTACAGGATTAAACCCAGCACATGGCTGGCACAGAGGAGGAAGCCCCTGCATGCTAATTCCCTCACTCAGCCAGTACAAAATCTCTCCCAGTTCAGACCAGCCCTCAACAATGGCCTTCTTTGCCCATCACCCGCAATATCTTTTCACTTGGCTAGGTGTCCTTCATTTCAAGAAACATCCACAAACCTCTGCCCAGAAAGAAGCACTTGGCCCACGCCTCCTGATCATCTTCTCACCCTCCACCTTCCTTCCGAAGACTGGGAACATGCCTTTCTTTTTAGGAGAGGAAATCAGAAAAGTAGAACCTGGTTTTGTATTTTTCACACAGGCTGCTCGAGGCTTTGGAAGAGCATGAAATGCAATTAACACCAATGTGAAATCCACAGTTGTTCATTATGAGGTTATTCAATGCTATTGTTACCTGACCTATAAGCAGCTGTTGCCAACTAATGTAAATTGTCACTGGGATCTGGAATTATTAGATACAAGTGAAATAAATCTGCCTTTCAGATGGGCACACTAAAGAATGTCTCCCTCTCCTCTCTCAACCCCCACAATGGCCCAGCCACACAGAGTCATAGTTACACATCTCACTTTCCTTCATGCAATTCACTCCTTTTTACTGTTTTTTCCCCTCGAGGTTCCGTTCTATTAGACATTTTTATTCCTGCGACCTAGGATTTTAGGCCATTGAAGACATAGTAAAGAGGTTAATCTGAGCTGAAATAGATCAGATCTGTTACACTCATTCTGATTTATCTGACTCCTTTGCTGGTTCACCAGCTTGAAATCTTTGGCACTGGTTCAGGCCATGTCTCTCATAGAGAAGGTTTTAAAAAATTGTATTTAAAGGTTGCTCTGTTTTCATTACAGATGATATGGTTAAATCTCGAAGTGCCACAAAGTAAAATGCATATACTAAATTTGATAGATATTTCCCTCCTGGGGCTATAAAATGGAAACAAAAGCAATGTGAGGAGTTATTCTTAAACTTTTGGGACAGGCACTGGAAAATGTATTAGATTTGTTGGACTTATTTTTGGTCTTGGGTGCTGGAGACTCAAAGGCAGCAGCTGTTTTTTGCATATGCTGATATTAGTCCTACCATGATAAGTACAGATGAGCTGCCTGCTGGGCAGAGAGATGCACTGGTATTCTATACTCAAGACCTGGGCTCTCTGGCTCCTCATCAATGTAAGGATGTTGGAGCTGGCTGGGAAAGGAAAGCCTCAGTGATGAAAAATGCCAAGACATGGTAGAAATCCTGCCTGGGAGGCAAAGAAGGGACCAGAAAATCCCTTGCTTACTTAGTTATGCTTCCCAGAAACCCATGGTTGTCCAGGATTTTGGACTGCTTGGTTCTCATAAACACATTGACTTGAAGATGATTCCAACTGCATATTGGTGAGAACTAGTACACGTGGGCAATGAATCTAATAGATCTAAGGAGTTTTTTCTGATGAGATGCAACTTTGTCATTAATGAGTTTGGTTATGAATTGTAAGCAGGCATTTGGTTACAATGGTTTCAGCATGATTGGCATCTTCCGTTCTTCTCAGCATCTGCAGAATCTGGCCCTAGGGGGACGAAGTTTCAGAGACCTTACAAGAACCTATGAAGAGAATACTCTGGGGCAGCCCACTACCAAATTATTGAGCCTTAGTGAGTCATACAGCTTTATCTCCAGAGATTTTCAATTCTGGGCAGAGACAAACAATCCATCATTGTTGGAGCCCTGAGTCCCAAGACCCAGGGAGTAGAGATGTGGGAGGTAACAGGGTACTGATTCCCATATTCCTTGGGGGAAAAGATATCAGCAATATCTTTATTATCTTGAGTATCTGTTTTCTATAAACCAATACTCTACTTTGCCTTAAGCTGCAGAAGCTAGATCTCAAGGTTGAAGGCAGCAGAATCATGACTCCATCTTTTCTCATGGAAGAAACCTTAAAACAGACATAGGAACTAAGAACACCTCCGTTTACCTAATGGTTTTTCTTATTTCCAGAGGTCCAGAGATCTAAGAGACTATTGGACACAAAGGTCCTACTAAATAAATGCCACATTTATGGCTCTTGTGTGTCAAAAGTACTGGATGTTTCCATAAAAAAAAAATCTTTTAAAAAGCATGCCCCGTGTTAGTCACACATACAAGTATTTTGAACCCACTTGTCTTCCTAACTTCAAAAGAAGCCTTTGTTTATAAATTCATCGTCTGTATTTTTTCATGTGGCCTATAAAGTCACTCTGGCTGTGGAGACACTGACAGACAAAGGTGGCATGAGGGCATCCTCCACACAACTTTCATCTCACTGAAGGAAAACTCAGCTCTCCATTGTAGAGTCTGAGAGACATAATCTCTGGGGGCAAGGGCTGATGGATTGCATGCTGGTTCCACAGGACCTGCACATGCATCAATGTCTGTTGAAGTTTGGGGTTTTGTTTTCATGAAAAGATGAAACCAACTGGGAGGAACAGCTGTTTGTTTGATTTTATTTTCAAAATGTTCCTGAGATGAAACAAAAAAGATAAGGCATTTAAAAATACTACTCTAGCCATTCTGAAGCTTTGGGGTAGCCCAAATTCTCCACTTATTTATAACTAAAAATTGTAAGCACCATGAATTTGCCTTTCTGCTATTTGTGTATTTTACTAAGTAACTTCCTTTTTACAGATTCTGGAAGTGCACACAACTGAATTGTCAAATCCTTGTGTCAGCGTTGTTAATCCTTAACTTGTAAGTAGGTAATTTCCAAAGATCAATTTATAAGTTTATTTTTATTTGGAAGTCAGAACCTATTTCACAGAGAAATAAGGTTAGAAAATATGCTTATGGACTCCTCCAAATCTTCTTGACCCATAATGTAGTTAAAAAATTCTATGCTTGCAATACAATAGTTAATAACAACAAAAATAACTTTTTGCACTCTACATACTTTTGATAAAAACACATTGTAATTAAAGTAAGATGTGGAGGCAAGTGGGCACTTCAGTGATGATATAAATAATTGGACATTTTCCAAGACTTCAGAATATACTGGTAATTAGCAAACTTCAAATCTTATGGTGTTATTTACTTAATCAGATGTGTTAGCTAATCGTGCATATCAGACTGTATCATCTTCTTTTTTTCCTTTTAAAATATCAACTACAACAAAAAAGTAAATAGAGGAAAAGAAAGAATAAATGAATGAATGAAAATTAGAAGAAAGGAAAATGATGGAGTTTTTTCTGTGATGTATTAGATAAATGTTAGACAAGACATGGCACAAAAATGAAGAGAACACTCTGGGGCAGCCCACCCTGAGGTTCTCAGGGGTCCCCATCAAAGAGCAGCATGGCTTTAATCTACCCTTTGGGAACTTGTTCAAAATGCAAATTATTGGGCCTCACCTTAAACTTAAATCAGAAGCTTTGGGAATGTGGTCCAGCAGTCTGTTGTTTAGCAAGCTCTTGGGGAGACCTTGAAAGGCTGCAGACTGAGAAGCACTGAAATAAAGAAACTGTGGGGTAGAGCATTTCCCACAACAGCCACCAGGGGGCTCTGTTGCTCAGGACAGATTGGTTTAACAAGGAAGTTGGGGCAACAGAGCACAGAATTAATGCCACTCTGGTTTTGTGGGTGAGAATGACTTATCTGTTGCCCTATTTTTTTTTTTAAGAAATCAGGAACGTCCTACAAACAGCAACTATCTTACCTGTCCAATTAAATTTATAGAACATTTCTGAGTTTTCTTTTCATGACCAGGATTTATTTGCAAAAATGGGAATTTGTATTAATATGTAGAAGAAATACCTGTTTACTGTACTGCCAAATTTTGTGAATTCTGCTTACTTATCCCTGGACTTGGACACTTTGAATTGTATCAGAGATCTGTCATGACATAGCTAGTAGATCAGAAAAAAATCCATTTTTCACCCACCCTTGCTCTAGATCTATACTTGAGTGCTTTGGTCTACTTTTGCCTTTGTCTATCTTCTCTGTCTTCTACAGCATTTATAGGTTGGACTTAGTCTTATACTCAACCTCTGGACTTTCCTATTTCCTGCTCTTTGTAGCAATTCCACCTTAAACCTTGGGCCCCTACCCAATGGTCAGGTACTGGAGAATCGGGACAGCTGTGGTCGCTCCTTTAGAAGGGGCAGCAAGAAGGGGAGAGAGTTAGAGGGGAGGCCCTCCATGGCAGCAATCTTTGGAACGGGCAGATTTTTGTGTCTGTTTTGAGGAGAAATTATCACTGTTCAAATGTTTCTAATAAAAATCTATGTACTCTTCAAAGGAAAAGTACTATAAAGATCCATGTAAATATTTTAAGTCTTTTTTTTTGTAGCACCACTGTTCTTTATCAAAAAATATTCTTCACCCATAGGAGTTTTTAACCCGGAGTCTTCCAACATGAACGTGTATTTCAATATAATTGTTTTCCTTTGTAACTCTGTCTTTTATCTCTTGCATTTAAAACATTTTGAGAAGGGTTCTTTGGTTTCATCAGACAGCCAAAGGAGGCCATGCACAAAAATAGTCAAGTCCCCCAGTGCTAAGAGAGGTGGCCTCTACTTTGGAGAAAGTAATTAATGCTCATCTCTCTGGACTCCACCTGGGGACAGAAGAAACAATTGTCCAGTGGCAGAAAGGAAATTAAGTCCTTGGTCAAGCTGAACAAGGGTATGCATGCTCCTAAATTCAGCATGTGTCTTGGCCCACTCAGGGAGATTCATTCCTGCTGTTCATCGAGAACACATCCACAGTAACCCATCTTAGTCCCAGAGTCAAAAAGAATGTAAGGTGCATGGTAAGCACTTAATGAGTAAATACTTATTGTTTGACTGAACTACAGCTGACTTAACTATGACAAATGATAAAGGGATGCTAGGGTGGAGACCTAAGACTTGAGTTCTTATTTTGCTGTTTCAGTAAACAAAATGCACCTCCAGTTTCCTAAGGGCCACATAGGCACATTAGTCTTATAGCAACAGTAAGGGGCAACTATAGCATTGGCAGTATGTAAGATATATATTTTGATGGAAAAAATTGAATACCATAGTACATTTCATAGCTATAAATGAATCTTAATCAATCTCAGTCACATGTGACTACAGAGGAGCAAAGGTCATCTCACTCCTGCTCAAGCCAGGTCCTGACATTTTGCTAATTTTGGCAGAGAGCTATAGGCTGGGAATTCCAGGGCAGGTTAGTAGCTAAAAGAAAAAGAAAAAAAAAATCAGATCTTTCATATCTTACAGAAATTTCAATGCTATTTCTTGGCAGAACATAGGAAGAAAGAACTTAATTCTGCTATGGTTGAAATTAATTTCCTTTTGTTTGTTTGTTTTTTGCACTGCTCTGCTGGGGATTGAATCCAGAAACTAGTGCATGCCAGGCAAATGCTCTACCACTGAGCTACCTCCTAGCTACTGCAATAACCCACACCCCTCCTTAACAGTTAATCTCAAAAAATAAAAAAAAGAGAGAATCAACCTCAATATTAATAGCGCCACTTTTTGTGATAACATACTAATTTCCGTCCTATTATCTTAGGCTCTCTAGCCTCCCTTTAGGTGAGTAGGGTGGTATTTGTCCTGATTTTACAATTGAGGAAACAACGAACAGCTTGTCTATGTTTACGTGATTAATTTGTCCTAGAGTTGGGAAGAAAGTCTTCATACATAGTTTGTGAGCTTTCAAGAGGAGCCTAAGATGTACAAGGGCATCTCAGATAGTCCTCTTGACTTTGCAGGACTCTCCATCATGCATTATTAATGGGGTGCTCTCATCTCTGGCAGGCACAACACTCTACCTTTACCAGCAATGGCTGTGTCCACAGAAAAGACAGTCCCCATCCCTAAAGCAATAAATCATCTTAGGTGTTGTTCGTTTGCTTTTCATGCACTGACCTAGCCAACAGCTAAACAGTTGTAGAAAATCTTAAAATGTGGATTTGGGACTTCAGCCTCTTCTTTCAGTTTCCTGCTCTTTTTGCCATATATTGAAGACTGAATATAAAGTATTTACTATAGTGGAAAAAAAAACTTAGATACAAGTTCAGATCAACAGAAAATGTAGAGTTGTTTGAGACTTTGATCAATAGCAGAATTGTATATTACCTTTGACTGGATTAATACATGAAGCAAAAATAAGATCATTGTTTCTCTTGAAATGAAAGACTGTGCTTCATTTCTTAGTACTTGAGGGATGTAAAATCTTGCCAGCACTGAATACATCCTTTAAACTTGAGTTCACATCTGTACTGGAGTTGGAAGCTTGTCAATATCAGGATGGAGGGGCACCAGGTGTGGGAAAGAAATCACAGACTGGGGTGGAGCTGGTGCCAGTCACCCTCACAGTCAAGCAGAACTGAGAGCCTAGGACCAGACAACACTGATGGAACTTTAATAAGATTTAGGAGGCAGGCGTTGGGGCTGGGGCTCAGTGGTAGAATGCTTGCCTCATGTACAGGAGGCCCTGGGTTCAATCCCCAACACTGTCCCCAACCAAAGTAAAAGAAGATTTAGGAGGAGGCAGAAAACTTACTC
The DNA here is from genome assembly GCA_028644305.1 of Xerus rutilus. Taxonomy (NCBI): domain Eukaryota; kingdom Metazoa; phylum Chordata; class Mammalia; order Rodentia; family Sciuridae; genus Xerus; species Xerus rutilus. The sequence continues at coordinate 123,812,093 of CM053399.1, read as the reverse complement.
TAATTAAACAAATAAGAATCATAATTGAGAAGCTAGAGTTGAAAGACATTCGGAAAATAAGACACTTGGCCAAGATAGACCATCTCCTGGAATCCTAACAGCCTAACTCATAAAATTTAGAATTAGATGAGATTCTGGAAAACACTTGGAGGCAAAGAAGGTTGGAACCCCAGGATATAGGCTGCATTTGTAAGTTATAAGTCTGGCATTGGGAAATGAGAGAGGAACTACAGAAAATAAGAAACCGTTGTGAACCTAGTATGTGCGGGGCTTTATGTTAGTCATTAAGGGATGGAAGAGAAGAGTAAAGCCAGGAAAAATGAGAATATACACAAAAGAAAAGGCTGCCCATTTTATCTGAATTTAAAGTGATTTTTAATGCCCATGGTATTGTGCTGACTGTACAATTAAATGCGAATGTTTCTTTCAAAAAAATCAGATTAAATGGAGAAGGGCCCCGGCCACCTTGTTGGAGCATTAATCTGACTTCACAATTCACAGCTACTCCTGTTTCAATTTCCTTTTCCCAAATCCTAGATGACCTACCAGCAGATGTTCTCAGGATCCAGGTATGGCCACTTAGTCACCATTCTAGGACACGTGGGTGGCATCTAATTGCAGTACCTACAACATTCTGCTTAAGAGAATATGCTAGGTGGACCCGGGACAGACTGGAAGTGCCAGAGGCTTAATGCCTCTCCAGCTCTGGAAGAGGGACCCTCCACCAATGGCAGTGGAAAGCTGGTGATTAAAGACCCTGCTTTCTCCACTCCTGCTGTGGGACAGCTCAAGCTATAGCACCTTCCCTGACAGCGTTGCACACTGACTTTCCCGTCAACCTGCTCATTAACACGTGGTAGCAAATTCACCAGCACCTCCCAGGACAGCCAAATAAAGACAATATTCACCTCACACTAATGTCTTAGCAAATAACTTTCTAACCTAAGAAGTATGTGTGTGAAATGTACAAATATAATCAAAACAAAAATAATTTCATTAAGATTTTATATTTATTGGCCAAACCTGTCTTGATGTTGTATAGTGTTCCTAAATTGCCAAACCATAGTGTTTGGGGTAAAGTTAGGTGCATGAATTGCTGGTTCAGCAAAGGTGGTGGCAAGAGGATGGCATTCGCCTGCCATTTTCCTGGCATTAGGCTCTGCCTTGGAAAGGGTGGCCTGTCCATCTCTCAGCCAAGGAGAAAACTGCATTTCTGCAGGCTGTCCTTACTACTTGCTTTGACATCATCAAATTAGTCAAATGTGAATGTTTCTTTCAAGCATAGCATTTAATAAGCACAAACAACAGAGTATTTTAAATAAGTTGACAAAAATGTAGAGAACATCTGTGGTCATGAGTAAAAATCAGCCAACAAATTGACATCTGCAGAGATTGAAGTCTATGTTATATTCAAGTGTAACAGAGAGACAAATATATTGGCATGTTATAAAATCTTCTTTCACTCTTCCCAGAAATCTACAGAAATGAGGAGGTGAGGAAAGAGAGAGAAGAAAGAATAATTTTATGCCCATGTTAAATTTTGGTTTAAACACTTTCAGAGAATGTTTTGGCAAGAAATACACATTTCCCAGCTGCCTCTGGGAGAGGAAGTTCCAATCTATTTTATAATATCCTTCTCTCAATTAAACATTTCCTTGGGAAATTGCCTGGAAAGTTTGTAACAACCAAGGATAAAATAACTTTTTGGTGAAATAGCCACATCCATATGCTGAGGCAGGATATTGTAAGGACCAAAATACAACTGCTAGGTGCCAAGCTCTGTCAATATGCTCCTCAGCCCCTTGAATTTACCAGGTAAACGGATAATTTGTAGAATAGATTGTTATCTGCCAGAGAAGTGTGCATGAATTTGAAGATGCAGAATCTACTTTGACCCACTCACCTCCCCAGGCTCCTGTGATTGAGTGAAGAAGATTGGGTTGTTTAAATGCAAGGTGTTGGTTGAGATATCTTAGTGCTTGTAAGCATGTTTCTGAGCAAAGTATCTCCAAGCAGCACAAGAAGTAATCCCATTTTACCAAGAGACTAAAGAATCCCAGGGCTAAAGGCAAGAAAACAGGTTGTATTTGGTCTTTTAACAATTGCTTCATAAAGGAGAGAGATTCTTGGTAGTGGAATTTCAGGCAAATATTGCCTGCTGGGCAGGACGACGTGTACATCAGAAATTTGGAAAGAAAAAGAGCTAAAGGTAAAAGACCCGGTTCTCATCTGTATGCCCCATTACTGTTACAGCAAGAAGGGCAAGAAGAAATATATGTAAATCAACAGCTTCTCCCCATTACCCACCTTTTGGGAATTAAAACTGACTTAGCATTTATAGATAATTTCTTACCCTAGATAATTCATGTCCGAAGCACAGTCCATCCAATTTACCGGCTTGTAGTGTCCAGCTTGAAATAATCACTCAACAATGGCAGCAATGATTGTCCCCTGATTGCAAAGCACAGGATTTCCAGGGAAACTGTCTGAGGTCTGATTTCAGGTCAGCTCTTACCAAGCAAATGAACCTGATCCAATGGGGTGGGCCACCAGGGGAGCTCAGGATGAAAGCCCTGGAAATTCCAGATTCTTCCAACAGCCCTGTAGATGGGCAGCTGCCACTCATTCACCAGGTAACCCCAGTGAGGGGCAGAAACAGCAAGAGCAGGGAAATGGGTGGTTAGTATGTAGTAAACTCCTATTATATCCAGGTACTATGCTAAGTGCATTATATAGATTTAATATGTACTTAAACTTAATAAATATAAATAGAATTCACTGTGCTAAGTACTTTATGTATTTACTATATAACGAAGATAGAGCCACACAGAATGTTACTGGCAGAGTTGAGATTTAAATCTCCATCTGCTTCTTTCTTCTATGTCATGAAATATCCTGTTCACAGAACAGATGCCAATCTTGTGTTTTTCTCCCTCTCCCTTCTGTATCAAACAGGTGGAGATGGCACAAATGCAAATTGCAGGAATCTGTGGGCATCACAAAAGCTGGGCAGACACTTCCTAAGGGATCTGTTAAAGGCATGATAGGATAGATTTAGACACATAAAATGTTAACACTGGAAAGTATCTTAGAAATCAGAGACTTCTATTACTACTGAGAAAACTGATGATCAGAAAGGTTAAAGTACTTGCCTGAGGTCACACAGCATGTTAGTTACAGAGTGGGAGCTTTGCTAACAAATCAGGATTCTTTGTACTAGATGAGGCTCCTCCTTTTAAGTATGTTGGAAGTGTCTAGTCAATATGAATAATACAACAACATAAAGCCCTGGGGTTTTTTTGTTTTGTTTTGTTTTTTCATTGTTGTTTTTAAGGGAGAGGATTAAAACATAGAGGGGATTAGGTATTCCAAAAGCTCTCCAGATTCTCATCTTTGGGTCATGAACTTTGTCTCAGTCTCAGATTCTGATGAGTTTGGACAAATTCCAGGGGTTGCAGAACATGCGTGTGAAATGCATATGTTCACGTTCACTGGGTAATAACTCAGTTGAATGGTTGTCAGAGACACACAAAAACACACATTGGTCCAGTCTGGCATATACTCTCTGCGCGATTTATGGGCCACAGAGGGGAGGCCTTCTGGGTACGAGCTGGCTCCTAGCAGAGGCTTCCTGGTGGTTCCAGCAGCCTGTGCAATTGCACCCCGGCCCAACAGGGTTGCTCTACAGAAATCCTGCCTCAGGCCATTGAACTTCATCTGTGTGTGCTCAGAGAAAGGGCAAGCCTTTCTTGCCCTCAATCATAACAAGACGCTTATTAGAGTGCTAGGGTTTGGACCTGCAATATCTCCCCAAAATCTCATGTTTTGAAAGCATATTCCCCAGTACAGCAAGGTGCAGAAGTGGGCTTTTTAGGCAATGATTTAATCATGGGTGCTGTACCTTCATTAGTGGATTAATCCATTTGATGAATTAATGATTTGGATGACTATGTGGAACTGTAGGCAGCGGGGGTATGGCTGGAGGAACTAGGTTACTGGTGGTGTGATTTTGTCCCTGGCTCCTGGTGTCTGTGTCTATCTCTGTTGCCGTCTCTCTCTCTCTTTCTCTTTCTCTCCCTCTCCGTCTTTCCTGCACAACTGCAATGATGTGAGCAGCTTTTCTCTGCCATATGCTTCTACCATGATGTTCTGCCTCACCTCAGGTCCAGAGCAATAGACTTGGCCAACCAAGGACTGAGACCTCTGAATCTGCTAGCCCACAATTAATTTTTCCTCCTATAAGTTATTCTTAGAGGTAATTTGGTCACAGTGATGAAAAGCTGACTAATACACAGAGTTTTTCCCAGGTAGAAAAAAAAAATAAGTGTCTGTGAGCTCACAAGGCAGCTTGAGGTTCGAGGGAGAGCAGAGAGACTTATTGGGTGTCAGAGCCCAGGACATAGCGTTGTCAGTCATGGGTCACTGGGCAAACACCTTCTTTCAGGGCTTCCATGAACTCACCTATAAAAAGGATAAATTAGGGGAAGATCCTTCCAGGTCTGACAGATCAGTCAATACTTCCTGAGTGATAACTGGATGCAATGTCCTTGGCATAAAAAGAGTCAAGGAACCCACTGCCTTGTGGGAGAGAAGGCAATGAATAATCTTAATTTATAATAGCACCTCTGCCTATGTCCTGTACATCCTTCATGGGCCTTAACTTGCTTCTCACAACAACCCGATGAAACAAATAATTTCACATTGTTATTTTCATCCCATTTTACAGAGAAGAAACTAGAACTTAATGGGATAACTTGCCCAGGTTACACATTTAAATGAAAAGTATATAAACTATAATAGTAGCCCCTTGAAATGCCCACTGACCCAAGGGGGAACAAGTAATAGTGCCATGCTGGGCTGCCTCAAGGCCTGTGGCCCAAAGACTGAAGAACCAGGAAGGGATAGACAGGGCTCGTTAGGCTAGTATTTAACCCAGAAATTTTCTCCTATGTTATGATTTTTCTTAGCCTAAATCCCGACATCCCACAAAAACAAAAATGGAGGAAAAATCCAACATGTTGGTAACATAGCCAAATTATTTTGCTGCTGCCTAATGAAAACAAAAGTTCTTTAGAGAGAAATGAGTAAATTTATATAGAGAGCAACAGGACACAAAATTCACCCATTTCATGTGCAGAATTAAACAGGACATAGTATATGTAGTATATATTAACTATCACAAAAATCTAAGTTAACAACACCTTCATGACCCCTGCCAAAGAAATTCTGTATCCATTAGTAGTGACTTTTGCCCAACTGCAGATAAATACTAGTATACTTTATCTCTAGGCTTTCCTATTAGACATTTCATATAAATGTGATCTGTGCAACAGACTTCTTTCACTAAAAGTGATGTTTTCAAGATTCATCCATGCTGTATTGTGAATCAAAACTTCATTCCTTATGATGGACATTGCATCGTAGCCCTAGCTTTATGTATGACTGCATGTATGTTGTGATTCTACATCACATGCAACCAGAGAAATGAAAAGTTGTGCTCCATCTGTGTACAATGAATCAAAATGCATTCTGCTATCATGTATACCTAAGTAGAATAAATAAATAAATAAAATTTTTTAAAAAAAACTTCATTCCTTTCTAGATCTGAATAGCCTTTCATGTATGGGTAGGCCATATTTAATGTACTGTTTCATCAGCTGGCAGACATTTGGGCTGTTTCCATTTTTTGGTTGTTAATAACACCTCTATAAATATTCATGTCTGTGTTTTGTTTAGAGGTATTTTCATTGTAAATATTCTTTGGGGAAATAATGTCAATTCAAATTCTCTGTCATTTAAATTGGGTTGTCTTTGTTTTATTGTGTTAAAAGAGTTCTTTCTTTACATATTCTAGATAATGTTTTGTTTTGTTTTTTGTTTTGGTACTAGGGATTAAACCCAGGTGCACTGAACCTGGGTCACATTCCCAGCACTTTTTATTTTTCATTTCAAAACAGGGTCTTGCTAAGTTGCTGAGGCTGGCTTTGAATTTGGGATTTTCCTGCCTTAGCCTCCCAAACTGCTGGGATTATAGGACTACACCACTGTGCCCAGCAGGATCGTGATTTCTAATTAAATATAAAATAATTTTCTCTCGTTCTCTGGGTTTTCTATTTACTTTCTTGATAGTTCCATTGGCAACACAAATGATTTTGATTTTGATTAAGATCCAACATACCTACTATTTTCTTTAGTTGTTTATGCCTTAGTGTCATAGCTAGAAAACCACTGTCTAATCCAAGTTCAGGAAGATGTACTCCTAAGTTTTCTTCTCCAAATTTTAAATGTCTAGCTCTTACAATAAGCCTGTGATCCATTTTGTTTTGTCTTTTTAAATTTTTGTTGTTGTTGTTTTCGTCAATGGACCTTTACTTTGTTTATTTATATGTAGTGCTAAGAATCGAACCCAGTGCCTCACACATGCTAGGCAAGCGCTCTACCACTGAGCCACAATCCCGGCCCCATTTTGCCTTATCTTATACATATTATGAGAAGAAGAGTTCCCAATTTGTTCCTGTGCATGGCTATCCAGTTGTTTAAGGACTAATAAATCCTGCCCCCATGGAATTATCTTGATATCTTTGTCAAAATAAATGTGAGGGTTTTATTTCTGAACTTAGAGTTCTATTCCATTAATCCATCTATTCTTAAATCAGATTATACTGTCTTGATTGCTGCAACTATAAATTTTCAAGTTGGAAAGTGTTATTTATAACTTTGTTCTTTTTCAAGTTTGTTTGGCTATTATGAGTTTCTCAAATTTTCACATTATTTTTAGATTGACTTGTTATATTCTACATAAAATCTAGATGGACTTTTGATAGGTATTGCATTGAGTCTCTATGCCAATTTGACAAGTAATGCTGTATCAATAATATTAAGTCTACTGATCCATGAATATGGAATGTCTTTCCACTTACTTAAATCTTTGTTAATTTCTTTTAACAATTGTTTATAGTATACAATATACAAATCTTACACTCATTTAAATTTAACCCTAACCAATTTTTATTGAAGTATAAACAGAATTGTTTTCTTAATTTTCAGATTGTTCATTACAAATGTATAGAAATACAACTCATTTTTGCATATTGACTGTGTCCTGCAATCCTGTCAAACTCATTTATTAGTAATAGTCTTAGTGGGGATTCCTTAGAATTTTCTATATACAAATCACATCATCTGCAAATAAAGATAGTTCTACTTCTTTCTTTCCAGTCTCAGTGTCTTTAATTTTTTCTTACCTAAAAGTGCAGGCAATAACCTCCAGTACAGTGCTGGACAGCAGCAGTGAAAGTGCTTTATTAATGCATGATTTTAGAAGCATTTAGTCTTTCCTCATTAAGTACAATATTAGCTGCAGGGAGTTGATTCAGCTTTTAAAGCTCCTTTATTCTATAGGTTCTCTCTGTACGTCTGTCTCTCTGTCTCTCCCCCGCACCCCATCATACACCTTTCCTCACTCTCCCCTTTCCTCTGCAGGTTTTTCTCTGCTTGTAGAAAGCCTTTGCCTTCAATGGAAGCAGGAGGGACCTGCAGGAAGATAACAGCCTGTCTACAGATCTGCAAAGAAATCTTTCATTTCAGGGTTCATTTTAACTCATGTGTATCTCCCTTAGGAAGGTCAGTTCTAACCTTTCTCATGTAGATATTATGGGATGCATCTTTAATTTTAGCCACTTAGATGCCTACCAAACTTTTTTGCTTGTTTTTTGCTTTTTGTTATTGTTGTTTCCGTCATTGTTAGTAGTAACTCAAACAGATTTCTGCCTCAGTGGTGTGATTGTCATTATCCCTGTTTAAGCTACAGCTGATTTCCACTTTGCACTGAGGAAAACCTGAGAGTAGATAAAGAGTCTTGCCTGGGTTATGAGTTTGTATTTTAACAGTAGGCTTTGGCTATAGGCATAGCACATGGAGAGAAATATCATGCACTTATATTCAATTATGCTTATGCTAAAAAACATTCATTGATGCAATGACCACTGTTTTGTTTGTATTAAAATGTCTATTCATATCATGAAAAGAATAGATATGGGTTTAAAGTACCATTGTGTATCTTGAAACTAATCTTTAACTATTTGCAATTATAATTCTTCGTTTTGTGCTTTCCTGTAAATCGGTGAGAGACTGTTGCCTTTTGCTTTCACATTTCTTGGTTTAGCTCAGAAACCCAACATGTTCAGACTTATAACCTCTAATGTTTCAATGACAGGTCAACTTCTTTTCCCTCAAAACTCTTTTTGTACTTTTGATTTCTTTGGGGGCTTTGCTTTCCTCCTTGTTCATAGAAAACTACAAACAGAATGGCAGAGGTAAAAGTGTGAAGAGCAGCTAGAAGAGCAACTATAAAACATCGATGGGCTTGAGAACCATCATGGAAGTTTGAGCTCTTTCCAAACATTCTAGGTAAAGACCACCAGCTTCTCAAGAAAGCCCAATTTCTCCTTTCCTGATTCCTTTCCCTAGGCTACATACCCTTGCCTGCCTGGACACAAGGTGCAGCGTGGGACTGTGCTCTAAGGGAGTATGGATGGACAGTGTGCCTGCTCCATGCGGGACCCATTAATTTCCCCATGAACTGCTGCATGCCCCTTTGCCTTTCCAGTTGCTTGGGACGATGAATTCTAAAGTAACTCTTTCTTTTTTCTGATGAGGCAAATTTCATATAACACAAAATTCACCATCCTAACCATTTAAAACCTGTAAAACATGAGTAACTCTTAGTTCATTCATGACATGGCACAACCAACGCCAAAATATTTTCATCATTCCCCAAAAAAATACTACACTCCCTAAGTAGTCACCCCTCTTCTCCCTCACACCCTTCCACTTGCAACCACTAATCTGCCTCTGTTTCTATAAATTCACCTATGCTTGGCCTTTCAAATAAATGTAATATTTTGTGACAGGGTTCTTTCACTTAGCATGATGTCTTCAAGGTTTATCTATGTTGAGGCACATAGTAATGTTTCATTCCTTTTACAGTTCAATGATATCCTACTGCATATATACACCACTTTTTATTTCTGCTTTCATCAGATGATGGATATTTGACTTGTTCCCACATTCTGGCTATTATAAATAACACTACCTTGAACATATGAACAAGCTTTTTGTTGAACATAGTTTTTTCAATGCACATAGATATGCTTCTTCTTGGGAGCAGAATTTCTGGGTCACATGGTAAAGTTATGTTTTCCTTCTGGAGGAACTACCAAACTGCAACATTTTAAATTCTCACTCACAAAGTGTGTAGTTCCCGCGTGTCCATATCCTTGCCAATACTGGTTCATATCTATCTTTTTTACAAGAGCCATTGTAGTAGGTATGAAGAAATATTTCCTAATGGTTTGGATTTGTATTTCTCTGATGATCAAAGATGTTGAGCATTTTTTATGTACTTATTGGCAGCCTTTTGTATATTTTTTAAGGGGATGGATGATATTCAAATCTTTTCTCTATTTTTAATTAGATTATTGAACCTTTTATTATTGAGTTTTAAGAGTTCTTTATGTATTATAGAGTCTAGGCCATTATCACATGTATGATTTGCAAATAACTCTGCCCATTATGTTGTCTTTTAGTATTCTAGGTAGTGTCTTTTGATATACAAAAGTTTTTCTTTTTATGAAGTCTAATTTACTTATTTTTCTTGTGCTTTTGGTGCTGTAATCTTTAAGAAATTACTGTCAAATCCAAGTTCATAAAGATTTACCCCTATGTTTAATTTTAAGAGTTTTACAATTTGAGCTCTTATATTTAGGCTATTTTGACTTGATTGACATATGGTGTGAGGTAGGGATTCAAGTTTATTCTTTCTCATGTGAACATGAGACACTGTTCTTTTTTATTGAATAGGCTTGGCACTCATGTTCAAAATAAACTTACTGTAGATGTATTGATTTATTTCTGAACTCTTAAGTCTATTCCTTTTATCTAAATGTCTGTTCTCATGCTAGTACCACACTGTTTTGATTACTGTACCTTCATTAAGTTTTGAAAACAGGAGGAGTCTTCCAACTTTGTTCTTCTTTTCCTGCATTGCTTTGACTATTTGGGGCCACTCTTATACCATTTAACTCTTATGATCACCTTTTCCATTTCTGCAAAAAATTTTTAAGAGTCTGTTCAACTTAGATAGGGATCACTTCAAATCAGTAGATCACTTTGGGAAATACTATAATCTTAACAATATTAAGTCTTCTGATTCATGGATACAAATGCCTTTCCATTATTTCATTTTTAATTTCAACAAGTTTTCATATTTTCAGTGTGTAAGTCTTGTACCTCCTTCATTAAACCTATCTCTAGGTATTGTATTTTAACTAAAACATTTTTAAAAACTTAGAAAATAAGCACTTTATTTTGTAGTATTTTATACATATTTTATTTGTTTTGATTATAAATGGAACTTTCTTAATTTAATATTGGGTTGTTCAATACTGGGGCCTAGAAATACATCTGATGATTTTTGTATACTCTCATACTACAGTTCTGCCAAACTTGTTCATTATCTCTAATAACATTTTGAAGATTTTTTAGATGTTTCTAAATAGAAAATTTTATCATCTATAAAAAGTTTTACTTCTTTCTTTCCAATCTTGTTTCTGTTATTTATCCTGCCTAATTGCCATGGTTAGACTTGCTAGTATAGTGTTTCTTTTAGAGTGTGTTATTGGATTTAGGGACAACCATATTAATATAGAATTATTTCATATCAAGTTCCTTCATTTAATTATACCTTCAAAGATCCTTTTTGGTAATGAAGTCACATGCACTGATGCCAGGTGGGCATACCATTTGGGGACCACCATCTAACTCACTATATCAATTAAATACCAAGTTCATATAAACTCCCTACAAATGAAAAAGGAGAGCTTAAATAACTCAATGCAAGAATGGACATATGACAGGAACAGGCATGAACAGGTAGGTATTTCAGAGAGGAAGAAACTTTCATAGCCAAGCGTAGGAAAGCCTGTTCAGCCTCATTCGTGATCTGGGAAATGCAGAAAAACTACAAGGAGATACCAGTTTATATACATTTAAAAGGCAAAGATTAAAAAATCTCTTAAGGCTATGCAAGCAACATTTGATATGACTGTTTCAAGTTATTTGTGAACAATTCTTGAGATAACACCAGCTTCATGACAACTAAGCAGCACTTAAAAGACTATCATTCTGTTCTTTGTCCTTGCATAGGCTAATATTGGTCCTAAATGAGAAAGGTGTAGAATTCTCAGAGCTTCTCTTATTTAAGCCTAATGATCTTGTCTTTTTTTCACAAAAGAACTCCACAATGATGACTTTTATCTTCGTATACTATATGAGGAATTTTAAGTTATCCTTGCAACATAAAACATTTCACCCATTTGCTTATTGAACGAATGCATTTTTTTTTCTTTTAGTAAGTTGAATCTTCAACAAGTGTTGAGATTTTGACACCATCTTATTTCTAACATTGAACTTGGGTCTATTGAAATTGCAGTGACAAAAGAGAGTACTTTCCCAAATAGCTCACTAACATCATGCTTCTCCCACTGTCTTTCTGACATTAGTCAATGACATTCTCCCATCACTTTCTAAAAATAAGTATATGCAATTCATGTTTATGTATGATTTTCATTATAATTATCATATATTGTGAATATTATAATATATACTACATGTAATTGAAATATATCAAAAGTTAATATTTCATCACTCAATTACCTTGTTGCTGACTGAAAACATTAAATCAACTAAATATTTTTAAAAATTACTCTTGTTTAGGCAACTCTCAGCTTCATGGGGAGTTATTTTATTCACTGCTCTATCACAGTGCCTGACAAAGTAACTGATACACAGTAAAATCTTCTGATTGATCAAATAAATAGTTTACCTGTGGTTACTCTATCTCAGTTTGCTAAAGTGTATGGATATCAAATCTATTACAGTGACAAAAATTAAAATTGCTAGATGTTAATGAATGTTTTCTGTTGACAGAATCTTGAAGAGGGTTCATATGTATCTTAGTTATCCCATTAATAGAGCATGTTGAATATTGCCATTGGGCAAGGAAGTGAACTGAGGCTTAGGGCAATTTTGCCATTTTCTCAAATCCATGGGACTAGTAAATAGCAGTGCTAGGATTGAGCCCAACCCTTCTGTCCTAGGCTCTTAAAAACTGCCCCTACCTTTATCCACACGCCTTTGCTCAATGAAGTTTTTCATCCTCCAAAGTTTATATGAACCTATGGAATGTGAATTTGACCTTATAAGTAAAATACTGACCTCCTCTTGGATTCTACTGTTGGTATATCTCTGAATTCATTTTTTCCCTCATTTTAGGACACTAAGTTTCATGCTGAATTTCCTAGAACTTAATAAAACATACCCATGGGCATTTCTAATTCACTCACATTCTTTATTCTAGCTTTTTTTTTAAATTTAAGGACTTTGTAGAGGAACAGTGTATTATTTTTCTTTTGCTGCTATAGCAAATGAACACTTATTTTGTGGCTTCAAACAACCCAAACTTATTATCTTAAAGTTCTGAAGGCTGAAATTAGATTAGGCCACCCAGATAATCCAAAACAATCTAATTGAATCACATCTACAGAACTTATTTTGCCATTTAAAGTAAATGTATTTACAGGTTCCAAGGATTAGGTTGTGGATCTCTCTGGGGGATCATTGGTCTGCCCATGACAGATCATTAACCTTATCCTCTATATTTCACAAAATATTTCTTCATTAAGAATTCCCTTTGGTCATGAGAAGACAGTTCCATCCAATTCAATTCAGTTTATTTATTCATTTTATTAATGTTTCATTGTGTAGGGGACACCACAATGGATGCTGGGGAAAAGAAAACACAAGAAGTGTATATTATGGCTTAGAACCTCAAGGTGTTTGAACCTTGTTGAATAGACATGATATAGAAGAATGAACTGGATGAAAAAAAGTGCTGAGACATATCTAAAATTAAATATACAATATAGGGCATTTGATAACTTATGATAACTAATTTCAAAGGTACTATGGCTTATAGAGAATAGAAAATGCTAACAAGGTATAGAATAATCAATATTTTCATTTTCACTTTGCACTTGGTTATGAGAAGAGGAAGAAACTGAATCTCTAAAAAGAATAAATAACCTAAACACCATACAGAACATAAGTGGAAGAGCCTATATTTAAATCCAGATATGCCTGAGTCCAAAGTTCTTTCTACATCTATCTGCCTCTAGACACTTAACAGTCCACATAAAAATGGATTATGAGTCCTTCCATTTCTAGTTGGACATCAAGTCATCATTTTATTATAAAGCTCTACATACTGTAAGGTGATAGAGTCTTATTTATTTTGCTCTTGCATGGGGTGAGGCTAGGTGATAGGTTTAAAAAAAACTGAGCTCTCATCTCTTTGAAAAAGAAAGACTTTGTTTTATTTAGAGTGTGTTGAACAATAGATTCCCAGACAAACCTGACAAGTTTTGTTTCTGGTTATTCATTTGATACCTACCACTTTAAACCTGAAAAGTGATATGTTGACTTCAGCTCGTTAACAAAGGCATCTACAATAAGTATGTGGTATGCCTGACATATCCTTTTTCAGTAACTGCTATAAAAACAAGCCTAATAGACTCTAAATTCTTATGGAAAAATTAATCATAGTGGATTACGAGGAATCACTTTGTGATTTCCATGGGCATTCTTCCCAAAGTACCTGGCCACAGTTTAATTTTCTTAGTAATGTAGAGAAATATAAACGAAAACTTAACACAGGTACAACAAAACTTGACAAGAAAGAAAGAACAAGAAGGAAAGGAAAGCTCAACCAACCCCCAAACTGAGATAGAAAGTAGTTGTTGAGAAATTCCAGAGACTTGAGAAGTCCAACTTCTCTGAAATGATGTGGTAGAAAGTTGAGAACAGGCAATTATGCACCAAAGAGGATAAGTACTCTCCAAAGGCCACACATGTAGACCTGCAAAGGTTCTCACCACAGAGGGTACATTTGATAACAACTATATTAAGTTGGGGGGTGGAGAGGAAGAGGGGTACCTTCAACAAGGGCTTTAACTCTCTCCTGAACTATTCTCTCCATTTTTCTAAAAACATTTTATTTTTTACTACAACTTGTAGAATAATTTGTCTCTCCAAAAGGAGGAAAAGAGCCAAAGGTAGATTCCAAATTGGCTGCTAATTCACCCAGGGACCTTGGGTAATTCATTTAAATTTCTTAAGGTCTCATTTCCCTCAACTGTAAATAAGAAGGTTGGAATAGATTAGCTCTTGGGCCCCTTTCAAGGATCCTTTTTAAAGTAATGCTCTATAAATAATTGTAGAGAGGTCCAAAAGTACTGTTCTACAAAGTTGAAGGTGAAGACTGATGTACATATGAGTTTTTGTTATTCAGGTTCAAAACCAGCCTCATTAACTGACTGACAGAATGATCCATGAGTTCCATTCTGATCAATACTTTTATGACCAATACTTTTACAACCCAGAAAAATATCCTGGGAGGTGGTATCTATTATATTATTCCTTCTGTCCATTATAAAATAGTTAAACTTGGAAAAGCAACCGTAATAGGAACAATATCAAAATGAAGCTCATCCTAAATGTTAGACAGTATGATGGACTGAGTCCTGGAACATAATAAGGAAAATAATAGTGGAAAAACTAGTGAAACTGAAACAAAGTATGTAATTTAGTTAATAGAATTGCACCAGTGTACAAATATTATAAAGAATGTTAACATTAGAGGATGTTGTGTAAAGAATATATGGGAACATTCTGTACTATTTACAATGTTTTAGTTAACATATGCACCAAGTGATTATTACTTACCTTAATTTGATCTACTCATGTGGCATTTATTTTAGAAGATTTTTTTGAAATCTCCCTTATCCAGCACTTAGTCTTCCTTAATTTATGTTCAGTGAAATTACGTTTCACTTCATTCTGTGGTTTCTCTTATATCTCTGTAAGCCTCACAGCCTGTAGAACAGGGCTATGCATGTGGTAGTAAGTGCTCAATAATGCTTCTTACCAAATGGAGAAGAGAAGAGCTGAATATTTCTCACCAGTACAAGAGGAAATTGCATGCATATTAGTGTTCAATTTGCATCTGGCATGCAAGTGAATGGAGTTATTATTTATAAGAGACATGGTAGCCCAAATGACATGATCAGAAGTTTAGTATTCTAAATGCTCAATAGTCTGCTTTATACTGAAAAATAAGCAGAGAATTTGTTCATCAGTGATGTGAAGGGCAAGATCCTATAATCTGTTGTGCTGTATCCTCTATCCATATTTCTCCTCTAAACATCTTTCCTGAAGATGTGTACATCTTAAACTACATTCTAATTTAATCTTTCAAATAACCTTCAAAAATCAAAGCTTCATATGACCTGCAATGGGCAATGGCCCCAGTAGCCATTTCCAAGCTGCTAACTTCCCTTTGCTTATTTCTGTTTCCTATTCCATGCATCATTAATAAGAGTGAAACTAGCAGAGAATTAATAGGCTCTCCACTTCTCACAAGTTCCAGGGAAAAACTCAAAAGGAAGCCACAAGGCTCTTTTATCTTATAATATATATTTAACTAAGATTCTGGTTCCCTTTGGGACTGTCTTAGTACTGTTCAAATAAGTAGAAGGGACCATGGGCAGGTTTAGAGGCCCTGTAGCTTGTAGTTGAAAGCAGAGATGATAAAGAATTAGGTGGGATACAGCAAGGGCTCCTGTATTCAACTTTTGAATTCTGTTGCCTGTGCTTGTCAAGAAGAAATATATGTCTACACGGCACAATATATACACATTAAAGTTGCACTATGTAAAACTAAGAATACACAGGGTATAGACTATATTTTACTTATTTGCGATTTCATTGATACACAAATGCTAATCATAACCAACAGACTTGATTAAAAACCTAGCAATGGTTTGAAACTGTAAAATCCAGTAAAGTCTAAATATAGTTCTAAAATTTGGTCCAAAAAGATTTATTTTCAATTTAGTTCTGCCAATTGTTCATTGAAACCCTAAGCTGGAATTCTCTTGAACTCTTTGCACCTTAGGTTTCTCACCTACAAAACCAGAAAAATAAAGTTGCTTTGTAGAGAGGCTTTGAGAATTACAGTAATGGTGCATATGAAATCCCCAAGAACAAAACAGAATCAATGTCTTCTCTCATCCCCCCTACTTTATAATCTCATATTAGGTGTGTTTTCTTCAAGTGTAAATAATCTCAGGGACACGTCCTCGCCCCCATGCTTACAACCTGAGTTAGTCACTCCTGTATTATAGAACGGTGGAATATTAAGCAACGCAAAGGGAACTGAGAGAAGTGGCAACAGGCTTACATCCCGGACTCTAGTTCCTTACTAGGAAAGTCTGTGGCTAACAGGATGGGTGGAAACAGGCACACAAATTCCAGCCTGGAGTGCAGCTACATTTCTAAGCCTACTAAGCAAGGAATGTAGAAATGGTTTCCCTCCCCTGCCTGGCCTCCCTGTCTGCACCACCTCTATTTATTTATCCCCAGACATCCTGAACAACATGAGGAGGATCTGATATAAGGTGTTAGCTCCATTCAGTTGCACCTGTGCAGAAGCATTAGTTAATGTCTCATTGAAGTGTTCCACATGTTTCTTTTACCTCAAGCTGGCTTAGTGAGGCATTCTCACACGCTCCCCTAATCCTGGCCCCCATAAATCCTTTACAAGGCCCTCCCTCCATTGTCCTTCCCATCCATCAAGAATTTGGTGAAATCCTTTGGCATGTACAGTACATCTTTCTCCTGAGCCCATGCACAAAGGAGCCCTGTCATTACTGCGTTTTTAGCCTCCATTCTCCCCCCCTACACACACCTTTGTCTGAGTGAGTGTATAGCATACATGGTACCAGTAGAAGTGCATAATGAGAGGAGGGGTAGGCAGTTCTGTACATGCTGAGAATTTGGGAATGGTGTGGGAAAACTTAGAAGAAGGTAAGAATGGATTAGAGAGGTTATCCAATGTGGCAAACATAGGTCCTACCAGCTATGGTCACAAAAGGTCACAAAATCTTATTGTGTGTCTGAAACACAAATTAGGCAGAATTTAATCAGCAACAGTAACTAGGATCAATATCTTCAAGTAATATTGTAATCTTAAAAACCTATCCCTTTTCTCTTGTTGAATACAACTGATTTTTTTAAATGTAGAATTGTTATCTAAAGAGATAAACTGTACTAAATTCTCCACCACCTCCTTGGAGAAGATGAAGCACTTCTCAATTAGATTACATTCTTTAGAAATTTTGGACCTTTTTATCATTATTTCCACACTAAAAATAAGATTTTAGTTTAAATGTATTACTAAAAATAATTTAAGTTATTGAAATTATTTACATTTAGGAGAGTGATATCAGTATGATGACAGCATAGGAGTTTCCAGTGTTCATCCCCTAACAGAAGCATCAATTTGAACAACCATCCACATGCAAAAATACCTTCAAAAGAGCTGAGGCATCCAAGTGAAAGATTACAGCATCTGAATGGAGCACATAAATAAGAATTTGCACTGAAGAGAGTGGAAAAGATAGTTTCGTACTATCACTGTCATTCCTCCCTCTAGCTCACACAACATAGAACAGAGAATATCCACTCCTGGAAGGATAGTGATGTAGCACCCAACTTTACTTGGCCCCCAGTACTTGCCCCAGTGAACCCTAATACCAGGACTCCTTTGTTGGCTTCTGGTTTTAGGCAGGTTCCCATAACTGCAGTCTCCAGGTTGACATTCAGGAACCAAGACTCTAGTACTGCCCTAGTGTCAAACCAACCCTTACAAATCAGATCCAGTATTCAGACTCATTTCAGTTCCAGGCTGATCCCCAGAAATCAAGATTCCAGGCTTGCCCTGTATCCCCAGGCCTGCCCCTGTTGACTTGGGTTCAATATCTGCCCTCTACCACATCTACCCAGCATCCAGGTCTACCCTCATGGTCCCAGGTACCAGGTTTGTCCCTATAGACTCAAGCACCAGTGGGCCCCAGTGGACCCTACTACCATGGTACTTCACCTCCTGACTCATAATCAGGCTCATATCCATGGATCCAGACACCAGACCTGTTACCACACCAGACTGATCTTCAGACTCAGACTAAGTACACCATAGCACCACAACTCAACTTCTGCATCTGTGGAGTTAGGCATCAGGATGGTTCTATGCCCAAGGTCTATCCCACACAGACCCAGCTGACAGACTATCTCAGTGGACCCAGAATCTGGGCCTGCAGAGATAAAAAGCAAACTCTAGGCTTGCCCATACAGAATAATGTACCAGGTCCTCCCATGCAGATCCAGGCATGAGGCTGGCCCATATGGATACAGAAGTTACCCACCCGCTGACCCTATGAGTAAGCCTGCTGGTGGATCATATCTGCCAACTTGCCCAAAATCTCCACATGGATTGACTGTTAAAGGGCTTTCCCTGCCAAGGTCATTTTCTAAAAATTGAAGAGATGCCTAGTTCTTTAAATGTGTAAACACCAATACAAGTCCATAGGATCACAAATAATCAGGGAAATGACAAACCCCAAAGAAATGGAGATCTATGAACTGCCCAAGATGGAATTCTAAAAATCTTAAAAAGTTCATTGAGTTACAAGAGAACACACATAAACAATTCAACAAAATTGGGAAAATAATATTTGAATAAAACAAGAATTTCAACAAAGAGGCAGAAACCATGAAAACAGCCAAATTCTGGAACTGAAAAACACCATGAATGAAATAAAGAATTCCACTGAGTATTTTAATAATAGACTCAATCAAGCATAAGAAAGAACTGAGAAAGAAACTCCAGGGGAAAAAGAAGGAAAAAAAAAGAATTAAAAAGAGTGAAGAAATTCTATGGGACTTATGAAACACCACGTTTTGGAATTCCAGAAGAAGCAAAGAATGAAAAGTGGCAGAGAACTTATTTAAAGAAACAATAGAAAAATTTCCAAACCTAGAAAATGAAATGAACATCTAGATTCACAAATCCCAAAGCGTCACCAAAAGATTAAATGTAAAGAAATCTTCATTGAGACTCACTACAATCAAATTATTAGAGTTCAAAGACAAAGAGAATTTTGAAATCAGTAAGAGAAAAGTAACTTGATATATACAAAGAAAGTCCATAAGATCAGCAGTGGGTTTATCACCAAAAAATTTACAGGTTTGGAGAAATAGGAATGACATATTTCATATGCTAAAAGAAAAAAAATTTCCAACCAAGAATAATATGCCCAGAAAAATCTATCCATAAATGAGAGATTTTCCTAGATAAATGAAAGCTAGAGTTCATTATCACTAGACCTGCCTTATAAGAAATGCTAGAGGAAGTTTTTCAAGTTGAAATTAAATTATACTAACAACAAAAATTATGAAATGTAAAATTAACTGTGAAGGTAATAATACGGTCAAACCAAGAATGCTCTAATACTGTAATGGTGATGTATAAACCATGTTTAACTCATATACAAGTTAAAATGAAAGCATATTAACTATAACCACAAAAACTTTTAATTGATTCAGAGTATACAAATGATGCAAACCATAGAATTAATAGCATAAAATGTAGGAAGAGGAAAAGGTGAACTATAGATTATCTATACACATGGCATGTTCTTGTATTTAGAAAATTCTTAAGACTCCAGCAAACTACCATTAGAATAAACAAACTCAGTTAAGTTTCAGGGCATATAATCAACATACAAAAGTCAGTTGCATTTCTACATAACAATAATAAACTATCTAAAAATAAGAAAAAAATCTCATATACTAAAATTACATATCATATACATGTCAAAGAGTAAAATAAAATTCTTAGGAATAAATTTAGCCAAAAGGTACAAGACCTATATGTTGAAAACTATAAAATATTGATCAAATAAACTGAAAATACAAATAAGTGGAAAAATATTCCATGTTCATAAATTGAAAGAATATTAGTAAATATTTGTTCTACCAAAGTGATATACAGATTCAACACAATCCTTATAAATTCAATGGTATTAAAATGAAAATTCATATGGAACCAAAACATCCCTCTAAAAAAAAGAAATCTTAACAAAGAAGAATCAAGCTATAGACATCACATTACCTGATTTCAAAATATACTTCAGAGCTATGGTAATCAAAAAAGCATGAAACTGGGATAAAAAGAGAAATATAGACTCCATACATTTACAGTCAGTAGATCTTTGACAAAGTTGGCAAGAACACAATTCAGGTATAGGATAATCTCTTCAACAAATGTTTTTCAAGTTCAGTGAAATGATTCAGGCATTGAAAGACAAGTATTATGTGGTCTTATAAAAAGGTGGGATATAAATGGGTTGATCTCATAGAAGTTGAGGGCAGAATGTGGTTACCAGGGGCTTCAGAGAGCAGAAAAGATTTGGAGATTGGGAAATGGGTGGTCAACAGGTGCAAAGCTACAATTAGATACAGAAAGGAAATTCTGATGTTCTATTGCATAGTCAGATGACTATAGATAAGATATGATGCATTTCAAAAAAAGCTAGAAGAAAGGATTTTGAATGTTTTTACCATAAAGAAATTATAAATATTTGAGGAGTTACGCTTAAACATTATACAATACATGCACACATTAAAACATCATATAGTATCCCATAGTATATATAATTTTTATGTTTTATGTATGTTAAAAATAAATATAATTAAAAATAAGTACTTTCATTTATTAAGCAAAAAATATATTTTCTATTAGATTTTTAATGTTATGTTTTTCTTTAGGATTTTTTTGTTATAGCATCAGGTAAGAATCATACATATTGGTATTTTTCATACATTTCTAGCATTATTTGTTAAATAATTGATATTTCCCTTACTGATTTGTATCCCTGCTTATTGTATTATTATAATGCATCAATTTTTATATTTATGTGGGCTCATTTCTTGGCTCATTTTCTATTAACTTGCCTATTCTTTCTGACACTGTGTCAATACCTTCTCAGTCTAATTACTCCAGCATTATAAATATTCTTAATGTCTACTACCTTCTTAGCAAGTTCCACTTCTGTATTTCTTATTAAAGTTCCCATGGTTGCTTTTGAAACTCTATATTTGCATATCAGTTTGAGAATTATTTTGTTAAGTTCCACAAAAAATCTTATTATGACTAATTTTGGAACTGTACAGTCTTTATGAAAGACAGCCTCTTCAAACATGAACATTCATTCAATTCTTTGTTCTTCAATGTTTATAATTTCCTAGATAAGTGCCTTAATCAATATATAAAATATATTTGATATGTAATGATAAATTAAAACTAACAATATGATGTAATTGATATGCATTAATAGTGTATTACATATATATTATGTATCTTCAAAAGAAGTGGTTGATTTTCACCACCTCCATATTTTGTTAAGCTGCTGTCTAACAAAAGAAATCAAGCTATGTTACTTAAGCAACATAAACCTATTGCCTCACAGTTTTGGAGGCTAGAAGTTCAAAATAAAATTATTTGGAAGACTACACTCCCTCTAAAATCTACAGAGAAATCCTTCCTTGCCTCTTCCTAGCATCTGAGGAGCTGCTTGCAGTCACTGGCAGTTTTTGGCCTGTGGCACATCTCTACAGTTTTCTGACTTCGTATGTCAATCTCCTTGTGTGTTCCTGTCTTCACATGGTTGTCTTCTTATAAGGACACTAGGCATGCTGAATTATGACCCACAGTACCCCAGTGTGACATCCTCTTAACTACACATGTCTGCAATAATCTTATTTTCAAACAGAGCGATGTTCTGTTTTACCAGGGATTAGGACCTCAACATGTCTATTTTGAGGGAACATATTTAACCTATAATATTCTATGTCCACAATATAAGCATAATTATCTCTCATCTAGAATACCAAACCAGTCTTCAAAATTTCTCCCTGCCCCCATATCTACCTCATACCTCAACACACACACACACACACACACACACGCTGACGTAAAAGTCTATTCCATATAGCATGCCAGATCTTCTGAAATCTACCTCAATAGCATCTCTCTATTTAAAGTCCTCCAATGGCTTCCCATTACTAGCAGAATAAAACCGTGTTTCCTACAGTGGCCCATCAGGCCCTGTGGAATCCGACCCTGCTGCCCAGACACCTTTTATTCATTTCACTGCCAGCCCCCAGGCTTCTGACTTTTCTTAGAACATCCTGAGCTCACTACCACCTTTTAGAATATTTTTCCTCCTTTTGCTGTCACAAAGAGATCATGTAATTTTCTTTTCTCTCACTCTAGCATATTTAATTGTCTCTCTCTACTGGACTATTATCAAATAACTTACAAAAATGCTCTTACACGGGCAATAATATTAAAAACAAAAACAAATTTATTTCTTAATTTTCTATCTCTCTCTGGATAATACTTCATACTCCTCTTCCTTTTATAGCAAAACTGCTTAAAAGAGTTGCCTAGACTAAACACCTGCAACTCCTCTCTTCTCACTTACTTGCCTTCTTAACATTTAATTTAGAAAACCAGAGAGAATAATATTTTTGTATTTTACAGTAATATAGCTATATCAATTTTTATAGCTGCACAATTCACAATATCTAAGTTATGGAGCCAACTTAGATGCCCTTTAACAGATGAATGGATAAAGAAATTGTGGTATATATACATAATGGAATATTACTCAGCCATAAAGAAGAATGACTTCATGACATTCACCAATAAATGAATGGATCTGGAGACTTTCATGCTATGTGAAATAAGCCATTCCTGAAAAAACAAGGGTCAAATGTTTTCACTGATATGTGGAAGCTAAACCACAATATAGGAGGGGAGAGGAATTATAGAAGTTTAATAGATTAGACAAAGGGGAATAAAGGGAAGGGAGGGGATAGGAATAGGAAAGACAGTGGAATGAATCTGACATAATTTTCCTATGTATGTATATGAAAATACCTAAGTGAATCTACCATTGCATACATTCACAAGAACAGAGTGTCTTAATTAGAATAAGATCTAATTCATGTTTGTATAATTTTATCAAAATGGATTCTACTGTCATGTATAATTAAAAAGAACCAATAAAAAAAGAAATACAAATTAAAGAGGTAGTTAGGTAAAGGCAACAAAGAAAAAAGAAAAGAAAAATATCCCTATATTCATCATCAATTTCAATAATTATAACTGTGTTCAATGTAATTATAATATGGATTACTCTGAAGCAACTCTTCAGCATCATTCAGCTTTATCTGTAAATTTTGAGTATGTAGTTTTAAAGACAGAGACTCTATTTTTAAAAAATCTTGATTACAACATTACTAAGATATGTTTTTACTCCTAATACCATATCTGACAATAAATGTGCAAGTTTTTCCCCACATTAATCAATTCTCCAACACCAGCTGATTTTCCCTCAATGCAATTCTAATCTACCTAGTATTACTACAGACCTCACAGGTTCCATAAGACCATCTGTGCACTAACTCCCAGACCAGTCAATGTCCAGAGAAGGATCACTGGAATTATTCTGTTGGCAAAGAAAAACAAGACAGTTATCTTGGCTCATACCTTTTTAAAAATAGGTTAACTAGTAAAGGACACAGTAGTCTTGTCTACTACCCATCACTGATGAGTATGAAAGAAGAAGAAAACTTGAATGGTAGAAGCCAGGTTGAATATGATGCACAGGACCAAAGCCCATTTCTCATACTAGTGTCCATGAGAAAGGGTGGTAACTGACATCAGTATCCACTCTGCAGAAAACCAGTGAGCTATTTGACATGGTAGACCTGGTCATGGCCTTGTTTCTAGGTCCACCATGGAACGGATAGTTTGTTTCTGTTTCCTTTTGAGGAATCTTACAAATAGAAGTAGTTACATTCGTTTAGTTTGATATGTGCAGAATAGAAGAACTAGTATAACATCTAAAAGGGTGAAAATGAATATGAAGGTAGAGATTAAAACAATTGAAAGTGTCTGAAAAAATCAAAAGAAAGAAATCATCAAGAGTGAAAGGTAGTACTCAATTCTGTAAAAATATTCACTACATCTGTCACCAATAAACCAAAGAATCAAGAATTTTTAAAAGCAACAAGAAAAATGTAGACAACACAACAGGAAAAAATGAGAACTAAACAGAACAGGTTCTCTACCAGAGAGAACACTCAAAAGGCCAAAAGACATAGGAAAAGGTGTTGAGCTTCATTAGTCATCAGGGAAATACAAATTAAATGCACATCTGAATGCTTAAAACTAAGAAGATTCACAGAACCAAGCATTGGCAAAGATGTAGAGAAACTATAACTCTCACATGCTATTCAAGGGAGTTTAAATAAATTCTTTGGCAAACTCGGCGTATCCACTAAAGCTGCACATATGCACACCTTTGACCCAGCCATTCCATTACATTTCTGTTGGGAAGATACCCAATAAGTACACATGTGCAACAAAACTTGTCAAAATCTTCTTTGCAGCATTATTTGCAATAGCAGAAAACAAACCACCCAAATGCTCACCAATGACAAAATGGATACATTTTGATAAAACTATGCAATCGATACAATACTGTAATAAAAATGCATTTGCTACATTAAAAAGCATGTATATAACTGGCAAGCATAATACAGAGCAAAAGAAACCAGACACAAAAGTCATACTACATGATTCTGTTTATCCAATGTCCAAAACCAGGCAAAACCTATCAATGATAATAGATACCAGGAGAGTTGTTACTGTGTGGAAAGAGTTCATGAGTGGAAGGAGTTTCCAAAGGAACCTCTAGGATGCATGTAAGTTTTACATCTTGACATGATGGAGTTTATGTAAAAATATTCATTTTGTGACATTTGGGCTGTACATGTAGCATTTTTCACTTTTCTGCCTATAAGTTATACTTGAGTAAAACCTTTAAATGCAAATGAAAAGTAATTTTAGGCTTTTGCAGACCTGCTCCAAGATCAGCAGGACAAAAAAAAAAAAAAAAAACTCATTCTTAGCACAACTATGACGATCATCTGCTAATGAAGGAAATACTCTCTCTCTGGTGTGGGTTTAGACCAAATTCCACAAATTTAAATGACTGCAAAGGGCTTCACCTTCAAAAACATGACTGACAGGGCCAGGTGTGAGACAGTAGGGATTTAAAGGGTAGCATTGTTTCCAAACTAAATGCAGAGCCCAGTTGCTTCACTCTTGAAACCATGGTGCACACAATTCCCTGACCAATGAGTGTGCAGGTTGAGATTATGGGACTATCCTGTCTACAAGGAAAAAACTAAACATTTATCTTTGCACATGACTTTTCTTTAATAGGCCAGCTATTAAAGGACCCAGTAAGTTTGTCTGTGACACATCACTGGAGTACTGAAAATAAAACTTAAACTGCAGAAGTCATATTGATTTTTGCCCATAGAACTAGAGCCCATTTCTCCTGCCAGTGCCCATGAGGCTGGGCAAAAATGAACAATGATGTTCACTCTGCTGGAAACCAAGGAGCTATTTGACATTGTAACACTGGGGAGTTTCCAGGAGGTAGAAGCTCTTCCTGTGTGAACAAATTTGTTTTCTCTTTGGAAGATCATCTTGCCTTTTCTTTCAAAGCTTAAAGATCTTGAGGACATTAGTCTTGGAATTAAGAAGTAAGGACCCAGAAATCATAAGTTTTGAAATAATAAAGAAGGTGCCTTGCTGATTAGCTGGGACTTTACCATATCCTAATCTGCAGCAGGGCGAAGAGAATTGTGTTTTGTTTAGCTCTGATATGTTGGTTATATTGGAAAGAACACCAGCCATGGAGTCAGAATTACTGAGTACAAGTCCTGGCTCTGCCATTTACTAGCTGTGTAGCTTGGAAAACTTACTAAACCTTTTCCATCTATAAAATGAGGAAGGCTAACTCCCATTCTAGGGAGAATGACATGAACTTTAGTCCATTAACTTGAGATTGTGCAAAATATCAATCTGATTTTCTTTCAATCCACTTGAATCAATGGATAATGCCGCAAAAATTGGATGCCCCCTCTGTAAGGTATTCATCTTAAAGTGTTTTCATGAACAGACTAATAATAGATTGGGGGCAAAGTGAAGGAAACTAACTAAAGAGTTTCCTTTGGAAACTCCTTCCACTCATGAACTCTTTAGTTAGTTAAGGAAACTAACTAAAGATCCATAGGGCTTAGTAACAGCAAGAATTTGTTACCTCCTCTAAGCCTCAGTGAGTGGGGGGGCAGGGGAGGGGCAGAAGAAATGTTACCAGAGTCATGAAGAAAGCTGGGAAAGTCAAATCAGGGTTGACCAGAAGCTGAGACCTAAGGACAACAGCCACTTTCAGAATAATGTCCAAGAGAACATGAACTGGGACAACTGTGAATTTCTGCTTTTCCCAGGCTTTAATGTCTACCTGCCAGTGTCTCTCATTGATGGAACCCATTCCTCTGATCTTCCTGTATCTGCCAGTGTCTGCTGTTGACTGAATCCAATAAAAAATCAGAGACCAAGAAAAAGTAGGTGACAAGTACCATTAGTGATAATCCTCCTGAGATACAGAGCAGGGGACACAGCAGAGTGGATCCAGTGGTGGGGCAACAGAAAATAGCCAACAGCTGATTTATTTCTATACTCACATCCAGCTCCACTGTTTTGTCAAATTTTAGTCATTATTTCCCATCTGCCCTACTCAACCCTCAGGGACTAGGCTGAGTTCCTGAGGTCCTTCTCAAGGCCAAAAGATTGAGAAACTGAGGAGAATCTTTGGACATTTGTTTATACTAGTAACTTCTAAGAGTCTATTAGCTCAGTTTGAATAGTCCCTTCAGGTTGGGTGGTCCAGGTGAATTCTCCATGCCATAACTAAGAACCTTTGATATAGCTAAATTCCCTGTGGCCTGCATTTGGCTTTTATAGGTCACCATTTAACTATTTTCAGTAGATGTCATGACATCTCTCCAAGAAACATGCAAGGAACAGATGTCCCCCCAACCTCTGGAACTGTTATTTCCCTGACTCTGGGAACTCTATCTATCCGCCCATCCATCAGTCCATTCAGGTGTCTAACAACAAACCTCCCTTACCCATTCAGTCTTCCAATCTTATCTCATTCTATAGAAAGCTAAATCTTTTATAAAAGACCAAGATAGTGTTTTGTTGTTTTGTTTTGTTTTAGCAATTTTCTATAAGATTTCCCTAGGCAAGGAGGTACCAAGGGCCTAGATATTTGGAAACGTAGAAAGGAAAACTCTTCCCTCTTTCTGTCTCCTTCAATTTCTCAAGCCACAGTAACATCTTTTTGCCCCTGAGACAGCTACAGCTCCTTCTTGACTCAGGGACTTTATACTTGTTATGGTCTTTTCTCAAAAATTCCTTTGCAAACTCAATGCACAAACTGGCTCTTTTTATACTTTCGGTCTCAGCTCACCTGTCTCTTCCCAAGAAAGGTCTTGGCAGGCAATCTTATTTTTAAAGAATTCTTTTAAACATCCTCTTTATTTCTTCTAGCATTTGAAACTATCCTGTGTACTTGTTTAGAGGTTTACATTTTTGTCTCCTCCAAATAGAAGTCTGTCCTGTTAATTTTATTATTTTTTTAAAAATATTTTTTAGTTGTAGATGGACACAATGTCTTTATTTTATTTCTTTATATGTGGTGCTGAGGATTGAACCCAGGGTCACGCATGCGAGGCAAGCGCTCTACCGCTGAGCTACAATCCCAGCCCTAATTTTATTATTATCCTTAGTGCTAGCTCATCATAACACTTCAAAACATTGGTTGACTAAATGAACAAATAACTGGACCAATCAACCTATTTGTTAAAATGAATGCCTATAGATTATCTAGCCACATTGAACCAAGAATCAAATGGTATAAATTACACTGAAGAGCTCAAAATGTTAAACAAATGTTTGTGTTATTATTCTATATCTGAGGTTTTTTGCTGGTCTGTTCCTCTGATACTAAGATGTTTGGAGCCCTAAAGCATGTATCTTTCTTTTCTTGATAGGGAAATGGCATGTGACTCTTGGGTAAAGCATGAGGAAAAGTGAGAGTGTTGTGGAATTATTACACATTCCTGTTCTTAATACAATTATTCTCAAAGTGTTACTTTATTCCACATCCCCATGTTCCATTAGTATAAAAATATAGTAGAATGAGTATACATACAAAAAATTGCACACAATGAATATACACAATTTTGTGAATCCAGAAATAGGTAAATACTCAAGTTACCATGACAAACATCTATATGATAAATGCATATCATCTCTGAAACTTCCCTCATATCTTCTTATTTTCTTTAGATTTTTTGTTCTGTTTTTATGATAAGAGCATTTAACATGAAGTCTATCTTTTAATAAATTTTAGCTATGTAATACCTTACTATCAACTATAGGCCTATATTGTACAGCAGACCTTTGGAACTTATTTATGTTCAGCTGTAACTCTCTATACATTGAACAACAACTTCCCATATCCCCCAATCCACCCTTGCAACCACTATTCTATACCTTTGAGTATTTTAGATTCCTCATCTAAGTGGAATCATGCAGTATTTGGCCTTCTGTGACTGACTTATTTCACTGAACATAATGTACCCCAGTCTGTCTGTAGTGTTAGTTGTATATGGTAGGATTTTCTTTTTAAGGATGAATATTTTATTGTACAAATGCACCACATTTTCTTTACCCATTTGCAAATCAAAATTACAATGAGATATCAACTCATGCCTATTAGGATAGTTAACTATTAAAAAAAAGATAACAAGTATTGGTGAGATTTCTCAAAAAATTAAACTTAGAACTGACATCTGATCTAGCAATCTCAGTTCTGGGTATATATATCCAGAAGCATTGCAATCAGGATCCTAAAGAGATATCTGCACTTCTATGTTTATGGCAGTGTTGTTCACAATGACCCATATTGCCCAACTTTCAATCATGTCAGCTGAGGACTTCCTCAATAAGATTCCTAAAGCACAAGAAGTAAAATCAAGAGTCAATAAACAGGATACTTTCAAACTAAAAAGCTTTAGTTTGAAAAGGAAATAATCAAGAATGTGAAGAAGGAGCCTACAGAATAGGACAAAAATTTTGCCACCTATAGCTCAGAGCATTAATCTCGAGGGCATATAAAGAACTCAAAAAACTTAACACACACAAACACACACACACACACAAAACCCCACAAAAACCCACAACCCTATCAATGAATGGACAAAGAAACTGAATAGGCATATCACAGAAGAATAAATATAAATGCTCAAAAATGTATGAAAATATGTTCAACATCTCAAGCAATTAGAGAAATGCAAATTGAAACTACACCGAGATTCCATCTCTCTCTAGTCAGAATGGTAATTATCAAAAATACAAGCAGCAATAAATGTTGGCAAGGATGTGGGGAAAACCATACACTCATACATTACTGGTAGGACTGCAGATTGATGCAACCACTCTGAAGAGCAATATGGAGATTCCTCAGAAAACTTGAAATGGAACCACCATTTGACCCAATTATATACTCCTCAGTATATAGCCAAAGGACTTAAACCCAGCGTACTACAGTGACACAGCCACATCAATGTTTATAGCAATTCAATTCACAATAGCTAAGCTATTAAGCTATGGAAACAACTTAGGTGCTCTTCAACAGATGAAAAGATAAACAAAATGTGGTATATATACAATACATACAATTGAATCTTGCTCAGCCGTAAAGAAGAATGAAATTATGACTTTTGCCAGTAAAGGAATAGACCTGGAGACTATCATGCTAAGTGAGATAAGCCAATCCTCCCCGCAAAAAAAAAAAAAAGAAAAAGAAGAAAGGCCAAATGTTCTCTCTGATATGTAGATGCTAACATACAATAAGGGAGGTAGTAATAGAAGTTTATATGAATATACCACCAGTGAAACTCCACATCATGTACAACCACAAGAATGGGATCCTAATAAATATGTTATATTTATTCTATAATATGTATAATATTATAGTGTATAATATGTCAAAATACACTCTACTGTCATTTATATCTAAAAAGAACAAATTTTTAAAAAGTAAGAAAAAAATTCAAATGCCCATCAACAAATGAAGGGTTACTAAGAGGTCTTTCACTTGTTTTAAAGTATAATGATGCAAAGGTATAAATGGACATATCTCAATCTCTCCACCTAAAGACAACTGTTTGTATTATGTTGTATTTTCCTCTCCTCCTTTAATTTTCCTCCTTCCAGTATTTGTTTGCTTATTTTACATTTTTTACTCAAACTATATTACTTTTAATTCTAATATCCATAATTCACAGAGACTTTACTGTTTTTTCATTCTAATTAATAATTTCTGAATGTCTTCACTTATTGCTACCTCAAATTAGAGTATAAACTTCCTCCTCTTCCTTCTTTCCTTCTCTTCCTCCTTTTTCAGTACCCCACCCACCCCAGGACCAGAGCATGAATTTGGAAGAAAAGTTGGTCAAAGAATGTTTGATCTTACCAGACTGAGCTAGTGAAAATATACATTTGAGTAACCATATCTGGGAAAATTAGTAAGACCTAGTCTTCTTTGAGTCCTTGTTTAATCAAGTAGTGGGGTTGTGAGTTGTGAATACTATCTTCAGGATGCCTACATAATGCAGCAGGCAAAAGTAAGGGCAGGTGGGTGTCACTGTGAAATAACTGTAAAAGGCAAACCCTTTTGAGTGCTTCCAATGCACCAGGCATACCTCAGGACATTCTCTCAAAATCCCTATGTCATGACTATTATCCCTTGTCCTCACTTAACACATGAGTAAATTGGGACTCAGAGAGGTTAAGTATCCCTAACCTCATGTATGCACTAAGTGGTAAGCTTGGACTTGAAGCCAGTGACCTAACTTTACAGCTCAGGTTCTTGCTACCTGAAGGAAAAGAAAAAGGGGAGATGAAGACACTAAAGTATGCACAGGAATAAACACATTTGAAAACTGATTTTGGAAGAAAAGTTCCAGAAAAAACCAGCCTCATTTTATATTTGTACCCTTTCCTAAGAGCACAGATTTTATTGTCTCCCTCTAACACAAGTATAGGTTAAGTATCCCTTATCTAAAATGCTTGGGAGCAGAAGTGTTTCAAATTTTGGAATATTCTCATAAACTTTACCAATTGCGTTTTCCTAACCCACAAGGCTGAAATTCAAAATGCCTCAAAATACAAAACTTTTTGAAAATCAGGTTTATACTCAAAAAGTCGCGAATTTTTGGATTTTGGATTAAGGATGTTCAACTTACATTTACTTTTCTTTCTAGGATGAAATTGACCTGTCACTCCAGATCAGTAAGGGGGTATCAAGACATAAGCGTTTCATGAAATGTATATTCTCTTCTCTGTTCCCAGGTGCTCTTTCCCCATCTTCCCATTTCCTTTATCAAGTTTTATGTTAGAACATATATCATTCCAGTAGCCAAAGAGTTTTCCAAACATTTGAAAGGGGTTTCATTGCCTCTTTTTCCTTTTTTCTTTCTCACCTTTCATAGATTTAATAAAGTCATACCATTCTCAGATTAATTACAGAAAAAAAATAGAGCTGTCAGAAATTTGCTTCTCATGGCGCTTAAGGAATCTGGGTGGCATGGCAAGACAGACAGGCTTTTAAAATTCTTTCATAGTTGACATCTACCCGATGACTGACGCTACTGTTAGGGCTCCAAGCGCAGGTTGAGACTAGCAGATTTCTCCCACACGCCTCATGGAAGCATAGCAGATAGGTGGACTCTCCTCTCTGCTTAACACATGGCTTTTCATGTCATCTCAAGACCACTCTATGGCCAATTTAGGAGAATTTTTAAGTAAAAGAAGAAAACACAGAAAGAAAGAGAAAGAAAAATAACAATTGTCCCAAAGATGCTCATGACAGGTTTCTAAATACATGCAAACACTGCATTCACTAGTTCAATCTGTCTGTCTTGATCCCATTGTTGGCATCTATCTCTCCATCTCTGCCCTTCTTTCTTTCTCTGTCTCACATACACTGTCTTAAAGTCATCTACTTTGGTAAAATTGCCCAAAACATGCATTTCAAATACTACTTAAGACCTTCATGCTCCCACCTCCGATCATTCTTTTACTTTTTTTAAAAAATGCCATTAAACCAGATATTTTTTTCACTATAGAGTATAAATTCCACATTGTAGACAGCCTTAGAGGAGAGTGACTGAGTGCATCTGTATCCTCATAGTTACATTTTATTTTTATTAAAAAATTTAAAATTGTATAAAAGGTACTTTCCATCTCCAGTCCAAATGCCCAATTCTAAGCTCTGAAGCTATTGTCCAACCTGCACATATAGGCAGAGGACTTCTCACTTGATTCTTATGCACAATTTATAACACATCTCTTTCTTGGTGGTATTTGTGTCATGTTTTCCCTACAGACCATTTGCTCTTAGAGCATAAAACCCCTCTGGTTCATTCCTCACTCTTACCTGGCCACATAAACACTAAACACCATTACTCTATGTAAAATTCTGGTGTAATATCATCATCCAGTAGGATGATGAATCCAGTGAAAAAATGTGCTGTAGAAATTTCTCAGATAAGCTTTATTACAACCCAACATCTGCATTGAGCATAAAGTCCCCTAAATATTGCTCAGTGTGTTCTGTGCTAATCTCATAGTTTGTGCCACGCAGCAATCTCAAGGAGTTTCAAATGCTGTACACATTCCCAGCAGATGATGCTCCATGAGGGTAGACTTGGTGACAACATTCAGGAGGCAGTTTCTAATGGTGCTTTTCTGATTGTGTTTTGTCACTTAACTTCATTTCTAGCACAGTTCCTACAAGATACGGTGGCATTTAATTTTTAAAATTAATATTGCTTTTACTGGCCTTTCTGACATAATTTATTAGGGTATAATTTTTATAATAAGCTGCAGATACTTAAAATGTACACTTTAATTAGTTTGACATATACATACGCCAGTGAAACTGTCATTATAATGAAGATAATTAATATTTCCATCACCCCCAAATGTCTTTTTGGACTCTTTCTCAATCCATTACTACCTCCCTATAGCAATTTATTATTTGATTTCTATCAATATAGCTGAGTTTGCATTTTCTAGGATTTCACACAAATGAAATCATGCATGGGTATTCTATTTTGGGGGGGCGGGGTGCTGGGGATTGAACTCAGGGGCACTCAACTACTGAGCTACATCCCCAGCCTTATTTTGTATTTTATTTAGAGACAGGGTCTCATTGAGTTGCTTAGAGCCTTCCTTTTGCCAAGGCTGGCTTTGAACTTGTGATCCTTCTGCCTTTAGCCTCCCAAGCCACTGGGATTACAGGCATGTGTCACCACACCTAGCGGAGTGTTCTATTATTTTGTCTGACTTCTTTCGCTCAGCAAATTGATCTTGACTTTCATCCATGTTTTTGCATGTATATGTAGGCCCTTCCTTTTAAATGCTGAACAGTCCAGTGTTCAGATGTACTCCATCATGTTTATTTATTCACCTGATCTTAGGCACCTATCATTTATGTACAGATCATTATGTGCATTTAAGTTTTCATTTCCCTCAGGTAAACACGTAAGGGTGGAATTGTTAGGTCATGTCATTGGTGTAGCATATGTTTATCTTTGGAATGGGGAGGCTACATGACTGATGTGTCCCATTAGTCTAAGCATGTTCAGGGAACGGGGTGGAGAGATTTCCTAGCAATTCCAAGTTTTCAGCAGGCATTTGTCTAATTAGAGTGGTGTAGGTGAGAAAGTTAATGGAGCTGGGATAAGGGGAAATTAGGGAAACTGAAGACATGTAGAATTGCATGAAGGCTGGAAGGAAGAAGGTGTAGGGAAAAAGAGTGTCTATGAGTTAGTAAGACTGGAGTCCCAGGTTATCAAAAATAGGCCATTTCATGCCCTGGCAGAGAGAACATTGCCCTGATGTCAGCCTGGGAGGCTAAAGAGACAGCCTGAAAGATTCTAGCCTAGGCCTTCCCAACACACCCACTGGTGATTCCTTCTTCCTTTTCATTTACTTTCCCCATCTGTCAGGATATCCTACCTGCTGATTGGATGCCTAGAGTCCTCTGTGATAAGGAGATATCAACTAGAGACTGTTTTAGAGTTACAACCCCCACTTCTGTATGGCAACTTTTTCTTTCTTGACCTTACAAATTACAAATGTTTTCTTTTCCACCCTTGACTCTGTCAGACCAAGAAAGCAAATACTCTCGTTTGCCTTTTGTTTGGCTGGGGTGGGAGTGGGGGTTGGAGGTAGGTTCCCTCCCTCTGGTGAATGTCTTTTAACAGTTTCATTTATGTTACCCTGAGCAGCTTCTGGGAAATGGTTTTCCCTATTCACATGGAAATTGCAGGGCCATTCTTCTGTCTTTCTCCTTGCTGAGGAGCTGACAGGTGGAGCCCAGAGCAGAGATTTGTTCAGAATTATTCTGCAGACAATGAGGTCCACTTAAGACCTTACCTCCTATTTTAATGTTGTCATCATTATTTTCTTAGTTTTTAATAAAAAAAAAATCTAGCAATTGGAATTTCAGGTAGAAGATTAAGCGGTGTTTGTCATAATAAACACAGGTGGAGGGGACCTCTTCTACTCTGTACTTTGCCTGCAGGAACTTGCCAGCTGCAATGTTTTTTTCTGTTCCTGCACAGAGAACTTAAGCAGAGGATATTTGTGTTCCTTAACTATTTCAGAACTGTCTTGAACTATGTTTTAGCAAAATGCTTATTTTCAGGTTACTATGCTGGTTTGATTTGTCTGAGATGGAGAAATGACTTATAAGGAATACCTTCATTCAGAATGTACTATAAGAAAATAAAATCCATAGGTCCTATTAACTGCCATGTTGTATGATTTATTAAAATTATACTCATCAGGAAAATAAGCATAAATAGTATAGGGTGACAGAAAGACCTAAAATATCTGGGTTTTAAACTTAGCAACACAACTTACCAGCACTGAGCAATTCAGTTCATTTCTCTGAACTTTGGCTTTTCCTTCATCTTTAGATGGGCATAAAGTCACTTGCTACACAGTGATACTAAAAGCATCACAAGAGATAATATAAGTAAAGGGCTTTGAAGAATTGTGAAGCCCTATAAAGCATGAAA
Source organism: Xerus rutilus (assembly GCA_028644305.1). Taxonomy (NCBI): domain Eukaryota; kingdom Metazoa; phylum Chordata; class Mammalia; order Rodentia; family Sciuridae; genus Xerus; species Xerus rutilus. The sequence continues at coordinate 123,776,987 of CM053399.1, read as the reverse complement.
CATCAGTAACAGTTCTAATACATAATCTCATCTAAAGTGAGAATTTATATTGGAAAGGGCCAAGTTTTAAAGGCTTGTTCATTATTCAGTTGTAAGAGTCCCTACCTGCACACAGAGGAACAAACAAGATTCGCAATCAAAATTACTTGAAGGTTATTTCTAAAGCCCACAGTCTTCAGGTAGGTGGAATAAGAACTACCAAAAATAATTAATATTAATTTTTTTTACTATTTTCTTTTTGAACTTTAGATTTCTAGGAACTTGAAAAATTAAGGTGTTAATGTCTGTTGTATACATCAATGAAATGACACTCTTTTGTATTTTGTATCCCTAAAGGGAAATGATTCCTAAAGTCAGACCAGTTCTGAAAAATAAGTGTTTCCTAACTAAATGATCTAATAGCCAAGGAAAAAAAGAGGACACTGTTGTTATTCTCCATTACTAATTTTGTATGTTCTAAGTAGCTCCAAAAGCAACCTGAGGGAGAAATGGTGGAAGATAGGCTAATAGACATGTGTAAGCAACGCTGGGAGATCAGAGGTATGGAGCAGTCGATGGCTGGGCTTTGACACAGGTGAGAAGAACACCTTGTTTTCCTGATAAATGCTTTATATAAGTTGCATTACTATCTGAATATGACTGGAAAACATATCCAGATATTGAAACTCATATTCACATATATCCAGGTATCTAAACTGTTGCAGTAACCACCATTTGAAAACAGGAGCATGGGGGTCTTTTTCTCTGCTCCTTTCTACTATTGCCAATTCTCCCATGAGTTCTAGATTGGGTCAGACTTGAGATCTATAAAAAGATTGGTTTGAAACACATACTGTGTGGAGAAAAAGGTAAGAGAGCTGAAAATAATATTCTTTTGTGTGTGGGTGGGGTGGGAACCAGGGATTGAACTCAGTGGAATTGGCCACTTGAGCCGTATCCTCAGCCCTATTTTGTTTTTTTTTATTTAGAGACAGGGTCTCACTGAGTTGCTTAGTGTCTTGTTTTTGCTGAGACTGGCTTTGAACTTGTGATTCTCCTGCCTTAGCCTCCCAAACCACTGGGATTACAGGCGTGTGCTACCGCTCCCAGACTAAAAATAATATTCTTGATCTAAGTTGCCCTCTTGACAATGCTATTTCCTATTATAGAAGCTAAGATTATAAAGACATTACCATGGACTCAGATCTAATTTTGTTCATGTCTCTATTGTTGTGATAATTTCATAGGTATATATGTAGGTCAAAGTGATGAATGATATACTTCAAATATATGCAGTTTATTGTATATCACATATGTGTGAATAAGTCTATTGAAAGAGCTATAATAATTTTTAAATAAAAATGTTAAGGTAACCTTATATGGAATTATTCTGGGGGGAGAACAGTGGAAGTCCCCCATTGCAGGTCAATCTAAGGTTTCTTTATTATTTAAGGGATTTAAAGGCATTTCTATTAACTTTTTGCTTACTGAATCTCATTTTTCTTTTCTATTTGCACTAGCATTTAATCATGTATCTAATTATTCTGAAGTTTTTCTATTGCTGCATAACAAATTACACACATTTGGCAGCTTAAAACAACACACATTTCTTGTCAAGTAAGAATTGCAGGCAAACTAACTGAATTGTCTGCTCAGGATCATGTAAATCTAAAATAAAGGGATTGGTCAGGGCTGTGGTCTGGACCCAAGAGCCCCCTCCCCATTCACTCAGTGGCTGGAAGAATTCACTTCCTTGTGGTTGTAGGACTAAGGTCTCTTTTCTTCCTGGCTGTTATCTAAACAACACTTTCAAGTGCTAGCCACATGGCCCCTCTGGTGGGTAGTTTATGGCTCTTTCTCACTTCAAGGCCAGCAGGGCAGCTGCTGCTGTTGCTTCTAAGGACTTCTTTGATTACTTAGCCCTTCTCATCAAAAATCTCCCTTCTGACCAACTAAAAGTCAATTGCCTAGGAAACATTATTACATCGACAAAATTCACCTTGCTATAAAATACAGCATAATCATAGCAGTGATGACCCCTGCATGAGCAAGTCCCGTTCATACCCAAGGGACAGGGATTATACAGAGCATATACACCGGGGGGTGGGTATTTTGGAGGTCATCTTAGGATTCTATCTGCCCCGATTAATTGTAATCAAAGCAAGATTTTACACTCATTTATGCAAACTTTCTCTTTGGGCTCTTTATCCAGGTTTCATATATTAAATATTCATTTAAACTGTATTGGCAGTATTGGAATAGGAAGAACACTGAAAAGATCCAGGGATCAAGGGACGCTGAAGAGGATGAATGGAAGTTGAGTCGATTCTATTAATACTCAGGAAGTTTCTGAGTTGCACACATGGGCATTATGGGCACATTTGTAGTGACTTTAACAGAATAATGAGAGACCCATGGCAACAAATAAGAGGCCGCATCAGGGAAAGCCAGAATCATACATTAGCATTGACCTAGTAGGGGAGTGAAGGATGAAGGGATAGGTTAGGTTGAGAATGATTCATTCCATCTAGCTAGAAAGGCTTACTAAGGAAGCATTACAAAACTCAGAAATACTCCACAGTGTAGTTAAGGGAATAAAGAAATAGAGAATCGTGCTTAATCTGGACACATCATTGTACCATATGGGCAATGTCACGCAATACAGCCAGGCAGATACCTGACTGGTCAAAATACAGGGAGAGGTTCTGAGTCAGATCAACGTCAAGGAGGTGGAATTGGTGAGCACAAATAAGTGTGTAATCTGGTAGGGAAGGAATGGAATATTAAGTACATTATTTAAAAAATGAGAGGGCTGAATCAAGATTGGGAAGAAAGAGTTAGCTCAAGAATTCAAACAATGGGCCCACTTATTAGAACAAGGGTCTGGGCACAGACATCTGTATTAGTCAAGAGAGAGTGGGTTATGATGTAGTAATCCGAAAACCTACTACAACAAAATTTAATTCTTTTTTTCATATACCTTTGTCGTCCCAGCCATCTTTCCAATGCAGCTTTCCCTCTATGCAGCCATTCAGAAATTTAGGCTGACAGAGGCTCTGCATCCCTGTTGCTGAACCATCTGGTATAAACAACTCCCATGCAGATGGCAGAGTCCAGGAGAAGAGTGGAAGACCATTTCCACTCATGTTATATTGCCCAAAGGAGGCAATATCCTGTAACTTCAAGGTATTCCATCTCCCTATAAGCCTAGAGATAAAGGGGAACAACACTGTTGTATAACACAAAATATGACTATGACTTAGAAACTACGAAGCAAAGGCATTAAGCAAAGATTCTGGAGCTAACAAAGCTGAGTTAAGAGCCTGACTCCTCTGTTTATAAGCTGTGGACCTCGGGAAAGTTAGGTGACCCCTCTTTGCCTTTCCTTCCTCTTTGTAAAATCTAATTAGTTAATGTGTGCTTAGTATGTAATAAACTTTATATAAGTGGTGATCACTATTATTAGAGAACAAAAATGAGAACCCAGTGGTTAGCTCAGACAGATTGTCAGCAAAGTGGATGGTGGCTGTGGTCAGTTTTAGGCCACCACATCCCTATCCACGCTTTCTTACAACATTAGACCTTTCATGGCTGCCATATTCCAAACTGCTTCCTTTCCCTGGAGTGCCTCTTCCTAATGACTCTTCTGTCTCATTCAAGATGACAGTTCTACAAACCTTTCTCTAATTCCACAAACAGAATTACTGTTTACCTCCTCTGAGTGTATAATTAAAATAAGAATAGCTACTATTTATCAAGTGCCTATAGACATTGTACTAAGCATATTACTTAGCTTATTTTCCAAATGTATCCTGACTACCTACTATGTGCCAGACACTATTCTACTTGGTAGAGATAGCACAGTGAGCAAAACTAAGTGTTTGCCCTCATGGAAATTGCATTCCCGGGTAACTAGCCTTAATGGCTTATGTAATTAGCATTATTAGGAAAACTTATGGTCAGTCAAGACACTTGCCCAAAGTTTCACTCTTATTAAACATCAGAATTAGTATTTGAAACCAAATCGATCTAATTCTGGGATGCCCACTAATCACTATTAAATAATATTTTCTCTGAGTTTCATCAACTCTGGAAAAAAACTCTCTAGTAGAACAAAATATACACATTGTTGCAAAGTAATTACTCTGTTTTCTTAATGTCTTCCCCCATGAAATTTTGAGCTTTCAAGAGTAGGACCAATTTCAAAGTTGAATTTAATAAATTGTTGATGATTTGCTACTAAAGTTCTCAAAATGATTCAGGGTTTGGGAACTAAGTCTCCAAGTTAGCTTTAACTAAAGTGTAGAGTGAAATGAATTGGGGTGGATCAGCAAGTGGGGAGTACACTTGCTGGAAGCCAGAGAAATAAGACTGTCACCTGGCAGGATGTCTGAAGCCAAATTTTACAGTAATCAAGTTTATTTTTGAATGTTTTCCTGTCTTTTATTTCTGTGTTCCCATTTTACAGCCCCTTTTTCTCAGGCAGTCTGAGTCTTTAAAAGGAAAACATTCACGGAAATGAAAGGATCCTCAATGGCAGGGAACACAATAATATAAAGTGAAGAAGAATTCCAGGGTGGCAGGAAGATTCTTTCGAAGAAAGGAGGAAGGAAGACGACTTCCTGGCGAGCTTAAGTCACAATGCATGGTGCAGGTCTGCCCTGCAGGAAGAGAACGAGCACAGAATCCACCAAAACAGGGAAGGATAATATGTGCATGTACGCATGCGTGTACGTGACCTGCCAATGCCTAACGTCCTATTTGCTTTCACTGCAGAATGCTCCCTCTTACAGCAATAGCTCCTGTGTAAGCTATTGGTGAGTCACCTGCAAACTCCCTTGGACAATATGCAATAATGGTACTTTGACCAGCTGAATTCTTTCCATGAGTGATCTACACAAGACTCTGTAGAAGGATTCTTATTGAAGAGGATTAGTGAAGAATCCCAAGGATGAAAAAACAGACTTCAGACAGGATGGATGAAACATAATTCTTGCAGACTGCACCTGGTAAGGGGAGGCTGAGTATTAAAATCAGAATAGCAGACCCACACTATGTGTGATTACTAGATTTCTGTGTATATCTGCATATATCCATCCCATGGATATACTACTTGAGGATCTATCCAGTGGTGTGCTGACTCCTCCTATGCTGGCTGACGTGAGCTGATAGGGCGCATCTCTTCCCAACTCCATGTTCAGTGACATCATCATGGCAGCTTCATAGCAGCCACAGTGAGAGTGACTACTATAGACCATGCCAAGCATTACAAATTAGGAGGCTTTTTGTTATCGGTTTTGCTTTTTGGAGAGGCAGTTACTAAACATTTACCAGCAAACTATTGTGTATCTGTTTGCATATATGTATATTCAGACATGTAATATACATGTATATGTATTCATGTATTTGTTGTGTATATATATGTGTGTGGGATTATATGTATATACATATATATATTCTGCTTTAAATGGTCTTCCTACTTAATTCTATAGAGAGTTCATTTCTTTTTTCTTTTTGTGGGGGTACTAGGGATTGTACTGAGGGGCACTCAAACACTGAGCCACATCCCCAGCCCTATTTTGTATTTTTTTTAGAGACAGGGTCTCACTGAGTTGCTTAGCACCTCGCTGTTGCAGAAGCTGACTTTGAACTCACCATCCTCCTGCCTCAGCCTCCCAAGCCCCTGGGATTATAGGCATGTGCCACTGTGCCTGGCCATGAGTTCATTTCTTAATCATTTTGCATTGCTGTGAAAATCTTTTTACTTAAAAGATCTCCTTGCACAATTGAAAAAACAAATGCCTACGTTCTCCAGTATTTTTCAATGTTATCATGTAGTGGGCAAATAATGGCTATGAATAGCCATTATTCACATATTTAAGTAAATCTCAACTGACCTTTACAAGTAAGCTATGTGTTTAGAGTGGATACATAACTGTAAGAAAAAGTATACTCCATTAAAAAACAAAACAAAACAAACAAAAAACCCCCCATCTCACTAATGTTTCGATCTTCTTGATTCTTTTTTTATTTTTGTTATTTTGTGCCAAGGTTTGAACCCAGGGGCACTTTACCACGAAGCTACATACTCAGCTCCTTTTATTTTTTTGAAACAGGGTCTCAACTTAGAGTCTCACTAAGTTGCTGAGATTGGCCTCAAACTTGCAAGACTTCTGCCTCAGCTTTCCAAGTTGCTGAGATTACAGGCATGTACCTCTGGGCCTGGCCAGTCTTCTTCACTCTTTTTTTTTTTTTTTTAGTACCAGGGATTGAACTCAGGGTTACTTGACCACTGAGCCACATCCCCAGACCTATTTTGTGTTTTATATTTAGAGACAGGGTCTCACTTAGTTGCTTAGTGTCTTGCCATTGCTGAGGCTGGCTTTGAACTTGCGATTCTCCTGTCTCCGCCTCCCAAAGTGCTGGGACTACAGGCATGCACCACCACACCTGACTCAGTCTTCTTCACTCTTAAAAGCAAAGTTAATAGTGCTCAGAACCCTACCTCTATCAGACTTAAATGTGTCTAAGGTAGTGGTAGATAGGATTTCCTAACTCTGCATTCAACCTGGTAGGCCCTGGAGCTGCTACTGGGTGCCTAGATTTCAGAGCCAGGTGCTTGTGACTTTCTTTAATGACTTGTCAACACAAGTAATTGGCCCAAGCTCCAGTGATTCTCAACAATGGAAGAAAACTCTTTGCAAATATAGGAGTGGGAGGAAAGAACTTAAATCAGGCTTGAAGCTTAGTACCTGCCAGATTTAATCCCTTCTTCTCTCCACTGACAGAGCTAATGAGTGGATAGCAAGATTTTACACTTCACCTCTGATGTTTTAAATACCTCCGATAATAATAGAAATACATCTATATAGTGCTTTATATGCATTGGCTCATTTAATCCTCACATCAATGTGAGAGAGAAGTATTAGCCATGTTACAGCTGTGGAAATAGATGCTTGGACAGATCAAATGACTCTTTTAAAATCACACAGCTGGTAACTGAGAGATGTTCCAACTTAAATTCAGTGTTCTTTCCCTGACACTTTCCTAATGATTGATCAGCCAAAATGGAATCCTGCCTTTTAGCAACCAGTGCAAGTCAGTTATAAGTTCTGATAAACTGAGGCAAAGGTAGAGAGTAGCTGTCCCTCAATCCCACCCTCACTGGACTGAGGAATGCCCCTCTCCAACCTGTGCACTGTATCCCCCAAATCAGAAGCCATTATTAAAACATCAGAACCCTGAGACTCAAATGCTCATTCACGCCAATACTTAAATGAGTGTAAGTCATGTAGGCTATCTGTATTTTCATTTTAGAGGTAATCAAAAGCTTACATGAGAGGAATAAAATCAAGGAATGGACTCATGAACTGGGCAGCTGATGGAAGAGCATTTGGACAAGCAGCAGGCATGAAGGATGTGGCTGCTGAGTTGGAGCCACTCCAGAGCTAGCTGGCTGCGCTTACAAGCATGGCTTCATCTCTAACATCATCACCTAGGGATGTTGGAAGAGGAAGCATGTCCAGGGGCTTGTTCAGATCTACTATACCTGCTTAGCCCTTAGCATCCTCATATCAGGAGGCAAATTAATGGTCACAGCACTCAGGGAGGGGAATCAATACATAGGCACTTATTATTTTTTTTCAACAGTGCCATGAAAATCTTAATCTCAATAGTTCAGTCTCAAATATTGGCATTTTTTCTCTCCAACATACAATGATTTGAGAGACATAAATTATGAGTTGGATGTGAGATGAAGATATTTTAGTCCATTTCTACCCATTTGGTCCTTTTAAAAATGAAACAAATTGCTCCCATTAGTAATAGAGTGGGTTGTAATTGTTATGTAGATAAAGGCAAAATAGTTTCTCACGCTATCCATTCTGAGTTGCTAAGTAGGAACTCCCAAGAAGCAGCTCCATTTAAGGAGAATGCAGGTGTTTGATGCCATGCCAAGGACCATGTTTCTAAGAAATAGGGTCTTCATGGAAAGTTCAGGAAGTAACATCTCTTGCTTTTATCAAAAAATATCTAGCATGCAGCATCCAAGCCATTCACACTTGATGCCAAATGGAGCCCTTGTTCTCCAGTGGCATCTTCAATCACAAACCTAAGGATCTACAAAGTATGCGAAACACAGTTTGATTGTCTTTCCAACTCATTCTGTGGCTGCAATTTTTTTTTTTTTTTTAGAAGCCTGGAGTACAGAGCTACAAGTTTCCTTTCTTCTACAATAATCCCCCTAAAAACATTACAAAACAAGTTGACTTCTACCTAAATGAGATCTTGCTGAAGATAAGTAAGGGTAACATCTATTTTAAGTACTTAGTTCCCATTGAAAAAAAGCCAGGAATGTATTTTGAAACCTTAGAGTGTATATGTAAGAAAGTTGGTAACAGTAAACGAAGTAGGGAGGCATAATCCATATTGAGATTGACTAGATCAAAGGGCCTATAATTAGACATTCACATTTGGCACAAACAAATTTTTATGAAAATCTTATGCTTGAATTTTTTTTGAAATTATAATATTGATAGTAAATCAGATGCTGCTAGAGTGCAATCAAACCCCGAAGGAATCTCCATATTGAGCATCCATTGATGTCTTACAATATTGACAGGAAAATTTACCAAAAGTTTCAGTCTGATGAATTCAAAACCTTCTTGGCTACATGCAAAATGAAATTGTTAAGCTCAAAGTCAGGTCTGTTTTTTATTTTATTGGTGCATTACAGTTATACATAATATTGGGGTTCATTTTGACATAATCATACAAACATGAAATATAATTTGCTCTACTTCCCCAGCACTTTTCCTTTCCCTCTCCTCTTCCCTCACTCTATTTTTCCTTCCTCTACTCTACTGGTCTTCCTTCTATTTATTTATAGTTTTTAAAATTAGTGCTTTATAGATATACATAAAGGTGAGATTCACTGTACATGTTCATATATGTACATAGCATGGTTTGGTCAATTGCATTCCACTGATCCTCTCTTTTCCAGTCCTCTCTCCCTCCCCCTCAAGCCCCTTCCTCTACTCCTTTATTTGTTTACTTTCCATATTCATGGGATTTCCCCTACCTTTTTCCTTATACTGGTCTAGCTTCCACATAGGAGAGAAATCATTTGACCCTTGACTTTCTGCTTTTTTTTTTTTTTTCCTTTTAGTACCAGGGATTGAACCCAGGAGTACATAGCCACTGAGTCACATCCACAGCCCTTTTTACAATTTTTTATTTTGAGACAGGTTTCTACTAAGTTGCTTAGGGCCTCATTAAGTTGTTGAGGCTGGCTTTGATCTTATGATCCTCTTGCCTCAGTCTCCTGAGCCACTGGGTTTCTATTGTCTTAGTTCATTTAGCATGATGTTCTCCAATTCTATCCATTTATGTTAATGCCATAATTTCATTCTTCTTTATGGCTAAGTAATACCTGTGCTTTATTTATGCATCTGTTGATATGCACCTGGGCTGGTTCCATAACTTGGGTATTGTAAGCTGCTGTAAACATTGAAGTGATTGTATTGCTACAGCATGCTGATTTTAGTTCTTTTGGATAAATACCAAGGAGTGGGATAGCAGATCATATTGTGGTTCAATTCCTAGTTTTTAGAGGAATCTTCACACTGCTTTCCAGGGTGGCTGTACTAATTTGCAGTTCTACCAACAATGTATGAATGTACGTTTTCCCCTACATTCTTGTCAGCATTTATTATCATTTGTATTCTTGATGACTGCCATTCTGGCTGAAATGAGATGAAATTTCAAAATAGTTTTGATTTACATGTCCTTGATTGCTAGATATGTTGAACATTCTTACATATATTTGTAGGCCTTTTGTATGTCTTCTTTTGAGAAATGTCTGTTTAGTTCTTTTAACCATTTATTAATTGGGCTTTTTTTTTTTTTTTTTTGGTGTTAAGATTTTGAGTTCCTTATATATTGTGGATATTGATCCCCTGTCAGACGAGTAGCTGACAAAGATCTTCTCCTAGTCTGTAGGCTCTCTCATCACACTCATCTCATCTTTCCTTTGCTGTGTGAAAGCTTTTCGATTTGATATAATCCCATTTATGGATTCTTAATTTCATTTCTTGCATTTTAGGAGTCTTTATAAGGAAGTCAGTGCCTGTGCCAATATATTGGAGTGTTGAGCCTGTTTTCTTTTAGCAGTTGCAAAGTTTCTGGTCTAATTCCTAGGTCTTTGATCCACTTGGAATTGACTTTCATGCATGGTGAAAGATGTGGATCCAGTTTCATTCTTCTACATATGGATATCCAGTTTTTCCAGCATGCTTTGTTCAAAAGGCTCTTTTCTCCAATGTATGCTTTTGGTACTTTTTGAGTATTATATGATTATATCTATGTGGATTTGTCTCTGTATCTTCTATTCCATTGGGCCTTATGTCTATTTTGATGACAGTACCATGCTGTTGTTGTTACTATAGCTCTATAGTAAAACTTGAGGTAGGGTATTATGATGCCTCCAGCATTGCTCTTCTTGCTCAGGATTGCTTTGGCTATTCTGGGTCTCTTGTTCTTCCAAATGAATTTTAAGACTATTTTTTTCTAAATCTCTGAAGAATTTCATTGGTATTTTGATGGGGATTTCATTGAATCCATAAAACACTTTTGGTTGTATGACCATTTTGAGATTAATTCTGCCTATTCAAGAACATGGTGGGTCTTCTAAGATCTCTTTAATTTCTTTCTTCAGTGTTCTATAATTTTTATTGTAGAGGTCTTTCATTTCCTTGGTTAGATTTATTCCCAAATAATTTTTTTGAGATTATTATAAATGGGCTATTTTTCTAATTTTTTTCTCAGCAGATTCATTAGTAGAGTATAGGAAAGCAATTAAATTATATATGTCGATCTTGTGTCTTGCTACTTTGCCAAATTTTTATCAGTTCTAGAAATCTTCTGGTGGAGTTTTGTTTTTTGGTTTTTTTAAAAATAGATCATGTTATTAGCAAACAGAGATCATTTGATTTCTTCTTTTCATATTTGTATCCCATTAATTTCTTCCCTTGCCTGATTGCTTTGACTAGAGTTTCAAAAACATCAGAACTAGCATTGAAAGTCTATATATAAATCCATACATCTGTGGCCAATTGATTTTCAACAAAAGTGCCAAGACTATTTAATGGAGAAAGAACAAACTCTTCAACAAATGGTGCTAGGACAACTGGATAGTTATATTTGAAGAATGAAATTGGAATTACACTTCATATGATATTCATAATTAACTTTAAATGGATAAACAGCTTAACTATAAAAGCTAAAACTATAGAACTCTTAGAAACAAAGCATCAAATTAAATCCTTACAACACTGAATTTGACAACAACTTCTTAGATATGATACCGAAGGCCCAAGCAATAAAATAAAAAAAATGTAAGCTTGACTTCATCAATATTTTAAAACTTTTTTTATGGAAATGTATCATCAAAAATGTTAAAAGACAACCTATCGTATAGGAGAATTTATTTGCAAATCATATCTGATAGGGGACTAATATCCACAATATGTAAAGAATTCTTACAATTCAATAATAAAAATACAACATAATCAAAAAATTGGGAAAGTTATTTGAGATATTTCTCCAAAGAAGACAGATAAATGGTCATAAAGCATTTGAAACAATGCTCATAATAATCAATCATCCAGGAAATGTAAATCAATACCACAATGAGATACTAGCTCACACTTACTAAAAGAGCTAGCCTGAAAAAATTAAAAATAATAAATGTTGATGAGTGTATGGGAAAATTCGAACTTTTGTACCTTGCTGTTGGTACTATGTAATGGTGCATTCACTGTGGAAAATAGTTATCACTTCTTCAAAACTTAAACATGGAATTTTTCCATGATATAGCAATTCTATTCCTAGGTGTACATCCAAAAGCATTGAAAAAAAAGTAATCAAACAAGTACTTGTACATAATGGTCTGTAGCAGCACTATTAATAATAGTGAATACCAAAATGTCCATCAACAGATGAATAAATTTTTTAAACATAGTACATCTACATATTGGAATATTATGTAGCCATTAGAAAATATTGAAGTTCTAATTCATGCTACAACATGAATGAACCTAAAGATACTCCATGTGAAAGAAGTTAAACACAAAAGGTCATATTTTTTTAATACTGTGATTATATGAAAGATCCAGAATAGATAATATATAGAAATGGGAAGCAGATTGGTGGTGGCTAGGGGCTGGAGACAGAGGGGCATGATAAATGACTGCTTAATTGGTATAGAATTTTATTTGAGGTTGATGAAAATATTTTCAAAAATATTTCAAAATATTTTCAAAAGATTCAAGTGGTGGTTATATAATATTATAAATGTACTAGATGGCATTGAATTGTTCACTTTAAAATGGCTAATTTTATGTTATATAATTTGACCTCAAATTTTAAAACTATGTATGGATTTCAATCAGAAAATCCTTAGATTTTTTTTCTTGAATCAATAATCCATTATGAATTATAACTTTCTATCAAATTGATATTCTTTATTTTCTCCCTTTATGTTTGCCTTTTTGTTCTGGGGTATAAATTTTTTGTTCTCCTTAGACTTTGGCATAAGAGTATGAAACAATCCAGAAGACACCATCAATGACAATAGCCTCTGCCCCTCTGGAAAAAAACTTCACTGTCTTTTCTCTTAAAAATATGGAATTTAGAGCCGGGCGCGGTGGCTCACGCTTGTAATCCCAGCACTTAGGAAGGCTGAGACAGGAGAATCGCGAGTTCAAAGCCAGCCTCAGCAATGGCGAGGTGCTAAGCAACTCAGTGAGACCCTGTCTCTACATAAAACACAAAATAGGGCTGAGGATGTGGCTCAGTGGTCAAGTGCCCCTGAGTTCAATCCCTGGTACCAAAAAAAAAAAAAAAAATGGAATTTAGGGCTGGGTTTCTGGCTTGGTGGTAGAGCATTTGCCTGGAAAAGATGTTTATGGTTTGATTTGTCCTGAATAACTTCATCCATTCCTACCCTAAATATTACTAAGGGTTCTCCACAGAAGCCAAACTAAGTGTAGATGGACAGATATGAAGGAACTTGTAAGGAATTGGCTAGCTAATCACCTAAGGGACAGATATCATCATATTGGGGGCTAATTGTTGGTCTTTATTGCTGTCAGTTTGGCTACTCAGGAAAGATTTGGTGGATGGAAGTCCTTTTTGCTGAACCCACACATAACCTTCATCCTTTCCTCCATGGCCGTGGCCACTTTCCTCATGAGCCCATTGGCACAGGTGTGTCTAGGAAAAAAAGGTTGACTGGTATCCTAGAACAGGTCATCCTATCCACTTGACTATTAAAATCCTTCTCTGCTGAGATCACCCTTTGGTGAGCATTTACATAGGACACAAGGATTTTTATGTTTTTTTGCTCATCCATGGGAGTCTATCCATATTATCTCTTCTTCATATTGTGTCAGGAGTTTTCTAACCACATTCCTTCAAATCTCTGATCATCCAAACCATTGGCTATAGCACATGAATTGGTATATAATCACACACCTGGCTATTACTTCTATCAAGAAAAGCATATGAATATGCTGCCCAAAGTACTGACCATTGAGGACATTTCCCTTCACCACTGTGCTTCAGGGATGTCTCAAAAAGGAGTTGCAGCTACAACTGCCCACTTCCAGGTAGTAACAGCATATCCTATAGAACCATCTATAAACTAGGCCTGAATCTTCCTTCATCTGTCAACTCATAGTAGGACACTGCCCATGAGGCCTCAGGTGCAGGCCGGAAGGCAGTGTAGCAGGAATATAAGCTATGAATATTTGGGCCACTTCTTTAAATAAGTTATTTGTGCCTTCAAGGTCTGCTTGAGCCCAATAAAGTACATCCCACTTTCATTTATTAATAGAATATTACTGTGAATACCCAAGGTTACCGCTTAGTAGGGAAAAATAACATCCAGTTCAAGATAGGCAGCTCAGGCCACATTATAACTCGGTGGCTCCTGGCCAAACAGTTTCTGGTAGTAGGTCAAGAGCTATCTCCCAAAGGAGAGTAGTTTTTTGGGTAATAGCAGATTCTAAAAGCCTACTTTGTGATGCATCCATGGGGAACTAACAAAGGGTTCTTCGCTCCAAGTGATTCTAGCAGACGCTGGCCATCAGAGCATCCAGGCCACTTAGCTCTGCTCTGCCCCAAACATAAAGCCTTTCACATGACTCAATGTGGGTCAGTCTTGGACATAGTTCAAGAGCTGACATTTGACTCAAGTCATGACAACCAGATGACTTCTCCAAGATTTGTTAAACTCGAGATTGAAGAAGAAAACCTTTTATCTTTGCCAAACAAGACCTAAGAATGAAGTTCAGAGTCTCTTCTGCTGCCCTATTACTATCTACCATTCATCAATACCTCTTTATGGGATGGAATATAAACTAGCTCTGAGGGAAATGTAAAGCAAAAGATGGCTAGAGAGAATCCTGGTGATGATCACATCTCTAGTACCAAATGTCAGGGAGGTCGTAACCACCAAATGGCCTTTCTGAAGTATTCTTACAAGAGCCAAACCAAAAAGCCTTTTGTGAGACTTTTGGCACTTAATTCAAGCATACAAATACAACTGCTACTGATCGTTTAACTCCTGGCAGAATCAAGAACCAGAACCACCTGTTTCTGGTACTACTACCTGTTTGGGCTTCAGCTCCTCAACTTTTAGGGTTTGGGTGACAGAGGTATTAGTTCCTCACATTTCTAATTACACTTCCCAAAACTGAGTTGATGTGGAACTTTCTTGTAACAAGACACCTATATTGAAGGTTTGCAATCCTCCTTTGCTACTGAGCCGTGACTAAGAATCTCTCTACTAAGGTGCTCCAGAAAGAACTCTTAGAGTTCATATTACATGATTAATCCAATTCTTTGTTCTTAAAATGATGTTAAGCCTCTTCCAAAGACTCCAGATACAAGCTAAGAATTTCCAATAATAGCAGAGAGCTAGCTCATTGGTATCTGACTTCACAGTACAGATGCCCTAATTACTAGGAAGCCTCTGGAGAATAACTCATGCAACCCCTGCTCCTCACAAAAGACCCTCTTAGCCTCAAAGATACCAGACTCTGGCCACCCTGACCATCAACTAAAAGTAGGTCCAGCTATGGAAATCCACATAGAAGCTAATATTTGGTTTTTGTTGTTTTTTTCAGGTCTGATAAGATAAATTTAAATCTGATGGAAAGAAACATAACAGGAGGACACAGGAGTTTGAGGCTTTGGCAGTTTGGGCAGCTGGGAAATGTGAGCCAGCAGGGGCTGAAGAGCAATGAAAGAAGCCAACATTTCAGCATGTTCAGGATTCACTCTGTCATCCTTCACCCCTGGCCCAGAGAATAGGCTGAGGTGATTTCAAGAAAAGCCTCAAATTCCAGTCTTGATGAAAGAGGCAATATCATTTCAAATTATGTTTGCAAATGGCTGGAAGTGAAATAGAAGAGGGCAGGAAAGGTGAAGCAAAGTGGTGATGTCATTCAGAGTGAAGGTTTTTTTGCATAATAGAATTTTCTCCTATGTAGGTCATCATGGAAAGTGACATTTCAAAAGAGCGTGGCTAAAAAAGAAGTCCATCAAATGAGGTGGAGTTGTCAGACTTGAGAATGCCTTGGACAAAACCTAATAACCAAAGAGCTAAGCCAAGCAATTTCTTCAGCAGCATCTCTGTGCTCTGCTTGGAATCCTGCAAGCGTGGAGTTGACATTCAGCTTCCAACTTTCAAAATCATATTAGTAGTTAAATATTGAAAATGAAACTTTATTATATATAAACCTTTCTGTAAAGGGAACTTCTCCACTATAAAATAAATGAGTCTTAATTCTAGTAGGCACAGAAAGGTAAGTATAGCTGCCTGGTTGAAAAGGATATGTGGCCCAGAGTCCAGGATGCTTGGTTTCCTCTACCATTTCTGTCCTGGGATTCTCTGAAATCCTGGAGGCTTATGTAATAAATTTTACAAACCATTCTAAAGCCAACATCTAAATTTTCCTGATGAGAAAACTGAGAGGTGAACTGACTTATCCAGGGTCCTAGTCAGGTTGTGTTTGGGTTTGGCCCCTCGCTGCTTGTCCTGATCACCACCTTCCTGATATTCATTCCAAGTCAGTTTTTCAAAGCTCTTGGCATAACAAAATAGGAAAAATATGTACTGGCTTTCCTGTCAAATGGAAAGTCCCAATTCCACCAGTTACTACTGTGACACTGAAAATCAATGCCCCTCTGTGAGTCTCAGTGTACTTGCTATAATACATAGGGATTAATGTGATTAGTTTAGTGGGAAACCAATAAGTGAAGAAAACCTTTTTCTGAGATTCATTCTAGTTAGTAAAAGAAAGCTATTTTTAAGTCTTTACTATTCACCCCCTTAGTGTATATATATATGATAACATAGTGATGGGTCTTTGTATATTAGTTAACAAGAAATGCTGGTTGCTATAACAAACACACTCTAAAACTTCAGAAGCTTAACAAAATGTAAGTACTTCTCACTCAAGCAAAATGTAATGTTCAGTGGTTGGCCTTCCAAGCAGTTCCCCATCCCTTGCAGCCTCAGAGTCCTCTGCTAGATCCTCTGCATCCTACAGGGAAGGTATTTATGCACCAAACCTGGAGGTGGCATCCAAGGCTTCTGATCATGCTCCAATGTTAAAATGCAATTACATGGTCCTGGAGAGATGCAATAGGAGCTGAGAAATACAGATCCTATAAAGTTACATTGTAGAAAGTGAAATGGAGGTATGTCAATCTTATGTGACATGCTACTGGCCAACCACTGAGAATTATCAAGTGTTCTAGTTAGTTTTTCATCACTGTGACCAAAATACCTGACAAGAACAAGTTAAAGGAGGAAAAGTTTATTGTGGCTCATGGTTCCAGAGGTTTGGTCCATGGCGGATCAACTCCACTGATCTGAGCCTAAGGTAAGGCTGAACAGCGTGCAAAAAAAGCTGTCGTGGAGGGGTGCTGCTCCATTCATGGCAGCCGAAAGGCAGAGAGAATGAAGGGGCTGCAAGGAGGATGAACCCTTCCAGGGCACACCTCCAGTGACCCTCCTCCTCTAGCCTACAGCTCTCATAATGCAATCATTTCACCTCTGACTATTTCTTCACTAACCCAGGAGCTTTGGGTGGGGAGGTGGTTACATCTCATACCCAAACCACAACATCAAGTAAACACATCTTATTCAAGAGAAAGCAATTCTTTGTAAATCCAACTGTAGAGAGATAAGGAGCAAACAGGACAACTTAGTTTTCCAACTTGTTTAATTTTATATAATAAAAATTCTTGTCCATTAAGAAAATAATGTAAATGAATTTCTTAAAAAAGCCTGTACAGTCACATGGATAATCTTAATTAGGAATAAAATGTTACTGGAGAAAGAAGAAAAATCGGTGTGTTCTCTTTTCTTAGTTTGGGGCTGTCATTGACTTTTTTCTGTGACTTTTTCAACATGATTACTATTTCCAAATATTGCAATCTTTGTTTCTTCCCTGGTGCTTTTGAAAGTTACTTTTGCTTACTGTAGTTAGATGTTTATAAACTTTAATGTTTGTGGACTCCACGTTTGTTGTATATAAAAGCAACCATTTATGGAGAAAATATTACAATTTTAAGTTATTAATCATTCACAATTCTCTACACATTTTTTGTTTAAGTCAGTTAATCAGCAAGTACTGTGCAAACAGGTGTTGCTATGATTTTCAAAAGTGATGTAATGCACTAACAATTCCAAGTACACGCTCCATTCATGGTGCTTGCCAATACCAATGTTTCTCTAAACTGATATTAGATTTGTTTATGTGAACAGACCAAAGGCAACAGCTGGAAAAGCCAGAGGCCAGTGTATCCATTTGGCCTGGAAGTCTGCCCATGAGTCAGGCTCTTGACCACAGGACCCACTTACCATCTGCTTTTCACAAGGAAGCCTGTCTGCTCTCTACAGAATGGCTCCTAGCCTCTGCAGCCAAGTGTTAAAAGCAGAATGTCTATTCTATAGGCATTTGCCACCCTCCTCCTATGCTTAGGAATTGTCTACATAAACACTTTATTTCTTCCCTTTGAGGGGCAGTGCAACATCCTCAATAATCACTACTTCCTGTTTCAAACTTCTTATACCTTTAGGGACCTTCTTATCAGTTCTGGGTCAAGTTTGATGGATTAAGCTTGTTCTTACCATTATAACACAATGATGATTTTTAAAAAAAGTTTTACTGAGGTGTAATTGATGTACAATAGAGGGCACATATTTAATAAGCACAATTTGGTAAGTTTGGACACATGCATGTACCTGTAAAACCATAACAATATCAAGGTAATAGACATATTCATCACCTCAAAAGTCTCCTTATATCTTTGAGTGTGGGGTGTTAATATCACTTACGTGAGATATACTCTCTGCTAATGTTTGAGACAGTAATACAGTATTGTGGTCTACTGGCATGATGTGATACAGGAGATCTCTAGAACTAATTCATCTCATGTAACTAACTTCATACCAATTGAACAACTCCCCATTTGTCCCTTAGAAACCACTCTTCTATTCTCTGCTTCTAGATTTTGACTATTTTAGATTTCTTATGTAAGTAACAATAGGCCATATTTGTCCTCTGTGCCTGGCTTATATAACTTAGTATAATGTCCTCTAAGTTCATTCATGTTGTTGCAAATGGCAGGATTTATTTCTTTTTTTTCCCCTTAGGGCTGAATAAAATATTGGGTTTGTATATGACACATTTTATTTATGTACTCATCTGCCAATGAATGTGTGGGTTTTTTAACACAGAGATAACTTGATGCCTTGGGGCCCACCACTAGGAGTGCTCTGGCCCAGTGTTGTCCTAAGTGTGTCCTGCAGATTCTGTTTTCATAGGTTATTGACAGATGTTACCAACAAAAGGGGAAGGTAGTTCCTATAATCAAGTAAGTTTTAGAAACACTGACTAAAACAAACTAAACAGGTGTCTTTCATGTAAGACTTTTCAAAGCTTGTTCCTGTGAAGCCCCAGGAGGGATGCAGCATGTAGTGCTTCCCAAAGCAACTTGACCTATGCACCCTTTTTGCTCAGAGTTTCTCATGGAACTAATGATGATGGGGAAACACTTCAGGGGAAATAGTGATTCAAGTCATTCTGCCACAGGTTGGCAATTAACTCCATCACAGGAGAATATTAGGACACACTCTGATGGTATCACTGTACTCATGAGGAAGTAATCTTGCAATTCTCTGTTTGATACTATTTTATATGAAGGTAATTCCTGAACAGCACTATATGCAGAAGGAATGGATACATGCTGCTCAGATCCTGCTTCAAGGAAGGACTTGCTCCTCAGCTGCAGTGAGCAAGCAGCCTCCCATTTTCAGCATCTGCAGAGTTTGCCTCAGCTACTGAGAGTTAACTTGTCTCAAGTCTCACCATTCCCATTGCAGGCTCTACTGGGTGACCAAAAAAGGCAGGGGCCTAAAGGCTCAGTCATCTTGGCTTAAAGTGGAATGCTCCCATGTGCAATTTTTACTCTCCTGCAGTTTAAGTGAGGCTTTAGCAGGCCTGCCTTGCAATTCCCTTCCTTTGCTGTCCAATCCTTTTCTCCTCAACCCTCTCCTGTGTAGGTATTCAGCCACAATGAATATTATATGTCCAAAACGCTAAAGAACCCAATTGTACATTATTACTAGAAGTGGCCTGAGGAAGCAATGTCAAGATGGGGATTTGGGGGCTGGATCATTCACTTTTAGCAATTGAGAACCTCATCACTAAGAGGTAACCAGCATTTTGATAGCTCCAGGCACAAGCTGACTGTTCAACTGCTAACACTTTCACTGCAAGCAAAATGGGAAAGTGAACCAGTGCAAAGGAGGCACCGGGGGTTGAACTGTCACAGGCATTTGAGACATGTGGAGGAAACAAGAGCTATCAGGACAAAGTATTGATGACTTATGCAAAGCACCACCAGTGTGCTATAGAAAGGTAATTAACATCCAAGAGTAGGTAAAAAAAATCAATAAATATCAATTTCAATAAATAGAGAGCAAGGCATGAAAGATGAAGGCCACTTTGGATGCAGAAACATACCCAAGAATGTCAAACATCAAACCTGATCAGACAAAGCTAAACCTAAGTGTGGTTATATGTCCATCCAACGTAGGAAAGTTAAACCAATGTCCTGGTGTTATTTGGGGAACCTAATACATGGAACGGGGCATACAAATTGGTGGAGACTGCAGTACTGCAATTGTTAATTCTGGAAAAAGATGTCATATAGAACTTGTAACAAGCCCCATTGAGAGAATCTCATAATCTCATCACAGGCCCCTAGAGTTCTGGAACACAGTTATACTATCGGCAACAAAGCCACACTTGCCTTCTGAAAAAAACACCCTGGCATGGTACCAGACCATGGGAGGGACAGAATGCCTGAGCATGAGCCACAAAATGACTTTGAAACCAGAAGTGCCCATCATGAGTTGGGTTCTGTCAGATGCATCAAATTGTAAAGTCTGATGGGCTCAACAACAATGGATCATATATTGGAAGCAATATATTTGGGATGAAGCATGAACATGGAGGTAGCTCAGACCCCTTGTGCCTATCATTGTTACATACGCATGTCTCTTTCATCTCATATCTACATTTGTGTGAGGGATCCCTGTGACCCAGCTGAAGGAAGATGAAAGAAAAAAAAAACTGAGTTGGCTTACAGATAAACTGGCTCTGTATGTGAATGCAGCTGCACTGCCTTCAGGCATAGCTTTAAATGACAGAAGGAAGAGAAAATCCTTTCAAAGGGAAGAGCTTTGGGACGTGCACCTGGTCATCCACTTTCTCCGTTGGAAAGAGAGGAGACCCGAGTTTAGAATACATATGGACTCCTGGGTACTACTAAATGGCCTGTGTAGCTAATCAGAGGTCACAAAGGGAAAAGATTAGAGAATCAAGGATAAGGAGGCGAGGACTCAGTCACGTGGATGGACGTATGGCAGTGAGCATGAAGCATAAAGATGTTTTCGTTGGTTCATATCCACCAGAACAAATGATTTAGCACGTTAACATCAGCCAGTCTCTGTCATTGGCCACTGCAGTGCTGGCACAATGGCACATAAACTATGTGTGTCTCATATAGCATGTATCCCACTTATCAAGACTGATTTAACTATGTGTACAACATATCTACAATGACAGAGACAGAGATCATCACTGAGCCCCCAACACGGCACCATTCTTTGAGAATACAAACCGGCTCTTTGGTAGCCAGTTGTGTACATCGGATCCTTTACCTAGAAAGGTAAAAGATTCTTTCTTACTGAAATAGACAATATTCTATGAGTTTGAGTTTGCCTTTCCTGTCAATAGGGTCTCATTAACATTACTGTCCAACTAAGTAATACCTTATCCACTGGCACGGGATCCCACAAATATCAAATCAGAAAATCAGGAAACTCACTTTACAACAAAAGAGGTGCAGGAGTGTGCCCATGACCAAGGGACACACTGGTACTATCATAAACCATGGCACCCAAAAAGTGCCAGCCTGACCGAGCATTAGAATGGCTTTCTAAAGGCATAAAGTGCCAATGCACAAATCACAATCAAAAATGATGAGGTCCCTTCAGAATATAGCATACAGATTAAATCAAATACTTCTACAAGGCATCGTGTCCCTGATAGGTCAAAGACACGAGGGAATCAATGCTGGAAAGGCAGTAGTGGCCTGTTTTCTATCACTCTACCACCCACTGAGAATCTTTGTTCTTCCTATTCCCAAATCATGAGTTCTACATGACTAGAAGTTTCAGTTTACAAAAAGGGTACAATTTTGCCCAACTTGACTATAAGAGGTCAAGTACAACAACCTTAGTCTATAAAAGGCATAGTGACTAGGTACTTACATAGGTCCTTTGAGCATGATAGTTGGGTCACATTAATATGTAATCCATCAAAGCAGAGGAAATAATTGAGATGAGGGCAACCTAGCCTGGATAGTGCAGAAGAAAGACAAATACCAACTGTGGCTCTGGGACCAAAGGCAGTAGCATGGACTACAATTCACATCACTACCTCCCTCTTCTAATTTAACCTCAGGAATTACATTGGTTAGCTTTCTGTCACTGTGGAAAACTATATCATAAGATCAAAAAGGAGGAAAGATTTATTTGGGTTCATGATTTCAGAGGTTTCAGTCTAAGGACAGTTGGCTGCACTGATTCTGGGCCTAAGATGAGACTGTGCATCATGGTGGAAGGGCATGGTGGAGAAAAACAGCTCACCTTATGATGGCCAGCAATCAGAGAGAGAAAAATAGGGACTGTGGACAAGGCCCCAAGGGCAGAACTCCATGGACCCATTCCCTACCTCTTACAGTTTCTACCACCTCTCAACAGACAAGTCAACTATGAATCTATTAATAGATTAATCCACTGATAAATTCAGAGCCTTCATGATCCAATCACTCCTTGTAGCCCCAACTCTGACCATTACTGCACTGGGGAACAAGCCTTCAACATATGAGCCTTTGAAGGCATTCCTTATCCAGACCATAACAGGAAGGGGAGCCCACCTAAATCCTGGTAAAATTGTTCTCTGAATATATATGGCATGGATCTGAGTGGTGCTATGGTAGATAGCTGTATGGCCCAGTTTCTCCTTCAAGGAAAGGCTTGCTGCCTGGCTGGAGGTTCCTTGTCAGATGGCCTCCAGTCATCAGCTCCTCCAGCACTAGCTTCAGATGCACGTCCCTGAAGTCACACACTTTCAAGTGCAACCAATAGCTGGTGACTGTGCTCAGGAAGGAAACAAAGGCTGGCCTATTTGGACTCCATGTCGAACATTCCAATGGACAATACTCAATCCACAGCTCACCACTGTGTAGACTGAAGCTTCATCAGGTCAGTTTCTTCCTGTCTAGTTCTGTTTTCTTTTACTTATCAGTTGTCAATTTCTAATGAACATTTTGTATACCAAACTCTCAGTGTCTACTTTCAGAGAGTCCAACCTGTAACAGCATGCAAGCAGTAGGAATGGATAAATATCATTTTTGGTCCAGAATCAAATGAGTAACCTTTATTGAACAATAATATGAGCCAGGAGCCATGCAAAGTATGTTATACTCATTATAATGTCCTGAGATAGCTTAAGAAAACCATTATCTATAGAATAGATAATAATATCATCCTCAATTTATTAATAAACAACTTTAGACAGAAAATTCATGCAATAAGGTCACATTTCTAGGAACCCAGAGCCCATGCACTTGATCACTATATACATTAAGAAGTAAAATAACTTGAAATAAGAACATCTTTAAAAGCTGTGTAAGCTGTGATAAGTTACTCAAATATTAGTCGATCAACATTAAGAGCCAGGGACCCTGCAAGTAAATAATGATACATGCCAATGGAGTATTTTAAGGTAGACCAGTAATGAAACTATTGGAAGCATGTGGGCTGGGTAGAGGGGAATCATAAGAAATAGTGCAGTGCCACAGGCAGGACTGGTATTCTTCCCATCCATCTGTCTAAAGGAAGCAGAGGAGGGAGTGGTTCTAGGAACTCAGAAGCAGAAGATTTTCAGAACATCTAGCAGGATCTGTGATAAAGGCTAATAATGAAGAGAAGGAGATGGAGAAGCCCCTTTGCTGACCTTCGCCATCCCTCTGCTCTTCTGCTAGTGCTTCCATTGGCTAAGCTTGACCAGTGACCAGGAGCCTACAGGACAACCTTCTCAGACAGAAAGGAGGGCTCAGAGGGTGAAAAGCTGGTTGAAGGATAAATGGAAACTATCTAGAACACGCAGTGAGGTGGATAGCAGGTGAAGACACTGAGGATCCATGCAGACCTTCATGCAAGATCTCTCAGTTTTGCTGCCAAAATCAGGACTTGAATCTTCTGACTCCACCCCTATGTGTTTGCCAATCCCACTGCTTAATGGAATCAGAAAGGCAAGTTTCTCACTGCACTGGCACTTGCTTAATTAGAGAACAAGCATACAGCCTACACAACTCCTACACCTTCCGCATGTGCTTATTTCACTTGCCCCCAATAGACAAGTCATTTTTTTTGTGGATTCCAGCTGATTTTCAATCTCTTACGCCCTGAGATTGAAATTTACCTCCTTGAACATTTCATTTTCTAGAAACTTCTGCATGCCAGGAAAATATAAAGGAATCTTGCAAAAATGTACAAAGATGGTCTTCTCCAAGGGGCAGAAAAATAGTGCATATAAATGGAGGAAAATCACAGGCCTTATACTGAGAAATTAGAAAGTTCTGGTCTCTGATAAAACCAATTCAGTGCAATTATAGAGCAAAAAAATAGAATGTTTTAATTAGAAGGAAAAAATGAAAGGGTGTCACAATGAATGTTTTATTAAGTATAGTATACAAGCCAGGCCTTGCAATAGATGGATGGACAGAGAGAGAGAGAGAGAGAGAGAAAGAGAGAGAGAGAGAGAGAGATACATAGATACATAGATACATAGATAATAGATGGAGGGAGATATTTTTTCACGTTTAATTCTCCTCATGAAACTGTAGTAAGTGTGTATAATATGCCTGTGAATTTAGCTTCTCAGTATTTGTTCTCCCTCTATGTAGAAACAGAAACTATAATCTCCTTTGGGAAATTTGTCTGTCTTCATTCCTAATCATGAAATTGAAACAGATAGGCCACACTTCCATATTTAGGATTAAGCTTTGACCAACTTGTGCTAATCAGTATATCCTGCTTCACTTTATCAGTTTGTTATTGCTGCCACAATGAGTACTACAAACTGGGTGACTTCACAATAAAAATTTATTTCCTCACAGTTCTGGATGCTGGAAGTCCAAGATCAAGATGTCAACAGGATTGGTTTCTCATGAGGTCTCCCTCTTTAGATTATAGATGGCTTTCTTCTCCTCTGTATCTCATAGAACCCTTACTCTGTACTTGTCCAAATCTCTTATGAGGACACCAGTCATACTGAATTAGAGCCCACCCATATGATCTCATTTTAACTTAATTATCTCTTTTGAAACTCTATTTCCCTATATAATCATAGAGGAGTTACTATTTCAACACATGAATTTGAGAGGAGACAAAGCATAGCCTGTAACACTCTGTTTGGGCACAGAGATTGATTCAGAGATAGGAAAGTATTCCAGTCAGAGTTCATGGGATTCAAAGAAATTCATGTTCAGACTTGTGGAAGAGAAGAGTTTCCACACTTATACTGGATTCCTACAGTCATTTTTATACCATGAGGAAAGTCAACTTGCATCATATGGAGAAAGTCAGAAGAGAAGATTCAGGGAAACTACTTGAGTATAGAATCTGAAATGCTGGACTACCCCTGGACTTATAAGATGCCTGGGTTAATAAATTTCTTTCGGGTTTAAGTGAGCTCAGTTCATATTTTTGTACATGATATATGACGTCGAAGTTCCTAACAGGATATCCTTTCTTTTTAGAGTCACACAGGTAAGTGTTAGAATTTGCATCTGTCTCTGGCAGATGTTAAAGTTCTCACGTTACTTGCTATACCAAGTTTACTATTTTTTCTCATTAGAGAGTCACAAGGTTGCAAGCAAGTTACAACTGGGGCCTCAAATATATTGTGCCTCTAAAATCAGAATGAAGTTACCCATCCTTCCAGAAGTTATACATTTCCCCCAACATCCTCCAAATCTAATGTTTTAAGAAAACTATTCTAAATCAAGTCCAGCAAGCCCAGAGTCACTCTCTGTTGTAAACTCCAGAGGAAAGCCTGGGTTTCAGAAATAACACCCATCTTTGATAAACCTCCTAAAGAAACCAAAGACTTGACACTTCCCAGAGTCACTGTTATTTTATTGCCCTTATTCAATTCAACTGAATTTGACATGCTTACTGCACTACATGCTCTGTCCTGTGCTGTAGGGGATCTAAAGATAAATATGACAGGGTCTCTGAATTGGGGATGCTCACAGTCAGGGATGCCTGCAAACATCTAAAAAAAAGAAAAGAAAAGAAAGAACTAGAAATCATATCTTTTATCACTTTGTAATACATATCTTTGTTCAGAGAAGTTAAGAACATGCTGCCTCAGGCTTGTGGCTGCTGTCATCTTTGGATGGGGAGGCGACATCATTAACCAGTACCTGCTGATCTCTGAAGTCTATTACAAGTACATAGTATTTTCTGATTTTAATTCTTTAGGATACATACCAAACAGTGGCATAACTGGGTCACATTGTGGCTTTAT
The DNA here is from genome assembly GCA_028644305.1 of Xerus rutilus. Classification (NCBI taxonomy): domain Eukaryota; kingdom Metazoa; phylum Chordata; class Mammalia; order Rodentia; family Sciuridae; genus Xerus; species Xerus rutilus. The sequence goes on along the minus strand of CM053399.1, from coordinate 123,750,762 downwards.
ATTCCTAGTTTTTTGAGGAATCTTCATACTACTTTCCAGAGTGGTTGTATTAAACTTCAGAACCACTAACAACGTATGAGTGTACCTTATTCCCCACATTCTTGCCAGCATTTTTTATTATTTGTGTTTTTTGATGATTGTCACTTTAATTGGAGTGAGATTAAATCTCAGCATAGTTTTGATTCATACTTCTCTACTAGGGATGTTGAACATTTTTTTTCATATATTTGTTGGCCATTTGTATTTCTTCTTTTGAAAAGTGTCTGTTTAGTTCTTTTGCCCATTTATTAATTGGAGGTTTTTTGGTATTAAGTTTTTTTATTTCTTTACATACTCTGGATATTAATCCTCTGTCAGAGAAGCAGCAGGCAAAAATCCTCTCCATTCTGTAGGCTCTCTCTCCATGCTCTTGTTTCTTTCACCATTCAGAAGCTTTTAAATTTGATCCAGTGTCACTTATTGATTCTTTGTTTTTTTCCCTTAAGCTAAAATAAGCATACTATAGTGATACTAGCACATCAATGTTTATAGCAGCATAGTTCACAATATCCAAATTATGAAACCAGCCCAGGTGCCCATCAATGGATGAATGGGCAAGGAAATACACAATGGAGTTTTACTTAGCCATAAAGAAGAATGAAATTGTGCCATTGCTGGTAAATGTATGAAACTGGAGAACATCATGCTAATTGAAATAAGCTAGACCCAGAAAACCAAGGGTTGAATGAATATTTTCTCTCATATAGGGAAGCTAAACCAAAATAAGGATTAAAAACTGTTGGGGGATCCCACGAAATTAGAAAGGAGATCAGTGGAGTAGAGGAAAGGGATTGATAGGTAGGAAGGAGTGATGAGAAAAGGGAGGAAACATGAAATGAAACTGACCAAATTATGTTTTGTACATATATGAATATACTACAATGGATTTCAGCTTTATATGTGTGTGTGTGTGTGTGTGTGTGTGTGTGTGTGTGTGTGTATGGCTCTAGTTAAAAATAACTATAAATAAATATAAAGAAGACCAGTAGAGTAGAAGAAGGAGAACAGGGGAAGAGAAAAAGGGAGGGAAAGGAGAAATACTGGGGATTGAAGTGGAACAAGTTATATTTCATGCATGTGTGATTATGTCAAAATGAACCCCATGATTATGTATAACTACAATGCACTAATAAAAAACATAAAAACAAGTACATAGTACTTTCAGTTTTCCACCACTAACTTTAAAATGCTTTAACCACAATTTACAAGGAAAAAGGTATAGAAAAACTTAGAACCATATGGGAATCTGACATTTCATCATAACCTGCTCCCTTTACTGAAGAAATAAGATTGTAACCATATTAATGGCAGAATACAATGAAAACCAGCACAGAAAAAGATAATTAAGTTCATTTAAAAAGTTTAAGAATGTCACTTTTTCAATAATATCATGTTTGTCTTCTTGAGGTAATCTGATTATGTGGTTTATAAATGGAAGTGACTGACTGGTTTTCTTCCTTTCAGTCTTGAAATTATTCTCTTATTAGATGATCTGAAGACTGAGGACTCAGGGCAAACAAAAAATTTTTAAAAGACCCTGGAGAGACACAAGCTACTTGAAATTTAGAGTGCCAGAGAATTTTACAATGATGGTGTCCCAAAGCATAATCCAATTATTTATCTTACTGTTTTTATTATGACTGAATATTTAATTGAATAGTATACTGAGAAGATTATTAAATGCTTTAGAACTGTAAAATTTACTTGAATAGACTCTTCTATTACAAAGTTTACAAATCAGAGAAAACCTTGCCAACATTTAGTACTGACCTACCAAATCACATTTGGAAAAAAAGATGACTTTCTGCTTTTCCTAAAATCAATATAAAGAATAATCCACCCAGACAGAAATCAGCTTTATTAAAGCAGCATTTGCTATAGGGAGGCAACTTGCTTGGATTAGCCCAATAATAGTAGCATAGCAGAATCTGACTGTGGTGCCAGGTGTGTTCCTTATCTCTAGCATTACTGGGGGGATGCTTTAACTGATATACTGTCAACCTTCTATATGAAGTGAGAATGGTATGCACTGACCCTAGAATAGCCATGCCCCACAGTCAGTACTGTGTAAGGAAATTCTGATTTTCATTTCTAGTTCCTTATCCCTATGATTCCATGTGAATTTTTCAAGGTATGCAGCTCAGAGAATGACCCTACTAGACTTTGCTTGCACCCACATTCTCTTTCTCCTCTTCTGTCTTTATTCTGCTGCACCCCACAGTAGTCTGTATGGTAATAATCACTTAACCATTATCAAGGCCCCAGATCACCAATCTGCATTTCCAAAAACTTCAGCTTGTCTTTAAATAGGAAGCTCTATCTACTCTATTTGAAAATAATCACAGTCCTCCAATAAACTCTCTTAAATGCCTTGTGAGAATTAACTAGCACCCAAGAAATGGCTCTTCTCTCCAATGACAAGGTTTAAAACTTCCCCTCTTTGAGAACTCTCTGGCCCAACTGCCTCTAAGTATGGTTCACCTATAGAGATGGAGGTGGGGACAGAAATTGCAATCTACTTCTGGGGAGATGAGACACTTCAACAATGACATTTAGGTTGAACCTGAAGAGAAACCAACATCTACCAGTATCCAATAACCAATATCCTCCTCAGCTGCTACAGTTCATTTTGCAGTTTGTGCATTTATTTCTTATTTATTGCATGAGCTACATTTTTACCTGAAATCTTTGTATATTATCAAGGAATTGGAGTTCTGGAGTAATAATGTAGTTTCTATTCTCAGGAAGTCACAAGCTATCTGGAGAGTCAAAATAAGAAGTATGGTATATAACCTGGGCATCACAAAAGACTCTTGATTCTACAAAGAATCATGCCCTAAGATTTTCTGCATTTCCAAATAAAGACAAACATCATGTAATCTTTCTCACAAATTTAGTCAAAAAAAGTATAAATGACTCTAGTAGATATTTTTTCTATTACACAGGATGCAAATCAGATATCTCATAACTCTTTTAAGGTAATTTATGGATGAGAACATTCACTTCCTTATAATTCTTCACTTCTACTACCAGCACCAATAAAATTTTTCTTTATGGAAAAATAATTGCCCTCAGAAATGACTGTGCTATATTCATAAAAAAAGATACAGATGATAAGTGATCGACTAGATTCAGTTACAAGCCATATGCCTCATTTATATAAGCCAACCTCACAATTCTTGAAGATCAACACAAGATCTTAGTCAAGTTTCAAAATCATTACCCATCATGAACCTCTTGAGTGGCTCAAAATAGATTGTAATTATGTGTGCTAAACCTATGACTGCCAAGCATTATCTGTTTAAACTTAGTGTGTCGATCAATGATAGAACAGAACAGATCAAAAGTACTTACTACAAAAGTTTATAAGTAGTCTCTGGTTAAATTTTTAGATGAAAAATGGAATTTGAGCTGACATATAGGTAAAATTAGACAGGTAGAGAAGAACAACATTGGTGGCATGAAAACACACCTCCCAGATCTCTCACAGAAGGGAGCATACTCTGAAACCCACCACTGGATTTGAGACAAAACTATCTTCCCTGGAGGCTGTTTCCAGCCAATGACTTAAATTTGCAGAGAAACTAGGGCTAGCTCAGTCCTGAGAGATGAGGAACTTAGACTCTTATAGGCAACTTTGTCTCCCATTGACCCTGTGAAAGCTTTTAAGCTCTACTACCTAGAGCTTCTTTCCTTGCTTTTCTTAGAGGTCAGAACTATACTGAGGTCAGACAGTACTCCCAGCCTCCTCACTCCCAATTTTCCCTCAGGATAAATCTTATTTGTCTAATCCTATTGTAGCATTTCTCTCTGAGAGCCTGAGCTAACAACTATATTCTAGGCCCTTTGGAACATTTGGAAGAGTTTCTGCTTGTCACAATAATTGTGGTGTTGTATGGTAGAGACTAATACTAGTACTTACTGGATGTGGTCAAAGATTCAGATTCTTATACAATGTATTAAACGCTCTTTCTCAATGAAAATTTTTTCATGCTTCCCATTTCTGAATGTCTTGTCATATATACATGAAATGTCTGTTAAGAATTAAATAAGCCTATACCCTAATTCTATTTTAAATGCAAACATCATGCAGAGTTTCTAAGAATTTCTAAGAAAGCAGTTACTTTGGAAACCAAGGGAAAATAATGTTATTGAGTTTTACCAAGAGTGGCTCAGCATTTCTGGAAAATCACATCACCTATATAATCTCATTTGTGATACTTGAGTAGCCAAGATAAACATCAGTGTAAATCTGTATTTGTAGCTTGGGGCTAATTAGGCATATAGGTAAAATTGTGACTTATATTTACTTGCACCCCAAAATGTACACATTCAAATACATAATATTTTATCAATTACTTTTCTCATATTTTTTTCTTTTATTTTATGGTTAGAATGACTTCTATGAATGTAAACACAGATATAGTTTTTAACACACATACTTCTCATTCATGATGGATCAGGCGGAAGTATCAATATCCATCATGAAAGGTAGATAAATGTTCAGTCGGATAGGATTGAGAAACTCTGACTCAGAATTAGAGAAAAACAAGGGAATTTTTGCACGAAGAGTCATAAAGATATTTTGGCATGGATAGACATTTTTCCCCTTGCCCATAGGTTTTAAAGTTTTCAACCATACTCTTCTCATAATCATACCTTGATAAATAATCTTTTCCTGCAGAATACTTGGTGAACTTCCCTATTGTTCCTTTATAGAACTGAGTGCTGAAAACCAATAGCTAATGGGCCCTGGGACACATGGGGCATTGGGTTAAGAACTCTGTTCTTTTGGCTACGTGGTTGAAAGCTGTCAAGTTTCTTCCAGGACACCATGTAGCTCTGTGAATATGGAGAAGTTGCCATAGGACTTCAATAGCTCAGATGCAAAGTAAAACAGGGTCTGGAACCAATCAACTTTCCAGAGCCCAGTAACGGGTCTCACTTTCCTTGAACCAGATGGCCACCATTTCCAGATGTTACCTTGGTCTCATTTACACCTAATCCTTTGCAATGCCAGTTTCTGAAGTCCACACTGTGCTAGAAAAATTAAGTTACACCTTGGGCTAACAGCCGTTACGAGATCAGAATAATTTCTTACAAGATAAGCGGAATACTTTATATGTAATTCAATCCCTCTGGCTCCAATAAACATTTATAAAGTGCCCAAAGGCGGCTGTACAGTCCTGGGCATTTTATAATAAAGGAATAGAATGTAGGAAAGATTTGGTTTCTGTACTTTTGGCATGCAGCTTTGTAAAGTCAAACCAAATGAGCATCAAGGACAATAAACCTTTATCCAGAGAGGTCTTGTATTGTTAGGGGCAAAATTAATATTTCCCTGTACTCCCAGGATTTATTAATTAAATTATTTCTGCCTAGACACAGCTTCCAGTACCGATGCTTCAAGAGACTTCCAGAGGAGTGGGCTCTTAACTTAATGAGGAAGAGGGTAACTCCAGCCTCTACATTTACCCTGGGGGCTCTTTATCAATGTCCCAGGAGCTTGTTGCAACATTTGCTACCAAGAATTAGGTTCCTGGATTTTTAGTCATCTCCCCAAAAAAACGCCCTATAAATTATCTAGTTATTTATGCTTGTGGCTAATCATCTTTTTTATTAGCAATATAATTTGAATTTTATGAAATTATGCTAAATGCTATGGTACTTGGCTTCATATATAATTAGCATTATAATGCCAATAAGCAAGTATTATAATTGTCTTTTTTTTTCTTTTTGCTTTGAGGAATATGTCTTCTAATTAAGTCTTTCTTCTTCTTTCTCCTGGAATCAAATAGACATGTACGTTTTATACATTTTCAACTCTGGTCAAAAGTGAAGGCTCATGTGGCCTCTGCTTAAACTTCATGGGTTCTCTGCATAAGGTCACATGTCCTTTCCCTCCCTTGGCCTCTATAGATAGATGTTTTCATGTAGTTGGGAGTTTATGAGGAAGTGTATCACTCAAAGTGGGTTATCAGCTTTTTATATTAAGGGGACAATGTCCTTTATATCTCACTTATTCCCACCTCCTCATGATACCTTATCATATTTTACAAAGAAAGCAACCAAGCATGGCACACTTCTCATTTCTGGATCCCAAAGTTAAAAGTTCAGAGCTGACTATGTTACCCTTAGTTTACTGTTCATCACCCATTCACCTATCTCTCTCTTGCTAGAAGTATCAAAGCAGAGATTGGAGATTTTTATCCTCATCAAACACTCTTTCCTAGCTAGAAGCCAAAGCCTTCACTATCACCCACTTGTTAAGTTTGGATCTGAAATGCCCCTCAGAGGCTCATGTATTGAAGGCTTGGTCCCCAATGCAGCAATGTTCAGAACGGGGCTTTGGAGAAGTGTTTGGACCATGAGGGCTCCTTCCTCCCCAGTGGATCAATCCATTGATGTATTAATAATTTAAATAGACCTAGTGAGGTGATAAAAACAGTAGGAGGTAGGACCTAGTTGAGGGGAGTAGGTCCTTGGGCCCTTGGGGACTATACTTTGTCCTTAGCTCCTCTCCCTCTCTCCTCCCCCCCCAAAAAAGTCCACATCTCTTTACCTTAAGAAGCCTATGAATCAAATCCTATTTGAGAAGAATAAACCAATGTTGAACACATACTTTGTGGCAGATATTGTTAATGTGAACATTTTATGGAAAAAGAAACTAAACCAGCTGGTGGGAGTCAATTAACCAAAGCCATTACCTAGCAAGTGGAAAATCAAAATCAAATCCTTCATTGCATTGTCCCCACCTTTTTCTTGCAAAAGAATTTCGAAGGCAAATGCATATTTTCAAAAAAAGACAATGGTTATAGACATTATAACATCTGAGGCATATATTATGTCCAGAGACAAGGTATTGAGCATTTTATCTTCATAAGTTAACTCAATTCTAACAACAACCCTCGCTGACTTGTTTCTTCTCCATATAATGCAGATGAGCAAGATGCCTGATGGCACCATCACATCTGGTTGTGCTCTTCTTCATTATCCTCAAATAGGTGAAGGAAGAGAAGTCAGGTAACTCACCTGCCCAGGTTCATACAATTAATAAGTAATGAAGTCAGATTAAAATGCAGTGAATCTGGTTCCAGTATCCAACACTTGATTCTACTTATTGTCAGGGAAAGGAGGAAAGTAATGAATAATAGTAGAGAGTGTCCTGTAAGACAGGACACTCTGTCCTGTCTTAAGAGAATACCTTAAAAGGGAACATAAGAGAATACCTTAAAAGGGCACGCAGAGTGAGTTTTAACTTGTTGCATGTAAAATTCAGTAATAACTGGTGTTGACTGTGCATATTGTAGTGTCCTGCTGGGAGTAACTTAACCAGGTTACCATTCCTTCAGAAACCAGCTCACCATGAATCCTAGGCTTTTCTTGTCCCTTGCTGCCCATCTGTAAGTACTAAGCCTGCTTGATGTAACTAGTATGCATGAGTGTTCTGTCTCACCGGATGCAGGCAAGCAGTAAAAGCACAGCCCAAGAGGCATGGGGCTGAAGAGGTAAGCAGAGCATGGTGAACCTGCCTCACAACTTCCATATCTCAATGGCTTTGAACAACAAAGGTGTATTTCTTGTTCACACCAAATGTCTATTGCAAATTGACTATGGGCTCTGTTCCAACATTCTTCATTCCCAGACACAGACTGACAAAGACTCCATTTCAATACATAATCATTGCAACTGGGAATGGCAAGTTCTTATAGTATCTCAACGAGGTGATCAAACATTACTAAAAATTTATCTCAAAATTTGTTGGTCAAATTAAGTACATACCCACATTTAAATTTAAGAGAGTAGAAAAATGTTCTTACCAATGTGTTTTGAATGACAGGGAACAGAAATGACAGCAAACACTCAACACCACACAGCACTCAATGAATGCTCCCCAAAAAAGAAGACGATTGGGAGTAGATTTTTTGTACTGCAATGTTTGTTCTACTGAGGTTTTTGAGCATCTTGGTGCCCAGAATCTGTGTGTGTTGCTTTAGTCTAGTGCCCTGATGCACTATAACTTGTGAAGCAGGGCAATATGCCTTATAAATATGCTACAATAACAGAAGCAACTATAGCAGAAAAAGACTAGCTAGGGCCATTTAAGGTAACAGTGTCTGTGGAAGACTGCATATAAGATCAACTGGATAGATATGGCCCTGCCTCATCTTGTCAAGTGCACTAAGGCAATATTGAGCAGAAAAAGCCGCTTAACTAATCATTCCACTCTAGGCATCACAATCCAGTCTCAATTAAAATGAGGCGGTTGATAATCATGATCATGATCATGATACTAGTAAGGATAACACCTGCAGTTCATTGACCTCCTGTTATGTGCCAGTTACATTATCTAAATCTTCAATAGGTCAAGTGAATTATCCAAAGTGACAGTAGTTGACTCTAGATGTTTGGAGTCAGATCTATATGAAAAGAGAGACAAAAACAAAGCAGGTCAGATGTCCATTGGTTATAACACTTAAAACAATATCCTGTGACAATTAAAAGGGTTTATTTCTACATTTTGGAGTAAAAACTGCAGCTTTAGACTTAGATTGAGCATGTGTCATCCTCATATCCTCATACCCACACACACCTACTCTCCTGATTATTAGCTAAAGTATCAATGATTATAATCAATTTAACCAAGCATAATTCTGCAGTCCCCAACAGTTCAATGTCCTGATTTTTGAAAACTCCCAAGACATTCTTTTTCTTCTTTCCTCAAACTATACAGTGAATTCTATTATGGTTCCCCAGCATCAGTTCTACCTTCCTTCATACATTTCACCCCTCCAGTCTTAGAACCCAAGTGGATTGACCCCATCTACAGTTTTAAGTGGGAGTCATGATTAGCCTAAATAAGCAAAGATCCCATCTTCCTTGTCACAGTGATTCAAGGAATCACTGGGATTGGTGCACCATCCCAACCTAAACTCAGTAGCTCATAGCATTTAGATGGGCATGGAAATTAACATGATCATTGTGAAGGCCACAACTTTTGCAGAAACTCTTTGGTAGAAGAGAAGCTCCTTTTCTTTCTGAATAGTGTGATGAGCACTTCCATTATCCATCTGCCAAGAAAGAAGCCAGCCTAAAGACAGAGTCCACATGCATATCTAAATCACAAAAATGTATCTAGAACTCTGATCAAATAATACCTGAAGTTCCTGATACTAGTGGACTTTTGAATCATGTAAATTAATAAATCCCTTTTGACATCTAGGTCAGTTTAAGTTTCTCTTCAATCAAAAGTAATCTAATAAGCATGCTCTCATATTTTTGCATCCTCAAAACCATGTATGTTTTACCCTAAAACATCTTGGACATATTGGGCCTTTCACAGGTTCCCAAAATTTAACTGCTCACGGCAAGCACTTTTTAGGTTTTAACAATGAATAATCAGAGGATCAAGAGCAGGTAGCAACATTCGGTGTTGCTCTTCACCATCTTGCTGAAGCTCCCCTTTTCACTTCCTTTAACATGTGCCTTTGCCACCATCTTTCCCATCTGAAATGTTTGTCATGCTCTGTGAGGTCCTACACCAGGCAACCTTCTATGTCTCTGGTCTCAGTTTCCACTACTCCTTTCCTGCCACCATGGCTTCCTTATTCTTCCTCAAAATGCCAACTGCATGGTCATCTCAAACCTTCAACTCGTTGTCACATTGCTTGAAATGTTATTGAATAGCAATAGAATAGCAATGACCCTATTCTGTTTCAGTTAGGGTTCTCTAGAGGAACAAAACCAATAGGATATATATACACACACATACACACATACATACATATTCCATACATGTATATATATTACGTGATATAAACTATATTATGTATATACATATATATACATGATCCAGCAATTCCAGTCACATACACATACACACATATGAGTATAAAAAGGGGATTCATTAGATTAACTTACAAAACTGGAAGCTACACAGTCCCATAATGGCTGTCTGCAGGCTGGAGAGCTAGAGGAACCAGTAGCTGCTTAGTCCAAGAAACTGGAGTCTCAGAACAAGAGGTATCAATGACGTCTCCTCATTGTTGTTTTTATTATATATAACAACTCAATAATAGACGAAACAATCTAATTTTAAAATAAGCAAATGATGTAAAGTATCTATATAAACACTTTTACAAAGAAGATATGCAAATGGCCAGTAAGTGCCAGGAGTAGAGACTCAATATTATTAGCCTTCAAGGTAATGTATATCAAAACCACAATGATACATAGCTGAAAACTAAGAGGGCTATAATAAAAGACAAATAACAAGTGTTATCAAGGATGTGAAATAATTGGAATACTCATTTACTGCTAGTGGGCATATAAAATGCTACAGTTGCTGGGGAAATCAGGCTGACTCATGAGAACACTGAGTTACTACATGATCCAACAATTCCAGTCCAAGGGATATACCTAAGACAAATAAAAGTATATGTTTACATGTGTTGGCACGAATGTTCATAGCACATTATTCATAATAGTTCAAAGTGTGGACAACCCAAATACTCATCAACTGATGGGCAGAAAAATAAAAGGTAGACTCTCCAAATATTTTCAACAAAAACATGGATGCATGGCAAAACATGTATGAACTTTAAAAACATTATGCTAAATGAAAAACTTAGTCACAAGGGGTCATATGTTTGATTTCTTAGTATGAGATGTTGAGAACGGGCAAATCTATAGAGATAGTAGAAAAGTGGTTGCCTAAGTTTGGAAATAGATAAAATGAAGGGTAGTGGTTAATGAAAGGACAGTTACTTTATGAATTAATAAAGATGTTCTTATTGATTATGGTGATGAATGCATAATTCTGTGAAATACTAAAAGCCATTGAATTGTAAACATTAAATGGGTGAACTGAATGGTATATGTATGGTATCTCAATAAAGCTATTCAAAAATAAGTAGAAGTTCTATGTCGTTCTCAACATTTTTGTTAAACATTAAGATTTTTACTCTAATATGTCTTTGGAAAGGCAAAGGAAGTGATTATAATAGGTAAAATGATTCTGAGAAAGTTGGAATGGTAGGAATCAATCACTTTATCTGATGCTGAGACTGGATTGATAGCTATGATAGTTAACACTGTGAAGAACTGGCAAAGAAATAGACATAAATGTCAATGGAACACCACAAAAGTCTGTTGTCTAGTTTACAACAATGTATTAATATTGATTTCCTAGTATTAATACTATAGTATATCTACATAAGATTTTGCCAATGGAGGAAAATGGATGAAAGGTATGCATAAGTCTACTATTTTCACAACTTTCTGTGAGTCTATAATTACTTCAAATTAAAAAGATTTAAAGCATAAAAGTTGTAATATCAAAATTTACAATTACTTTATGTGCAGAGTGACTAAACAGCATTTGGAATGAAGCTAATGTCAAATTGTACAAAATCTTGATGGCGCAGTAGTATAGATTTTCTTTGCTGCCTTACTATTTCATACCAACCTTTGCATTTACTATGTTTCTTTTTTTTCTGTTAAAACAAAGGATTTCTAGATATGTTTGAGATTTAGAAAAAAACGATTATAAAAGTCAGTCTAAACATCCCATAATATTATTAAACATTTTGTATGCAGTTGTCTATAATTTTTTCCCCAAAATCATTAGGAAAACTTTAGTCCAAGAAGTCAATGAGTGAAGCACAAAACTAAAAAAGCTCCTTGCTGTTGCTTTTATCAAATTACATTTTTATTTATTTATTTTTGAGACAGGGTCTCACTAGGTTCATCTTGAACTCCTGGACTCAAATGTTCTCCCTACATCAGGCTCCCAAATAATTAGAACTACAGACACATCTAGTTTTGGCAAAATAAAGTAATTATAAATATAGACCTTTATTTGATAATATGTTAAAATACAAAGAAAGATGCACTGAATAAAAGCAACAAAACAATATTTGTGAAAATAAATAGGCTGAAAATTTTTGTGTTATAGTATAAAAGGATTACAACTGGAAATATTTTTATTTGGTAAAATTTTCTCTGAGCTTCCCAGAAGAAAAAAATTCTATTAAAATTACTATGGTCTACAGACTAAACAACTAAAGTATCAAAAATTCAAAGTTAATAACTAGAGGGCTACTCTGAAGAAGACTTCAAGCTATTTAAAAATAATATGGTCATATTAAAGAACCTTTATGGAAAATATCAGTGGTATTGTGTTAAAAACACATTTAGCTAAAAAGACTGATTAAAGTACACAAATGATACCTATAATCATTAGTTTGCATGTTATATTTAGTGTTTCTATAATCCATATGCACTTTTTAAAATTCTTTGGTTCACAATAACTGTTTTGTTGAAGCCTGGCAATATAGCTAATACTGGCAATATAGCTAATACTAATAAAATATAGCTAATAGAGGAAGGGCCAGCTTAGTTCTACAAAGGAGTATAATATAGGCTTTGAAAAATAATTCTAAAAGTCGATGTTTCCGAAGAAAGAAAGTAAGGGAGAAAGCTTGAGGTAAAGATGTGGATAAAGGAGGAATACCTAATAAAGCAGTTAAAAGATCTGGATTCTTTCCTAACAATGATGGCTTTCAGCATGTGGCCTTTGGCAAATCATTTCTTTGAGCTTGGGTTTCTTCATGTGTAGAATGGGGAAAGTAACAATATTTAGCTTCTGGATTTCCAGGAAAGAGAGTGTGTGATTGGTAAACTGTGAAGTGACAGTGAGTGAATCAGTGCCTCCCAAGGACCAGGCAGCAGCAGTAGTTCTTCAAGAACCAGGAAACGCTGGGTATGGTGGCACAGGCCTGTAATCCCAGAAACTCCGGTGGCTGAGCCAGGAAGATTGTGAGTTCAAAGCAACTCAGCGAAACCTTATCTCTAAATAAAATATTAAATAGGGCTGGGGATATGGCTCAGTAGTTAAGTAACCCTGGGTTCAATCCCTGATGAGAAAGAAAAGAAAGGAAAAGGAAAAGGGAAAGGGAAAGGGAAAAGGAAAGGAAAAGGGAAAAGGAAAGGGAAAAAGAAAGGAAAAGGGAAAGGGATAGAGAAAAAGGAAAGGAAAAGGGAAAGGAAAAGGAACCAGGAGCATTTCAAATGGCCCTTGGAGGAAAAAAAATGAAGGGAAGGTGCAAGGAGATAGTGCAGGATTCAATCAAGCCTTCTAATTAGATCTTTGATTTGGGGTCAGACTTCATGGCAGCGCTGGTCACTCTGGGGTAGGCTGGGAGTTAGAGAGCATGTTGTCCCTGTGCTTTTGTTCACATCGTTTTTCTGTTCTTACCTGCCTCTCCACTGAAAACAGTTCAGCTGCTCCCCAGCCCTGGTCTATGACCTACAGAATGAATGCCACCATTGTGCTGCTAAAATTCCACTAGGTTTCTTCTCTCTTCTTTATGGTGTCTATCTACCCCAAGGTAACAAACCCATAGCCATGATTCAGGGCAGGTGCTGCCCAGCTGGGCAGTATTCTGGTTATAATATCTGTCCCACCTGGGTGACCTGTCTTCTGGCCTGCCACAGCCACTTCTGTGAGATTTGTCACTTGGACAATGTTTGCATCCAGGATCATATTGCTGAGGCAGGATGCTAAATCTCCACTAGTTAAATACAATTATGTTACAGTGTTGGATTATGCTTTTTCAAAGCCTTTAAATTTAAAATGCATTACATTTTGCTGTGAATCCTCTACCCCTACTCCTTAATCCCAACTAACCCCACTGCCCTCTTGCATCCTAATTTTTTCTCAAACCAGTTCCCTTTCCTGTGCTGTGCCCAGTTTTCCCGATGATCTTAGCAAATGACATGGTTCTGATGGTAGCATACATCCTTCCCAAAAAGTATTCTTTAGAACTGATTCTCAGAACATCATGTTAAAGTCTTATAAATGAGTTTCACCACATCCCTGGAGAGATTTCACTTTCTCAATCATCATAGCAAACAAGACAAAGCAAATAAGCAAAACAACCCTAATGACAAAATCACCACCTACAGTGTGATTTGAGCATTATCTAAATCAGAAAGAAAACAGGTGGGATATCCTCATCAAGGTCACCTTGATCCTCTGTTCCAGAGAGTTAAGAACAATCAGGGCACTTGTTAAGAACAAACATGCCCTCTAACTCCAAGCCTACCCCAGAGTGACCAGCAAATCAAAGATCTAATTAGGAGGCTTGATTGAATCCTGCACTATCTCCTTGCACCTTCCCTCCATGGGCCTTGGTGTCCAACAGATTCAGTTGCCATCTTTTCTAATCTCTTCTGGCTTATGTGACTTTGCACAAGTGACTTTGTATTCCCAGATCTCTTCTCTTACCTGTCAAATGAGAATGGTAACTAGAGCTACCTTTTGTGGTTGACAGAAGGATCAACTAGCTCCTGGAAATCACCTAGCATAAACACTGCACAAAGTACTTAATCAAACAAGTACTCAGTGACTATTGTAAATATCTAATCTACTGAAATATGGTATTATATAGAATTCACTAAGATCCCTAAGAAGGCACGTGTGATCATGTAGGACCACACATCATAGTAAACTCAGAGTTCATGGAAAAACATTAATTTACATTAGACATTCACTTTGCTTAGCATTTATTGAAAATCTACTTTGAGCTAGGCACTGAGCCAAGTGCTGGGGATGCTGAGATTAATGAACAGGGCAGTTGCTCCAGTGAACACACACATTAACAGAGGACATGACCCCTGTGTGTAAACAATTCAAGTCTGGTAAGGGAACTGATAGAAGTGGTGCATTAAAGGAACAGAATCAGCTGGAAAAACTGTTTGCCAGATAAAGTGAATCCACAGAATGTTGGTAAGAGACATAGTCTTAAAGAATGCAAGACAAGCAAAGTGTAGAAAATGATATTCTAGAAAGAACAAAGGGCATGGGCAAAAGATGTGTGAAATACATAGAGGTCAGAAACTGGTCCAAAGGAAAAATTTTAGCTTAATTGATTAAATTTGGCAAAGCACAAAGGTGGTTTGTGGGATTACAGGTGGGATTCGAGGCAGAAACCTGCTGAAATGCTCTCTAGCTCATCCTCCTCATCCTCTGTGACCATGACAGACTCTAGGAGAACTGAAACCAAATCAGAAGCTCTTGGAAAAGTTAGAGGATTACAATTGTACTGGTAATAGAGATTGCTTGGGAAGTCACGGGGATGGTTATCCAGGATCTCCTTGATTAATTAGCAGTAGCTTATCCAGAAAACCAGCAAGAGGAACTGCCATTGAAAGTCAAAACCAACTAGCAACACTAAAGACTTTAAGAGCAACAGAAAGTTGAACCTTGGAACCCACAAGAGCTTTTAAGAAGGAGAGTGACACGGAGGGTGGTTCCTGCCTTCAGCACATGAAGAACAATCAAATCCCAGGAAGGTCAGCATGGGCTTGCTCAGGACCAGTTCCAAATTCCATCTCCAACCTCTCTCTCCCTTTCCCTCCATACTTTCCCAATCTGGTCTTCAGTTTTGTAAACAAACCACCTCGTCCTTGCTTCAGAGGGTTTTCCCTTGCTGGTCCTTTTTCTTGGAACATTCAGTACTCTGTGTGATTCCCTGTCTTGCTTTGTTCTAAGTTCTCAGATCTCAACATCACCAGCTCAGAGAGCCCATCCACAACTACATTATAGGAACAACCACCTCTATACACATACATTTTTCCTCTCACAAAATTTGGCAAACTCTATGATTGTTTTTGTTTTCAATTCCTTACTTTAAAGTCCTCTGGTTTGTGAAAGCACCAGTCATATTAGATTGTTGATATTGTATCCCCAACACCTGGCACAATGCCTGGTATACAGGGTATTTGGGTGCACTTTATGAGTAAAGGAAAGGAAGAATTAGAAGGCACTGTTTTGTGGGGAAGATAGAAGAAGGATGAGAGTTTGGGTCTCCACAGCCCAGTGCCAAAGGCAGCATCTGAGTCATGAAGAACCCGAATCTTACTTCCTTCATATACTACTTATTTGCCTTGGGGGAAATTATTTGTCCTTTCGGTACCTCCTCAGATGGCTCAACTCTAAAACAAGGCTAATAATACTTATAAATCATTTGCAGATTGACAAGAGACTATTTAAATCACCTTGGTCTATACTTGACCAGTTCCCTTTTAACCTTCATCCTTCCTGAACTCAATCCTGAAGCACAAAGTAAGGCTCATAAAGAGATTGACTCTAGTGAGATATGAGGAGAGACAAAAGGGCCCAAAAGAAACTTGAGGCATGAGGACATACTAGGAAAAAAGTAATTTTCTTTAGGGCCAACCAGCCCTGTGTATAATAGTTACTCCACTCTTCAAAGTACCTAGAACTGCTTGGTGTAATCTAGAGGGAAAGTTGATATGTCAAGGAGGGCAATTTTCATGGAACACTCTCCATGTAGTATCAGTCAGTGATTCTGACCCAGGCCATATTTAAACAGATTGAAGAATCCAAACATGATGCTCCAGTGCCACTCTGACAGCTCAGCTTCCTGCCCTGTTAAATATTACCATTACTCTAGGACGCTCGCCCTGATTTGCCTCAACTTTATCTACTAATTATGAGATAATGCACTCTGGTAACTGAGCAGGTGCGACTGGATGTCAAGCATCCATGGAAGGAAGCAGCATTTACCCGTGTGGCTGCAGCATCCCCATTAATCACCTGGACAAGACAGATCGGTTGCATTCTCCCCTGCTAACAAGCCATCCACAAAGAGGACTGGGTAAGTGAAGCTTTGAGCAGCTCACAATGGGCTGTTACAGGTTTCATTTAGTCATCCCTGTGCCCTCTGCTGTGCTTGGACATAGGTGCACAAACTCACCCTCTCTTGCTGAAAGGTTTTCATTCACTTGTAACACTGCCCACATTGTTCCCGCTTGACTGATTTGACAACTACCATCACTCTGAGAGATTTTTCTCCCCTCTTAGTGCCATCTGTGGTCACCTATGATGGAGGATGACAATTGCTTCCTTCTTCTGTTCCCCTGGCCCCAATCTTTACTGCCTCCACCCAAAATAAATTGTTACAGGCTTGAGAAACTTTTCATTAAACAAACAAAAAACAAAAAAACAAAAAGCACCGTGACCACAGAACTGTGACTAATATAGGAATTTAGCAAGAAGTCAGCTCCAGTTTCATGAGGCTGCACTAAGAGTTTGGGAACATTTTGCCACTAAAGCTCATGATGAATGACTCTAGAAAAAAGGGATTGCTATTTCTGCTGCTGCTTCTCTTTCGGTGTCAGTTTCATGCCACAGGTAATGGAGACTGCCATGCAGGCATGTAGCGAAACTTCTTGACTGACAAAGATAAGCTACCACCCCATCAGTCCTGACATCAGAGAGCTGTTGAGCTGTGGGTCAAATCTAATTCAGAAAGGGGGAGCTATCAGGAGAGAATTATAAATCATTCTCCTTTATGTTTAGACTAAACCCATCAACTCTCCCGAGAGGCTAAGCAGGGTACACCTTTCAATAAAAAGAAACTCAATCCTATGTTTAAGCCAACTCATTTTTGGTATTTTTCTTCATATAATTTCAATATTTCAGAAAAGTTGCAAGGATGATATAAAGGATTTCTACACACCTTTTCCTCCGATTCAACCATTATTTACACTTTGCTCAGTTTTCTTTATCATTTGCCTGCACATGTCTGTAACTTCTCAAGCCATTTGAAAGTTGTGTATATCAAGCTCCTTACCCCCAAATATCTCAGCATGTATTTCCTAAGAATTAGAACAACCACAGTACCCTCTTCAACATCAGGAAACAACATCATTACCTTACTATTTTCTAATCCACACAACACCCCAATCCAAAAATCCAATCCAGGATACTTCATTGCATTTAGCTGCCCTGTATCTTCAAGGCCATCTGAAGATACAGGACAATTTCCTCAGTAATTTTCTGTATTTCACGACCTTAACATTTTAAGCAGTATAGTTAAATATTTTATAGACTTTTCTTCAATTTGAGTTTGTTTCCTAAACATCTATGACTCAGTTATGCTTTCTTCTTTTTTCTTTAAACCAGAATGCCACAGAAGTGCCACGAGAAAAAAAGGAGGCAGAAATCACTGGAGCACATAGGGAATTGGTAAGCTAGTCCCTAAGAGAAAACACCTCCTAACACACAGGGCATCAGGGAAGCCCACAGCAGGTGAGTCCTTAATATTGAAGCCACTAGGCTAAAGGCTCTTATGACTGCTTTGACAAAGTAAATGGAATGATCAAACATTCTTAGTAACTGGATTCCAAAATAGATCCCAACAATATTTAAAGAAATGTTTTTTAAAAATCCCAGAAATTTACAATGTGAAGTTCAGAATTTTTCATCCAAACTGAGACTACAATCATACAAAAACCAGGATAACATGACCCAAAACCAGAGGAAAAAGCTAGATATAGACTTAGAAATGGCATAAATGATAGAATTTGGCGAAGAAATACTTTGCAAGGCATATCATGATCAAATTTCTGAAATCAAATGATAACGATAAAACCTTTAATGCTGTCAAAGAAACAAAGATGAGAGAGAGGAGACTTCACATCAGAAGAAACTCAAGTCAGAAGAGAATACAATAACCTTCTTAAAAATAACGAGAGCCTGGACATCTGTATGACTGAAAATCTTTCCAAATCAAAGACAAAGATTTTTGTCTGACATAAACAATTAGAGAGGAATCACACCAGAAGAAAAGCTCTACTAGAAAAGTTAAAGGAAATCCTCAGACACAAGTAGATGATGCCAGGTGGATGTCCAGTTCTACACAAAGGAAGACTCAAGAAGTAGTAAAGTGCATCTTTCTCATTGTTTTAGTTACCTGAAAATATGTATTCAAAGCAATATCAACAATAAAATATTGTCAGGGTCATCATATATGTAGAAGTGCAAGAAGTTCAATGAATAACAAAAACCATATATGGACTATTGCCAAAGGGAGCTAAATAGGAATAGATATAATTTTAAGCACAAAATGAATACTGCCATACCTAGAACAACCACTAGAAAACAGTACCAGAAGATATAAATAAACCCACAAAAAATAAAATAAAATTATAAAAATATTCAATTTATCCAAAGGAACAAATAGGGAACGAAAGATTGTAGATTCAAGCATAATCATATTGATATCACATTAAATACTGTAATCGAATATTTCCAAAAGAACAGAGTCTCAGATTTATTTTTAAAAAGACCTAGTTATATGCTGTCTGTATTAAAACATTTTCAATTTAAAGACAGGCAAATGTTAAAAAATATATTGGATAAACAGAAATCAAAGAAAAGATGGAACAACTATACCAATATTAGAAGAAAATTGATTTTAAAGGAAATACTACCAGGGAAAGACAGGTCATTTCATAAAGATGAAGAACTCACTTTATCAAGAGTACATAATCTGAAAAGTGCATGCACTTGAATAACAGAACTTTAAGAAATATAGTATGACAACTAATAAAACTGAGAAGAAAAAGACAGAAATATAGCTGGAGAATTCAAACTTTTTTTTCATACCAGGGATTGAACCCAGGGGTGCTTAACCAATGAGTTACATCCCCAGCCCTTTTTCTTATTTATTTTTTAATTTTGAGACAGAGTCTTGCTAAGTTTCTTAGGGCCTTGTTAAGTTTCTGAGGCTGACTTTGAACTTGCAATCCTTCTGCCTCAGCCTCCAGAGCCACTGGGATTACAGGAATGTACCAATATGCCTGGCTTGAATTCAAAACTTTAAACTTAGCAATCAACAAAACTAATAAATAGAAAATCAATATGAATATAGCAGACTTAACCCAACCAAGCTAACAGTTACTGAACTCTGTGTACAGTGGATACTATCAAGTATTGTTTTCAAGGGCACACAGAACACTTACCAAAGTAGAACATATTATAGGCTATAAAAATTACAAATAACTTCACAGAGAACTTTGTATATTAATGGATAAGAACATGTTTAGATTAAAAGTACATAGACACCCTAAAATATTTTAAATTTAAGTGGCATATTTCCAAATAACTCTTGTTCAAGGAAGAAATTAGAAGAGAATTAGGAAAGGGTTGGACTGCATAGAAAGGCACACTCAATATTTCAAAATCTGTTGGTTAATACAGCAAAAGCAGTGATATGATAAATTTTACAGCATCAATTGCTTTTATTAGGAAAGAAAAAAATCTCAAATCACTTAAGTTTCTGTACTAAGGAACTAGATAAAAGTGAAGTTAAGCCCAAAGTAAAGCAAAAGAAAGGAGAAAAAAAGCAGAAATAATTTAAAAAAACCGCTGCATATACAAAATAGACAACACAAATGGAACAAAAAGATAGTAAGAAAAAGAGAGGGGCAGGGGAGAAAGGAAGGAACCCAAACAATAAACTGGATAAACTTCCATTAAGACTTGAAGAAAATTGAAATATTTATCTTCAAATTCATCAAAATGTATACATTGTGTATAGCTTTTTGTTTGTCAATCATACCTCAAAGGATGTTTAAGAAAATACGGATCTTAGGACTTAAATTTAAAGAGACTACTACATAAAATATAAAGGGAATAATTTATATTTAAAAAGAAAAGAAAATGAGCTGTGAAGACATTGTCACAAAAAAAAATTAAAAGAAATATGGTCAAGAAATAGTAGCTCTAGTTCTGATTCTACCATTGATTTGTTTCATGTTCCAGTATGTATTCCTTAATGCTCCTGACTATGAAATGAGTAAAATCAAAGTTATCTTTATTCTTTAAGTACCAAAACCAAAACAAAACAGAACAAACACCCTTCTAAATATTTGCTGCTTCTGTATTGAAGAAATCATTATCTATGAACAAAACCACTTAAAGCTCAAATCCTAATCACCCATTCTTTATCATTTATAAAACTCTCACACAGAGATTTGTGAGAAACCAATGAATGTGCCCATATTTTTTAAAAAAATCTTATATATAACTCAACTTTAAATGATTTTATTCCAAAAAAAATTTTAAATATTTCTGTGGCTACAAAAGTCAATTCAATTTCACAGGACAGTACAAAATAAAGAACAATAAAATTCTAATGTTCACATATGATTTTGTGAAGAAAATAAAGACCAAAAATAAGGAGTACCCCCTAAACACTACCAATTACCAGTATCAGGAATGAGGAGGACATTTGTACCAACTTGACATATGGTAAAATTTAAAATTTTTTTTTTTTACTTGCAGATGGACACAATACTTTTATTTCATTTATTTACTTTTAAAAATGTGGCACTGAGACTCAAACCCAGTGCCTCACACATGTTAGGCAAGTGCTCTACCACTGAAGAACAACCCAGTCCATATATAGCAAACTTTTAATGAGAGAATACTATGAACAACTTTATAAAAACAAGTCTAATAACCAGATGAAATCAACAAATTCCTTAATAGATACAAGTTACCAAAGTTCAATGCAAAACAAGTAAGTAAACTGAGCAGTCTTTTGTATATTAAAGAAACTGAATTCATATTCTTTAGAAAGAAAACTGTGGGTAGGGGATGTGGCTCAGTGGTTGACTGCTTGCTTGCTTGACTACTTAGCATGTGCAAAGCTCTGGGTTCAACCCCCAGTCCACCAACCTCTACCCCACCCTACCCCGCAAAAGAGAAAGACATAAATTGAAAACTACAAGCACAGAAAGCTTCATTGGAAAGCTGCAAACCACTGAAGAAACAACAATGCAAATTCTATACAAATCGTTTTGAGAAAATACAACAGGAGAAAACGCTCTTTGACTCACTGATGAGACTAGCAGCAGCATCTGGACACCAAAACCAATGAAGTTATACAGAATAATATCTCTTATTCACACAGATGCAAAACTCTGCACGAAACATAGTATTAAATATATGCATCCTATCTACTAGACTTTCCTCTAAGTATAGATAATGAGAGTTACATGTTTTGCTCCAGATTCCACATATGAGAGAAAACATTTGACCTTTGCTTGATCCCATGAAAACAGAAGGGAGATCAGGGGAGTAGAGGAGGGAGACAGTGATGGGAAAAGGGAGGAAATATGGAATGAAATTTGCCAAGTTATGCTTTTTACATACATGAACATACATAAATAGGAATATACAATAGTGAATTTCACTTTTATGTATATCTATAAAGCACTAATTTTAAAAAACTATAAATAAATAGGAGGACCAGTAGGGTAGAGGAAGGGGAGCAAGGAGAGGGAGGAAGGAAGCAAAAGGGCATGTGCTAGGAACTGAAATGGAGCAAATTATACTCCATGCACGTATGATTCTGTCAAATGAATCCCACTATTATGTATAACTAAAAGGCACCAATAAAAAATTATAAAAACAAAAAATATTCAATAACTTCTCCCAAAATAGAAAAAAAGAGAGAACTTCAAAGCATGCCTCTTGCCCATGCTTATCTTTTTCTTTCCCTCTTTATGCTTCAGTAATCGATGGTATTATGCCATGGGTATAGTCTTCTACCCCCTGAATTTCCTCTGGCTTTACCCAGTTCCGAGGCTTCTGCAGATGACAATATTCTTGAGGTCTCTTTCTTGAAGGTGGCCATAAACCAAGAGATCCACTGTCTGGGGGAGCCCTGATCTGGAGGAAACCTATGCTGGAGCATGTGGATCAGAAGAAAAATGAGGAAGTGAAATTGCAATGCATGAAATAGAAGCCATTTATTACTCACAGATCCAGAGAGGTTGGGTGTTGAGGCAAGGCCAATAGGAAGTCGGTAGGTGGCAGAGAACAGACCCAGCAGTGGAGAGAAAAGACTGTAGGATGACTTCATTAAGGCCCTGGGTGTTATCCACTAGGCTTTGCCATGGTGGCTGTGGACTGGCCAGTTTAACAAAAACACATGTAAAAGGTGGAACTTATTTCTCTGGTGCTTCTCTATGAATGTATTGCTTTTCTTATCTGTAGGATGAGAAAAAATTAGGCTGTCACAACCATAGTGGTTCTAACTGGGTCAAAGGTGAGTGGTGTGACTGGGTTCCAAACAAGCTTTTATTACAAGATATCAAGTTCTAATTATCCATCAATTAAGTAAAATGTTTATTCTATTTTATTAACATTTTCTACATCCCTTATTCTTTGTCTTCTTAAAATGTTTCATAGAGCTAAATTAAAACTCTTCCAACACAAAACTTAGGTCTAGAAATGAATGGTAATATCATCAACTATATGAAATAAATTCATGGCACCAACTTATGCAGGGTTAAACTCTAAAGTCGGGGCAAAAGAAAGATGCATGATATCGAATTTTCTCTTGAAAAATTCTTAGAAAGGGGCCACATTGTAGGCCAGTGCATAGCTTCTTAGTGAACCCATCACAGTTATCTTTGGAAAATAAATTACCATTTTTTAGTTGAGCTACAATTGTAGTAGGTAGCTTGCCCTGAGCGGCTATTTTATATAATCACACGTATTTGTGTAGTTAATCACTAGAATTACTCTCTGTGCAGCAAGATGCTCTGAAAAAGTTACCTGGGAAATCAGATCACCTAAGCCTGAAGGAATTCATCTCCCATCTCAAGCACACTGCATAGAATGACATCTGGAATTATCTGCAATTATCATTCTCTTTTTTTCCCTCTCTTTTTTCATTTTAAATTTTGGATAGCACTAAGAGTTGAATTTACATATATCATAATGCATTTATGATGCAATGTCACTTCATTAGAAGTAGAAATAGAATACTATATAATCCCTGATGAGTGTGTAGCCCAGTGCATAGATTTTTACGGATGAACCAGTATGTTTCTTTGACCCTCTCTATCAGACAGTTGTTCATAGGATTGGAGTTTACCATAATGCCAGTCCCCATATCTAGAACTCCCAAGCAAACCATTACACCAGCCTCCCCTTGTCACATGACAAACAAGAGCAAGTAACAATATCTATGTGTAAATTCTGATGGCCACATGGCATGATATGGGCACCTATTGTCTCAATTTCCTCATCCGTGAAGCATAAGCAGTAGATCAATCTATTGATTGATCTGGATTATATAAAAAGACAAACATTTTAAAGATATGTTCTGAATTTACTCACTTTCTTTCAAAATTTTGGGTCTTTAAAACATCAGCAGGTTTTTC
This sequence comes from Xerus rutilus, assembly GCA_028644305.1. NCBI lineage: Eukaryota > Metazoa > Chordata > Mammalia > Rodentia > Sciuridae > Xerus > Xerus rutilus. Next base: position 123,726,669 of record CM053399.1, on the reverse strand, counting down.
CAAAGTTCTATTCCCTCTTAATTTTTAAAGCTTTCTTTTCTTTAAGGGCAATTTAATACATGTGTTTCTTATTGTCTTTCTTTTAAAACATCACATTTGGGATTTTATTCCCTAAGAAGCATGTGGTATCCAAGAAGCCTTAAAATATGCTTCCAAGGAAGGTTTTTTGTTGTTTCCATTTTTAAAACCTGGAAATTATTCTTTGCCAAATGTAAATTAACTCAGGCACCAAAAGGTTTGAGTTCAGGTTGAAACTTCATAAATTTTGAATAGGTTCTAAACTTGGCACAAGCTATTCTATATTTGGCCCTTACAGCCATTGGCTAAAGAAGATAGTCTCTTGATTAAAGAAATGTTGAGTTTCTAAACAAAATGAAAAAATTTGAACAAATGTAACTAATGATAAAACACTGAATGTCCTCATGTGGCAAAGAGAAAGATCCAAAACTTTCTCATAAGTTTTGGATCAACCATGCATGTTATTTAAGAAGCTCACAGGCCACTTGCTTTGTTCCCAGAAATCAAATACTAGACTTTCAGAGGGTTCAGCTAAGCCCTTTGTCAAATGTTCATGATCATAAAATTTCAGAAAATGGTGCTGGAAAAAGCACAGATTCATCAGAGGCGATCGCATGCGATTACACAGCCCAGTGATTCTTACATTGACTCTATCACTCAGCTTGGTTTCCTGGAAATTTAACAGCGAACTCCACAAGGATGTGTAAAGGAGAAAATTCTCCTTTCAGTTTTGTTTCTTCAGTCTCAAATTAATTGTTCGTTTTTATGATTGTACCTTACACATTGGTGTGACCACCTGTTATAATCCATTCTTCATACCAAACAAGACGTGCTGCACCCAAAGCATGTGGAAACTTCCAAAAGGGTTAAGTCAAGCTAAATCCTTAGTGGGACTGTGTCAATTTCCCATGGAAATAATATCTTAAGTCCACCATTCCTGAAGCTCCAAATCCATCATATTTGGTAAGTCCAGAAGCCAAATCTAGAGGCATAAAAATGGGCATAGCATCTTCTACTTCAGGCACCCAACAGAACAGGACTTTCTACTGAGAAATTATGACAGGCTGCCCCTTCACTGCAGAGTCATAGAAAACCAGCATCTCATCAAATACCAACCTCACAGCCACCTGCAAACTTCCCTGGTGCATTGCTTACACTTTGTCTTAAGATTAAATCACACTCGAATACTGGACTTTTCTTTGAATGCCCCATATGCTTTCCCCACACCATGCTGCTCCCATAGCTTGGAATTCCTTCCTTCCTACTTCTCTGCCTTTCTAATTCTAACTCATCCTTTCCAGTTCCACATTCACATTCTTTCTTTACTACCTAGACTCACGTAGCCCAAATCAAAATTCATCATTCTCTCCTCCCTGACCATTGTGTTTAATACCATGATCAGTAGTACTTATAGTTTGATTAGTTCTATAGTTAAGACTTTCCAGGTCTATCATCTCTACTACAACATGAATTCCTTGAGTTCCTAATGTATTATTTATCTACATGTTAGCCAGCTTTTCATTGTGGGTAGCCAAAATACCTGACATGAGCAACTTTAAGGAAGAAAATTTGTTTTGTCTCATGTTTACAGAGGTTTCAACACAAGTTTGGCTGGCTCCATTGCGCTGGGCCTGAGGTGGGACAGAACATCACAGCAGAACCACATAGTGAAGGAAAGCTGCTTAGCTCATGGCAGCCAGGAAATGGGGGTGAGCAAAGGGAGAGTAAGGGAGCAAGGATAAGATGCAGTCTCCAAATGTAAACCCTCAGTGACCTGCTTCCTCTAGCCATGTCTCCTACCTGCCTACAGTTTCTAAGATCTCCCAATAGACTGTTCAGTTATCAAGGGCTGAACCATTGATGGGGTCAGAGCCCCAAGATCCAATCACTTCCTTACCTCTGAACATTGCTGCATTGGGGACCAAGCCTTCAAGACTTGAATTTTTGGAGGACACTTCATATTCAAGCCATAACAATCTAAACATTTCCAGTGACTGGCATTTAATAGGTTTTCAATAAGTATTTATTTAATTGAATGAATGCACAATAGCCATAAACCATGTACCTGAATTCCATACCCTAATATAATGAAAAATATGATTTTTCACCATAGCAGTTACATTCCAAACTGCATTATCTATGACAAGGTTGACAACTTTTTTTGTCTAAAGAACTAGATAGTATGAAAATGATAGGTTTTCTGGCCACATCTGGTCTCTGTCACATATTTCTTTTCCTTAAGAAGTTCAAAAAAGGCAGATTGGATAGAAACAAACAAGAAAGCAGATTTGGTGCAGGCTCACAGCTTGACACTGGTGGGCTAGGGTAATGCTGTATAATGGAAATGCTGGGAATGTCTTCTACCCTGCTCAGTTATGGCAGCCTCTAGAGTGTGAGGCTAAGAAGCACATAGACTATGGTAAATGTGACTTAGAAACTAAATGTTTAGTTGTACTTATTTCAATTTATATAGTCATGTGGGGTATTGGGTGGCCTAAATCGGCAGATTGTTTTGAGATTATTCAAACTAATCATTCCTGGAATTTTGTATGGTAAATTATTTTGGAACTGAGCAGTTAGCAGCTAGAAAACATGGCTGTTGTGAGGAGTCACTTTACTCAATCTGATATGAGACAGAAAGTACCTCCAGGTGCCTAAATGTTATGAAAATATTCTTTATTTGTGCACATTTGGAGCAAAGGAAAGCTATCAGCTTTCAAAGCTGATAACTGCATCAAGTTGCCTCAGTTGGTAGATTCATAAAGTCAAGGTTAATTCTTGCTGTCTACAAAAAGCATCCAACCTGATAAACTTGAAAATATAACTTAATTTTACCTCCTGAGAAATCTGTTTCCAAATCACTTCAAGGCTTTCAGCTGCTCCTGCCACCTCATTATCTTTGCTAGGAACATACCACCCTTCACAATAATGAAGGTTCAGTCCCTTAAGAATCCACACACTCCCATGACATGCCTCCATTTTCCTGGATGAACCTGGAACATGTCTGGGAACAGGAGAAACAGGATGGCATGGCTGCAAAGTGAGAAAGCAGCAAAGGATCAGGAATTTGTGGGTCTCCCTGATCAAATAACTAGGACACAGGGATATTAGAGGAAATAAGCTGAAGGAATAGAAGGTGGTGCATGGTGAGAGTGGATTTTGAAACTGAGGCTTTGGAATTGGCGCCGTTACTGGTGATGACAAGGACCAAGGTAAAACTTGGCTCTGGTGGGAGAAAAAACAGAATGTAGTTGGATAGGAGGAAGGAAAGGACTGAGAGGCCATGGTGTTGAATGGGCCATCTGTTGTAGACACTGAAGTCACACAAAATGATGATAGAATCAAGGTCGGGAGCCAAAGTTTTTAAGGCAGTGGGGTGGGAGTGGGATGACGTGACCCAGTGGTAGACAGAAAACAGGAACAGCAAGGAGTCCAGGCAGATGCACAACCCTCCTTATACCCAACTCCATTTACATGCACAGCTACTTCCTGAGTTGGAGACATACCTCAGTGGTAGAGCACTTGTCTAGCATGTGCAGGGTCCAGGATTCCATTTCCAGAACCACAAAGACCACTGCTAGTTGACAGACCCTGCACTGGCATCCCCTCCCATTCAGTTCTCAAATAAAATAGAGCCAATTGCAATCTCCAGTTTTGGTCCAGTGCATCAAATGTACATCCTGAGGGCAGTCTTGAGTTGGGAATCTATACCTGCTTTCAACAAACCAGGTTTGCTAATATAGAAAATACCATCACTTGCTCACAGGCAATGTTGGCCAAACCCTACATGAGGACGTGGGCATTCTGAGGCACTTGCCAGTCTCTTCTTATGGAGTCACTATTTCTTCTGTGTTCCTCTCTCTTCTGTCTCAAAGGAATTCTATTTTCTCATAACTGAGTTTCTTCTATGCATTTATCTCATAAAAATAAGTCTATGCCTACCCTCACAGGGTCTGCTCACTAGGAGACACAGAAAAGTAACTTAGGTACCTCTAAACAAGATTCTGGTGAAGTACTCGTGAACTCAGGGTCTCTTACACCTGTCTTTGTTTTCAGAAAGTCTCCTTTAATTTCAAGAGTGCAAAAGATTCTAGCTACTCCTAGATTTAAGAGTACTACTTTGTTCATTGGGAACTATTTTATTATTTGCACTCATAGACTTGTGCATCAAAGATCTAGACATGTCTAATTATAAAATATTAGCTGCTCACCAAACTACAAAAGAATCTGTTATGCATATTAGAACCTTATTGACTATAGGCAATTGATCCTTGCTTTGGCAGAAGCCTAGTAGAATAGACAGTGGCATCTAATAGCAAATTTTTTCCTTGTTCTTGGAGATGAATACTTGGAAACAAATTCCTGGCCAGTGGTAATCTTAGTCTAGAAACCATGTGATACCTGCTGCTTGAGTTGCAATTAATTTTGATTATTAAAAAAGCTGCCTGACTCTTGTACTCATTGAAGTGTTTTCAGAGGAAACTTTAAGGAGTCCTAAGGAGAAAAAGGGACCATCTCTTTCTATAATAGCAAATTTTCACTAACATTCTTCACAAAACTCAGCATGTTTATAGTAATTTCTCATCTTACATTATTACAAATAAACCTAGAGACAAACTGACCACCACAGAGCCTGCTTTCTTAAGAAATAATCTATCTGTGACTGAGTCAGAAAGCCCAATGTAGAGTATAATGGTGACCAGTGTTTTCAGGCCCTCCAGAAAAGAAGAAAATGATATATTTTAGACTCATTGGCTTACAATAACAGGAGATTGGGGTGACTGTGGAAGTGTGAAGACAGAGTCAAGTTCAAATTAATCTCAAAAATGTGTGGGTGGAAAACTGGTTAGATGCATTGAACAAGAAATCAAATTCTTTCATCCCACATCCTGCAGAGAATCCTCATTATGAAACAACTTAAATATCTACAATGGCTCTCATCCTATAAAGGAGTCACTATACCAACATCTGCCTTGATACCTGGCCTTCCTTTCCTTCATTTATCTCTATGTTACTCCTTCAGTAAGAGTCAGGCTTTTGTCTGATCACGTGGGACTTTCTCTACTTGACAAAGTTCAACAATTTCACTTAGGCAAGTTATTAATTGATGTATTATTTTCAAATTCCACTGTGTTGAAATGTGTTAATTTTACTGGGAATTACAGAGGCCATAAGTACAACTCTTTGGGATCTCCCACTTAACCAATATAGTGTCCATGAGCTTCAACAAACCAGAAAGAACACACTGTGTCAGAGCCATGCCCACATCTACTATTTCCTATACTTGGGGGCCTATACTACCTAAGGCAATTTAAACTGGAAACAACATTTTCTCCTAGCCTTTTCTCTTTCTTTCCATAATCTAAATGAACCACAATAAGGATACTTAAAACCAGTACTGTTAACCACAAATCAATCATTTGTAGTTGAATTTGACCCCCCCCAAAAAATAGTGATTCATTTCATCACAATATAAGAACAGAGAAAAAATAAAATGATTTCTTTTATTCATTTATTTAAGTGTTTTCACCTAGTATGGAAGAATTATAAAATCCTAAATTACATTACCATCAGAAGAAAATTTCTTAATATGGAAGTCCACGGACTATTCAACATCAGTAGAAAGAAAGAATTCAGAAGGTCTGGGAATTTTAATGAAAAAAAATACATCTTCATTTTTGCTAAACTCTAACTGCAATTTAGCATTTCTTTCAACTATAAAGGTAGATCACAAACCTTAGAAGTATTAACAATACCTATGACAGATATTTTTTATATAACATTACATGTGTTATGGATATTTCAAAATATCTTTAGTACTTGTGACTACGTCAAAATTATAGCAATTATTAAACCCACCATTATATTTTGTTATTTCAGGCCTTAATAAAAACACATTTATTTCTGTATCAAAAATTCTTTTTGCATTTGATAACTATGTTTCAATATGATTAGTTTCCTTTATAATCATGTGTTTTATGCATTCAGAAAGCATTATAAGATGCCCATTTATATGATCTCAAATGGAGACTTAAGAGTATTTTAAGAAACCATCTTAATGGTTTTTATAATTTATATTTGAACTTTACAAAAATATCTTAGGAACTCTGTCTCTTCCACTACCACTTGATTGACATGCTTCTGCCTCCCTTCACCCTTCATTCTCTCCCCACATTACATAATTACTTTGCCAGAGTTTAACTCCTTCTCATTCCGTTCCAGCTCCCTTCGCTCAATCTGCTTAGTTGTAGCTGTGATACCATCGGTTACCTGTGACGAGTTCTGCTTCCTCACGTGTTGAAGTATAACATTAGAGAAGCACACCAAGGTAAGCATTTAAGCAGGGTTTATTTAAAAGGGGTAACATAGACTTCTCTCAGGAGGGAGAAGGGGGCCATAGCTGGTATCCTGGCATCCCAAGAAGTACATGTGTTTTGCCTTTTTATATGTCCTAGGCTTCCTTTGTTCTTCTGCTTTCTTCCCCTTATTGCTCCTTTCCTGCCTACATGACTAGGCCCAGGAGATGCTCCATGCAATGGCCAAAAAGGTGTTGGATGGGATAAGGGCCCAGGTGGAATGATTTGGGCAGGAAGGAATGTGTAATTAACAACTTCCTGTAGGGAGAGAGAATCCCTGAGACAGGTTACCTTAGCAGCAAGTTGGAGCAGGGGCAGTGCTGTGAGTGCAGTATTGCCTGATAAAGGTTGAGGAAGGGCTCTGAAGGCATTAGCATTTCAATCTCTCTACAACTTTACGAACCCAAATTGGCCTCCTTGATCCAACCTGACTCAATTTACCTATCTACACTGACTGCCTGTCTAATTCTGGCTTCAGCTATACCTTTACATTTAAATTAATTTTACATTTAGAATTACCAAGGATTTTCTGTTCCTGAGAACATTTTGGCTTATCTTTTCGGAACAAGATATTATCACAAAGTCGATTTTCAAGAAGTGCCCATGAGTGCCATATTGCCTAATTTCATATGTATTTGAGATTAGCAATTTTCTTTATATTTGAATGACAGTTAAATGGATATAAGACTCTGGATATGCTTTTTCTTTCTTTCCCTCAGAACTTTGTAGTCACATATTCATGTGTTCTGCTACTGAAAAGTGGTGCAGAGAAACATTAACATTGAATTTTGTTCTCCTTGTCAATAACCTTAGTTTTCCTATCCATTTTCTTAAAAAAATTATCACTTAGATTGACTCTTTCAGTCAAAATATGTCTATATATTTATCGTTCTGAATTAAATATTCATTATGTTCAATATTTTGCTTTGTAGTTAAAATTCTTCTTTCATATCAAAGTATTTTTCCAACAATATGCCATTGGATGATTCATTTTCTTGGGTTTCATTAATCAGGAATATCAAATTTATGCTTGTTGGGCTATTCTGTACTCTCCATATCTATCAATTTCTCTGTTTTTCTCTCTTTGCTTTTATCTCTCCATTCATTATAATCATTGCAGATTTACCTACATAATCACAATTCAATTTTTCCAGAGAATGTTTTATGTATTAAAATATCTATGTGGATTTATTATAGTAAATATGACATGACTTTGGTTCTCCATTCGTTGTTAACTGCTCATCATATCCATCATGTCCAGGCATTTCAGGTCATGCTTTTGTTTTTCTTCATTGCAGGGAGCATACTTGAATAAAACAATGGTGTTTCTTTTGTTTTATTCCTCATTGAGTTCCAAGTTCCTCATCAGTCTTACATTTGTTATACTTCATTTCAGTAAGTAAAACTGACTTCTAGATATTGAAAACTTCTGATTTCAGATAAAATTTACTCTCTCTTCTTCTCTTGGCTCAGAATTGAACCTATAGCTCAAGTGCCCACTCTGAGAAAATTTGAAGATGTTCTCTTTCCTTCTTTATTCTTCCCTTCTACAATGGGCTCATCACCATCAGGAAAGAGGAGAGACAGCAGTTAAAGGATAGATGTGTAATGGATGGTCAAACGTTGGCCCTTTCATCAGACACAGCTGTGGGTGCTTCAGATTCCTATTAGATCCCTGTACACTACAGTTTCCTGACAAGGAAGAGGGACTCTCTTACTGACCTTAAAATACTCCCAGCTCCTGCTCAGGAGGTCAATCCAGCCTCTTTTCCCTGAAGTTGTTTTCCTGGATGGGGTTTTTAACAAGCGTGAGCCCAGTTACCATCTTCAGCATCCATTTGGCCCTTAGGAAGCACCACACCCTGACTATATCAACTAATAGGAGAAGGGAATACTCTGCTTTAGCCTTTTCTTGCCATCCTTTTGCTGACTCCTACCTTTAGAAGCTAATGGTGAAAGGCATGTTTCATGAACATGCAAGAGACAGAGGAGACTGTGCTAAGTTCTCTTAAGAATTTTCTCACCATGCTCTGTCCTGGTGCCAGTGCCAAATTTGTGTAGGCCAACAAAGTTGCCTTCTTAGCACACATCTTGAAATTTAGATGCACTCTCCTCTTATTGCAGAATTTCCCTTCCTTCACACCTGGTTAGGTTGTCATCTATGATCTTGAGGAATAATTCTCTTAAACTACTCACATATTATAGTTTGGATCTGAAATGTCCTCCAAAAGCTCATGTGATGAAGGCTTGGTCCCCAATGTAGCAATGTCCAGAGGTGGGGCTTTTCAGAAATGAATGGATCATGAGGGCTCTATCCTTATCAGTGAATTAATCTATTTGATGGATTAATGATTTGAATGGACTACTGGAAGGTAGTAGAAACTGTAGGCAGATGGGACATGGATAGAGGAAGTAAGTCCCTGGGGACATTCCCTTGGGGACTGTATCTTGTTCCTGGTGTCTGTCTGTCTGTGTCTGTGCTTCCTGGCTGCTATGAGCTGTGAAGCTTTCCTCTGCCATGCTGTTCTGCTTTACCTCAAGACCCAGAGAAATGGAGCCAAATGACCATGGACTGAAACCTCTGAAGTCATAAGCCAAAATAAACCTTTCCTCTTTCAAGTTGGTTATGTCAGGTATTTTTGTCACAATGATGAAAAGCTGACTAACACACCATACTTTGACCTGGTTTGGGACTAGGAAAAAGCATCACCTTACCACCTCCAACAAGAAAGGAAAATAATTAACTCTTCCCACCATCTTCGCTAAAGTTCTCTTCCTCCATGAACTTCCTTCCAATTTTATACGTCAGTTAAAATAGTCAGAGAGATGGGGCACTAGGTGGTGAGGTAGCCTGAAGAGAACATCCCAATAATTATTGATATGTCTTTAAAACTGGAAGTAATTATCACATTACTATCTTCCACTTTGAGAATTATCCCATTTTCTTGAGGTGTCAGGAAAAGGCTCAATTCCACACTGAACACAAATAGGAAAAATAAAAAATCTATTCCTCTAATTTTACTAATGGGTGTGTGCGTGTGTGCATGTTCGCATGCACATATATATATGAAAGAACATTGGACATGAAGTGGTTTAAAGCAGTTGGTGGCACTGTATCCAAATCACACTGTTTGGGAATATTTAATGGTGTTACAAAGGAAGTTTCATGGCTTCCATATTTCTGTCCAGCATTAAAAGCCAGTTTTACTGCTGAGTCCATTGGAGAAGTAGTTGCTCCTCGTTAAAAGGAACAAAATAGCTCTATTTTCCCTTTAGAGAAGCCACTATATAACAGAGAAGGAAGCATGGACTTTGCAGGAGAAAGGCCACCAGAATTAGAAAGTAAAGGGTTATTCATGCCAGGTAGTTTGAATCACACTGAAGGAAAGCAAAATTTTCTCAGGTTGACAATTTTTATGAGGTCCAACTTTACTGAAAATTAACTTTGGGATGTCATAAGCAGGTATTGAAAGTAATATCCTTGATTCAAGAAGTCATCATCCAGGCACAGACTCATTGAATTAGTATTTTAGTCTGCTCAGGCTACCTTAACAATATATAATAGATTTCTCACAGCTGTGGAGGCTGGAAATATAAGATCAAGGTGCTAGCAGGTTTGGTTCCTGGTGATAGCACTCTTCCTTGATTTCAGAGGACCATTTTCTCACTGTATCCTCATACTGGAGAGAGAAGGAGACCTCTAGTCTCTCTGTTTTTATAAGGGCACTAATCCCATCATGGAGCCCCAAACCTCATGACCTGACCTAAATCTAGTTTTTTCCCAAAGACCTCCCACCTCAAAATAAAATCACATTGAAGGTAGGAGCTTCAAAATAATGAATTTTAGAGGGACACATTCAAATAGCAAATAGGGACAAGATAGAACACAAAGCAATGAATCATGAGAGCTATATGAAGCCAGCTGGAGAAAGTTTCAGACTAGACCAGGGCAAAATAGTCTCTCATCCATCCTATAGGAAGAAGAATTTGGAAATCAATAGCAGGAACATTTTGTTTATCTTCATGATGGATTTATATATTTATACTAAATTAACTTTAAAATGTAGGATTCTCAATGCATAAAGAATTTAGTTTTTCTTTATACATTCTTTATTACCATTCCAAAGACCAAGCTAAAGAATCTCCAGTTAGAATAAGAAAAACTAGGTAGGATGAGTCCACTTAGGCCAACAGTGGCAATAAAAGTTCTATAAAATAAAAAGAAAAGGATATTTTACAGTGTCTGAGTAGCCTGATGTATTATAAAGCACAGTTTAAGAGACAAGTCATTTGAAAATAATTCAGGTGTTCTCTTTGAATTCTCACATCAGTAAAAGAAGAGAGGAATCAAAATGTTTCCAAACACATCAAAATTTTCTTTTCCTTACCCTTTCCTGAATTAAAACAGCCAAAAGACCTCCCTGAAAAGAAGTTTCTGATACCAGAAATGACCACATCTCCCCTACTAGTTTCAAGGTTGTATTTTCCATGGCTTCTCTTCTGTTTTCAATCCACAAGAAAGTAAAGTCCTACTCTTGCTACTGCCTTCTGAAGATTCTGCTCATGACTTTTATGCCCTCTGCTACCCTTTTTATTGGAAAAGAGACGGTACTTACGTTAATTTACGTTAGTTAATAGACTTGACCTCACCACATTTTAAGTAGACTTCTTTCATCAAGTTGTTCTTGAGGTTCAATGTACATTACGGATTCCTAAAGGAAACAATAAAATTGGATGATTTATGGGCTATTTGTCCCCAGAGGGATGCTAACAAAATCTATAGTAAGTTCTACTGTTTCCCAAATTTGCATTTGGAAGTCAACTTTAAATAAATACAAAAGCAATTTTGAATGTTGAAAACGAAAAGATAGATAGGATGGGCAAGGAGCAATCTTATTACTTGTGCCTAGAAGATCATTGGTGAGGAAAAACAGTAAGACTGGATTTAAACAGACTCGGGATCTAGGGCTAATAATGAACTTGCCACAGGCCCATACTCTTACCTCCCATGGAGCAGAGGAGCAGAGAAGTTAGGACACAGTGCTGCATTCAGGCTCCTCTCTTGATTCTGATTCCACCACTCCACAGTCATTCAGCAAGACATATGTCACTTGCCTGTCATTTGTCTGTAAAATGAGTTTATTTAAGTAAATAAAATGCATGTGAAGCACTTAAAATAGTAAGGGAAGGGGAGGGGAAAATAGAAGTTCATTGAACTTTAGACAAAGGGAAATGTAGGGAAGGGAGGGAGGATGGAAATAGGAAAGACAGTAGAATGAAGCAGACATAACTTTCCTATGTTCATATATGGATACACCACCAGTGAAACTCCACATCATGTATAACTGCAAGGATGAGATCCTAATTAGAATAGGTTATATTCTGTGTATGCGTGATATGTCAAAACGTGCTCTAATGTCATGCATATCTAAAAAGAACCAATAACTTTAAAAAAATAGTGCTAGATAAGATTAGGGCATCTGAGAATTCTTTTTTCCATTGTCATGGTTTTTCCTATAAATCTAAAACTGTCCTAAAATGGGAGTTTATTGAGGAACAAAACATGTCAGGAAAATAGTAGGACAAAAAACTAGGACATGTTACTGATCATCTATTGTAATTACATTATTTCCAAAGAAAACCTTCATAACAGTTATCCCCGTTCCAGATAAGGAGAGTGAGGTTAGAGAGGAGAAGGATGATTACTAGCAATCAAACACAGATAGTGAAAGCTGGAACAGGATTCAACCACATGGTTGATGGAGGAAGGAAGGCAGGCAATTGGGCAGGTGGGCAGGTGGGCAGGTGGGCAGGCAGGCGGGCAGGGGAGGTGGGGAGAGATGGAAGGAAGGAATCACCATGTGTCACACTCCACCCTCTGCCTCCTGCTCCCTGTGTCATCTGCTGCTCTGTGAGTACCTGAACTCTCTGACTTTATATATATGATCTATATCATAAGGCAATTGATGTCCCTCCCTACAACACAAGAGTTAGAGGAGGATTAGATGAACTAATGTAGGTAAACATGCTTTGTGGACAAGGCAGAGTCGGAAAAGTAAAGGGGAGATGAGTGCTGCAAATGTTTCCCTTTCTTCACAGCCCGTAAAAATACATACCACAGTTAATTTACATGTCAGCTCTCTCTTTTCACATCAATATGTGCCGTTTATTTATTTAATACATTTTCTAAATTCCTCCAGGACAGTAGGTTGCACTGGGTAGGCACAGATGAACAAGAGTCAACGCTTGCCTCAGAGAAGTTCACAATCCTGGGGAGAAAGAGACTTGATTGTGATAAATATGTGTGGTAAGAGGTATAACACAGTGAAGAGACATCCATGTTCTCTGGGTACCTAACACTGCCCCTGGGAGTATCAGGAAGGTTTCAAAGAGGAAGATGAGTTTATATTGGGTTCAGAGGGATGAATAGGAGTTCATCTCTCCTGTCAGATGATCTGAGTTACCACCCTGCCATCAGCTGTTCGGACTTGATAAGACCAGCTCCAAGGCTTCTCATGATTTAGGTGTATCATCGGTAGATTGTATCAATCTAGGTACCCTCCAAATACCTTATTTGTCAACATTTACATTGTCCAGAAATTATTCCCCCCACTACAATCCAAGACTATTCCTTCCTACCAAGGGCACTTACTGAAGTAATTTTCTCCTGCTTACAGCTGTGCTGCCTGCTATTATTTCCCAGAGAAACTTCCGTGTAAAACTTGCTCCTCCTTTAGATAGTTCTGCAAACACTGTTCTCCTGTAAAGATGTGGTTGTTTATGCTCCCACTCTGTGTAAGCCTTGTTAGGTAAACATTTGGATTTTGTAGTCTTATTGCTGGTGCTTTTGTGAACTGCAGACACCCTGTTGCAACCTCCTAGCCTGCCAGAGGAAGGCTGGCATTTGCTGTACTGGTTTTCAAGGATTTGGCAGAAATGGGACACAAAGTGAGGGAAACAATGCCCTCCCTCCCCAGCCTGCCTTCTTTTCATGCTCTTTATCTCAGCATGATCCAGAAGTGAAAGGACAAGGAAAGCACAGGGAAGGGGACAAGGCAGAGAAGGATGGACAGAGTCCTGGACAGCTCTTCCACAGCCTTTCCTCTTCCCACCTGTCCTAGCTTCCTGGATAAACTCTTGGCCTCCTATCTCACTTGTCCGGACCCACCCACACTTGGTCACAAATATTTGATGAAATATGAAATTGAGTATATCATACTCTTGCTTCAAATCCTTCCTTGCTTTTCACTGATCTTAGCATAAACATTCTTAACTTTATCGCCCTCTTTCTCAGACTCCATACTCCCCATCCATACAAGTCCCCCTTCTACATACAAGCATTTTTGTTTGTTTCCTAAATTGAACAGAACTTCACTGATAGCCCCCAAGAACACTCTGATCTCTAACCTCAGCTTTGCCCATACCACTCACCCTTGCTCTGTCCAGGGTTCCTGGCTGATCTCCCTTTACCTGGATATTGGTTACGGGCCCTAGAGGGTTCAGGATAGGTGTTCCTTTCTCTGCAAAGTCTTCCCAGACTCTGGTCTGTATTAAGCAGTCCCCCTTTGTGCACCCCACAATCCTCTGCCCACTACACTTTTTTGTAATTCTTTGTCTCCAGGCCTGCCTGACCTCTACACGCTATGCTCAGGGGCATCAGAAACTCTGCTTCGTGTCCTTAGTCTCTAGCAGCACACACGGTGAATAGTAAATGAGCATTCTAGAAATGGTACTTATTTTTAGACCATCAATCACATAATGGCATGTCTGGAACAGTTGATTGAATCAAGGCTCCAGGACAGAAGACTTGAAACAAGGGACTGTCTCAGAAAACCCAGGCATATGGCTATGGGAACAACACCTGCCTGGTGGCAAGGGATGTATTTGGAATGAGAGAATTTTTGAGACTCAAAGAAATGTTGAAGCTCACACCTTATCTAAGAGATTTTTTTAATAAAATAGAGTGAAATGTCCTGAGGCCCCTGAGGGCTTTTACTCCTCCTGCAGTCTCCCAGTGGGGTCTTAGGAAACTTTATCTTCCTCACTCACCTTGCATTCAACCCTTACTTTGGGGACTGTGTCTTGGCTTTAGAGAAGGCAACACGCTTGGCACACCAGGGATAAGATACCAAAGCCTCCCTCTAGGACTTCTCACTCAGGCCAGAGGGGCCTAGAAAATAGGACTCTGTTCAATCACACCCTTACAGTGGTTTGTCTTTCCAACAAATACTTGCTACTCACAGTTATCTTCAGTCTCCATTCTTTAATTTTTGCAGAGTTCCTGGGACTTCATTCCTCACCAGTGCTACCCCCACACTCTGTATCCACTCAAAACTGGAAGTACAAAGTACAGGCTCCTTCTGTCTCCTCTAAGTCACACCATCCCAGAACACATCCTAATAAGGAAAACAACCTTAAAAGGTTTAGCCTTTTCCAAGTTTAAATATGGGGTTTTTTGCATCTTTTCTAGCTTGTTTTGTTTCAAGAACACAAAGGGAAGCTAGGGTAGTAGCTCAGTGGTAGAGTGTTTGCCTAGCATGAGTGAGACACTGGGTTCAATCCTCAGCACCACATAAAAATAAATAAATAGAAATAAACAGGAAAAAAAGAACACAAAGGGCTCCAAAATATATCCATATCTCATCCCTTTCTGCCAGAAACCCTCATTTGTCAGTTTCCTCTGGTCTCTGAATATGTCTTCAATGTTTGCAGATTGAACAAAGCATTTCGTCAGATGTAAAAGACGACCCCTAGTGGTCAAAAGGGTCACAGCAGGCTTCTCATTCCTTTTCCCAATCCATGCCTGGGAGTCTCCACATCCCTCAGCCTCATTCTTTGCGTATATAAACTGGTACCAAACTCTGAATGTCTGTGGAACAAATGAGAATTTGTGAAGTGAATTTTGAAACTTCATTTTTTAAATACACATCTAAGAGAACTTGTAGGCAAAGCCCTTTTAAGAAGGTCAATACTACAGAGGGCACTAAACCATCACTACAAATAAAGTACTAGATGGGAATATTTAGATTCATCAGAGCACCTTTCAGGAAAAGTACTGCATGCAATTAGACTTTCATAAATTCTCTGGAAGAAGGGGAGTAAGACTCTTCAGGGGCCATAACAGGGGAAGCGTGAATGGTGTTGTTACCACCCTTGAGGAGCACGGGCTGTTGGCTGCAGAGTTGCAGTCGGGCTGGGTAGAGTGTGGAGGTTTTTCTAGAGCTAAAGAGCTCTGCACAACTGGGGAACTCCTGGGTGCAACTACAGCAGAAAGGCACTCCAGTCATGCCCTCATGGTGACTGCACCCAGTGTTCTTTCTATATACAGGTATCCTAGTCCTGTTAGTGCTTCTGTCACCGAATCCCTCAGACTGGGGAATTTATAAAGAAATCAAATCTACCACTTACCTTCCTGGAGGCTGGGAAGTCCAACAGCATGGCACTCACATGTGAGGGACTTTTGACTGCATAGTCCAATGGCTAAGAGAAGGGGAGAGTCTCAAACATCAAGAGGAAGCCAAACTCGATTTTATAACATACCCACTGCCACAATGAAGAGCCCTCTCCCACTATCTTGACATTAATCTATTCGCAGGGGCTCTGCAACCTCTTAAAATCCCACCCTCAGCAATGCTGCTTTGGCATTTAAGCTTCCGACACATGAATTTTGGGGACTTATTCATACCATAACAATATGTTAAAAAATTTTAAATGACTGCCAAATAATAACCTTTCTAAACTGTCTCCATATTTCCAATTAACCTCTCTCCCAGGCATATTTGCTAGTGGGAAATTGGCATTGCTTATATAAAAAGGGTAAATGGCAGCATACCATCCATGGGGCCCAGTGAAGGGGGTAAAAACTCCAGTATAGTTCATTAAGCAGATATTTAAATCTATGTTAGGAATCAGGAGTAACACCAGGATTTATGATCTCTGGCTTCTAGAGAGGTGCTCTGATATGATACATTGCCTTAGGGAATTTTTGAGAAGAGGTTGTTCTTCCTGGATGGAGGAAGTTGTACTAAGGTATTATATACTCTTTGAAGTGGATCCAGAACATGGCCAACAATGACAATGTATACATTTTCCCTTTATCGTGCTAATTTCAGGCCTCCTACAGGTCTGCTATTTCCTACTCAGGTCCTCTAACAGGTTAACAGGTGATGTGCTTGGACTGAATGCATTCTCCCTCCCCATCACCCATGGCTTCAGCCTGTTTATTCAATGGCCTTTCACAATACCTGTATAAGCTTGGATAATTGTCTGTCTGAATTCAATAAATACTTCACACATGTTAACAGGATTTTTCCAGTAGTTGAGCCCCATGGTGAAATTCGATTTCTTTTTCCCCCTACCTTTGTAAGCAACCCATGAAATGCTTGCCACATCTCCGTATTTGCATGGCCTCCAATTATAACTTACTCCAGGGGTATAATTGTGTTACACTGCACAATCATCCAAGGAATTTCCCAGTTTATTTAGGCAAACTGTATATGCTACACTACTCTGGTTGGGGCAAAGTTTATACCCCAAAATTGTCCAAAGAATTGTGTTAATGTAGGCTTCTTCTCTAGATGCAGTACCATTCAGTTTGTTGCAACTGATTTTTTCATTCTAAATTTCCACATTAAAATGCCCAGAATACATATATATATATATATTATATATATATTATGTTATATATATATGTATATGTGTGTGTATATGTGTGCATATATATATACATACATATATATATATATATATATATATGGCATTCTCTTTCTCTCTACCCCCAAAACTAAGTTGCATATAATTTTAAGGAAGAAGAACAGAGGGTCATTGGTTATGCTCTATGTATTGGACCCACTAAGTTCAATTATAACAAGTCTGTTAGGCATTCTGGTTGGCATTCTTCTGCATCTCTAGACACTGAATTTATGACTTGTGTGAAGTCTCACACATACACTCTGCCTTAATCTTCATTTCTAGTCCAATTTATGACTCATCACCTCAAGTGGGAGAATAAATGTTGACATCTGCTGTAACACTGAGTAATTTCTCCTCATGATTCAGCCCCCAAGTGGTCATAAATGTGTCTTTAGCATTAAAAACCACTTAAATGTGGTTGCACTAAGTTGTCTTGTGTGAATACAACACCTTTTTACTTGAAACTCATAGTAATCATAATCTGAGAGATGGAACCCTTTCCCATATTATCTAAGAGTTGATCTACAGAAGTTATGCTCGAATTACTGTAAACAGTTTCTGCTAAGAACCGTGGTATAAAGTCAACTGGAATGATTGCATCCCTCAGTTCTCAACTGAAAATTACAGTTTGCTTAGAATTTGTTCCTACTTAATTCACTCACTGTACCTTTAACAAGTATTTATTGATTCTATATAGATTTCTGGAGAAAAATGTAAAGGTACATCTAAAGATGAGTGTTTGGGTTCTAATAGCTAATAACAAGCTATGTGTACTTGGTCAATCACCGAATTCCTTTTGACCCACTTTCTCAGTAATAAAATGATTGGTTGTACCTCAAAGGGTAGTTGTGAATTTCATTATAAGATAACTAAGTTTGAAAACATCACCAGTAAATTATAAAGCATTGTTATTTCCATGCTGATGTCATGAAAATCTCAAGGCATTGCAGGAAGTACATTAATTTTAAAAAAGGGTGGAAAGTTTCTACAGATCAAGAGCAGTCAAAGAAGACTGCCTCAGGACAAGCTCCAACTCCCTGCTTACTAGCTGTGGGAATACAGGCAAGGCATTTACACTCATGTCCTTAAAATAAGACCAAGCAGCATTTAATCCCTTTAATAAGGATTAAATGAGATAAAGCCTATAGAGCTTATATAGCTCTTAAGTAATTTCTAAACCATTCTGCAAGCATTAGCTTTTGATGATTCCACAGGAAGCCAAGAATCTCTGCATCCATGGTGCTGAGAAGAGGCCTGCTCCATACTTTACGACCCTACTCACTCTGGGACTAGAGAGAACACCATGGTCATGAACAGCTATATATCTCTTCATGAGGTGTTAATGATCACTGAAGTTTATTGGGAAAAGTACCATGTTCCCATTCCTTGTAGTCAAAAGATACGAACTAATTGCCTGTAAGAACATGTTGCTTACCTACAAAATCCTTTTATAACTTTTAATTTGGAAAACCTCTAGCCTAGGTAGGCATTTTGCATTTAAACCACAGCATACTTTCTTACACATGCACAATCACGCGCACACACATACAAAATCACACACACCTATACATACTTACAATCACATTCATACATACTTCCTATTATATTACCTTTGGTCCAATACCACTATGTAACTTTTCCTAATATTCAGCTTAAAGCAAGAGTTTGAGTTTTCATGAGTTTTCAGTTGCCTTTTCCTTGACAATGGAATCCTTTTATCAATGAACCACTGCCCACTGTACATCCCTGACATATCAGCAAATGAAAGAGTTGCAAGTTAAAGAGCCAAGTGCTTTCCTCCCCTAGTCTCAGAGGCCCATCTTCAGAACCTCAGCCTTCTCAGAACAGGAAGTGAAAATCTTGGTCTGGGGCATATCATTCTCCATCCAAACAAGTTCTACAATATTTTGATGCTTGTGCAAAAGTTGCAACTACCATAACTTAGTATTTTAAGGTCTCCAAGATTTGGTCTTAAGTCACTTTAACTTTATCAAATCACCTACCCTCTAGACAATAGGATTATTTCTTAATTTCCAAACATTCTGTGCTTCACATCCCCAACTTCATATCTGTTTTCAAAATGCTCTTTTGGATCGTCTGTGCATACTACTAATATCCTACTATGCTTGGTCACCATCTATTCCCAAAGGTCTCCCTTATCTCTCCAGCTGGAGTGCTCTTAGTTTTTCCTCTGTCACCCCACAGAAGCCCTCGTGGAAATTTCAGTCATAGAATCTTATCTTCTTCCCAATATAGAAATCACTTTGAGAGACAATGGTAGAGATGGGCAGTTATCGACCAAAACCTAGTCTTCATCTCCCACATACTTAGAAAGCAGTGGCTACGTGCCTGTAGGAACAACATTTCCCAACCTCCTTTGCAGCTAAGTCTACATGACTGTTTTCTGTGGAAAGTGAGTTCTGTTGATGCCTGAAACTTCTAAACCTGGTTAAAATATGGGGTATGCTTTTCCACATTCTCTTTCCACAACCCATGAGCTGGATCAAGGATGCATTTGCTTCCTAGATTCAATCATTAGTGAAAATAATATCCTGATTATGTTAGAACAAAAAGAACCTGGTTCCCTGAATGACTATATGAGCAGAGCTTCCTTGCCAACCTAGAGCACTCACCTCAGAATTGGTTGTGGGAAAGAAAAAAGCATCTTTGTTCTTTCTTCACAGTATTTGGGGCTTCTTTGTATCCCAGGGCACATTGACCATAGCATAGGAAAAGACCATGTAATACATATCTGTGAATTACCCCCATATCTACCATAAAGATTTATACAATGAAGTTGCTCTTATTAGTGTTTTGAGTTGAATTTCTGCTCTAAACATTTTATACTAAGTCTAATTATATTCATTAGCATGAATTAAATACAAAGTGCTGTTTCTTATCATTTAACTAATATTATTCATCAATATAAAAATCTTACATTTATTATTGATGGCTTTGTTCTAATGTACATTATTCAGTTCCTGAGAAATGAGCACTTGATCTGATACATGAAGGTTCACATCTCATAAAGAGACTGATAAAATGTATTAGATACAATGTTTCTAGGTTTCTTTTAATGTTCAGAGTTATCTCTGTGCTCTGTATAGGTGCCTCAGTCAGTCTGGTTTTTATGCTCACATTATTATTTCACTTCCCTATAAACCAGAGAATGTTAGCACAAATGGAACAGGATCCAGGAGTTACCTTTCAGGAAACCAGCTGTTGGAGCCAACAATGCCTTTATAAATGACCCATGATGATAATACAAAATGTCAGAAAGAAAAAAAAATCAGAAGTAAAGTTACAGTAAAACCATTATGAACAAGCAGCTAAAGTGAGAAAAATATAACTCATAAGGAAAGAAAATGAGTTTTAAAAACTCCGAAGATATGTGCTAAATGCGTTCATTTGATCTGTTCTCTCCTTGGCTTCCAGGTAATGCAATCTCTTGGTTTTCCTCCTCACTGTTTTCCTTCAGTCTCCTTTCTGGTGTCTTCTCTTCTTCCAGAGTTCACACCATTAGAGTGTACCAGGACCCCAACACTAGTCCCTTCACTTCCTGTATATACGCAGTAACTTAAAATCATGTCTCTTGGCTTCAAAACCATTTATCCACTGCAACAGCCCACATTTTTAGCTCAACTCACTCTTCTAAATTGCAGACTTATATATCCAGCTGTCTACTCAATGTTTCTACTTAAATGTCTAACAGGCAACTCAAACTTAAGATACCCCAGTGAATCCTTTTATGTACACACACACACACACACATACACGACACACTTTCTCTATATGCAGTGTTCTCTATCTCAATTGATGGAAAATACATCCTCTCTATGGTTCCACTTTGACTTCATCCCTCAGTGTTGTCCCTCTAAATTATGTGTATTCACTGGTCTTCTTGCTTTTTCCTGAACTCGTTAGGACCTTTGCCTGTGTGTCCACCTCCAGCTGTCCTCCAGGCACCCAATAGCTGATCCCTGTCTTCCTTCCAGTCTTTACTTAAACAGCACCTATTCAAATGAAGTCTCTCTTGACCATCCTATTTATAATTGCAACTTCCAGCATTCTCAACTAGTTGCCTTGCTTTAGTTTTCAATAACACCATGTTTTAACATGCTATGTAACTTTTTATTAGAATTAATAAATAAGTAATTTTTATTAAAATAATTGTCTCAATGAAAATTTAAACCCCAAGAAAACAAGAACTTTATCTTTTTCATTGGCTATTATGCTCCAAGTATCTAAACTAATTCCTGACACATGGTAGGTAATCAAGTTATTTGTTAAATTAATGAACAAATATTTACTAAATGCCTACTTTAAGCCAGGCGTAGTTAAGGCCTTGAGGACACACCATGCACAGCAGATATGGACCCTATTCTCCTGAGGCTTACAATATGGTTGTGAGCTTCAAAAGGATTCCTCTGATAAACTCAGGCTTCTACATGGTATTCAAAGAAACCGGAAAATGGGTGTCACCAACTCCAATGAGATACAATGTAGGGACCTAGTACAGAGAGATTCTGAGGGGAACAGCCTTCCAGAATGACCAAGGAAGATCTGAAATGATTATTCAGGAAGACGGAGAGGACAGAAACAACTCCTCTGTCTTCTCAAAACAATGAATTGTTTTCCATTCCAGGCACTCCATAATACAACGTGTGACTTGTGCACAGAATCAAGAGCCCAAGAATTCTTGTCAGAAAGATAATCTAGCTCAGATGAAGGCTAGAGAGTATTATATAAATTTTTCCAATTGGGGGGACAGGAGATGAAGTATTCTAGACAGGAATGCACTGCAGAGCTCAGTGAAATTTCATGTGGTGTTGAACTGGGAGGTTCTACAGGATAGCACTTGCGAGAAGACCTAAGATGTTGGAAGGCTCAACAACAAAGCCAACACAGCCCATGGTCTCTCCTGACAGTGCAGGAACAGAATCAAGGCTTATGGATAAGCTGATGAGTTTTACAGACTGAAACTGCCCACAAATCTCTAACACCTAATAAGGTATCTCCTCCTTTATTGCTGGATATGTACATCATATACCAATTTCTGTAAATTGCAAGAGTTAATATAAGTTTTTGGAAGGAACACTGTTTTTTTTCCTCAGATAGTCCTAGGAGACCCATGAAAGAAAGCTCTGCTAACCTGCATGAAACTAATTACCTAGAGTAAGTTACTTAAACAAATGTACTGTCTAAAGTGCTGCACAATCTCAAATACACAGCCCTGCCACATCCCTGCTGCAAGGATGATACAAGTTTTGGAAATCTAGGAGAGGCAAGAAAATGGGCTTTTCTTTTTACACTCTAACTTCAGAGAAGGCAGCACTATGGAAGAACTACACAAGGGACTTCCTCAGTTATGTTCAACACAGGAAGTGAAAAATGACAGAATTGGCACATTATTTCTATTTGAGACAAGGGATATGATGCTTAACAGACAAAAGGAAAATAATGTCTTCAATCCTATTTTTCTTTCATCATTTCTGTCATAAAAGAAATTTGCAATCTGCAAAGATTAATGCAATATATTTTAAGTAAGAAGAATATTATGATTTGAATCGTTCATTACTATCTCAATTTTTAAAATGTAAACATGTATATATTTGCATGTGCATGCATGTGAAAGTTTGTGTGCACATATATATGGGTGTGGTGGTATAAGGAAAGCTAGAAAGACATATCCTAAAATGCTGAAAGTAATCATCACTGGGTATTGGGAATAGGAGGCATTTTCTTTCCTGATTTGGTATCTTCCTGTTTGCTACAATACGTGTTATACTTTTCTAATCAGAAAACTGCACATAAAAATGCATTAATAGGACAGCATTGTTGCAAAGACAGATGAGGAGTGACAGAGTGAATAGCTGCAATGAATGAGGGGAGATTTCCTGAACTGCACATCAAGGTCCCAGGGTATTAAAAGAACATGCAGATGTGGCCACAGAACCAGTGTCAGCGATCCTAGAGGGATCTCAGACAGAAGGCATGGTTCCAGAAGGTTGCAAACTTACAAATGCTGTCCAGATTTTCAAAAGAGGGGGACTAGTAAGTTTCAAAGACTGGATCCTGAGGCATATGACATCAACCCCTACATGGATTCAAGATCAGATTATTAAACAGATGGCTCTGAGCACTTCACAGAGGAAGTAGTGGGCTCACTAGAAATAGATCATGCCAAACTAAACTTTTTTATTTTTTGAGTGGACTAAGATTTCACAGGAGAGAAGGGCTGTTGTTTCAACAAGGCACCCAAAAGTCTTTCCTGACATCTGGTAACCCTAGAGCTTTCTTCACTGGTGGAATCAGGCCAGCTAGGAGAGAGAAGAGCAGACACACCCTCCAAGATGGAGGAAGCATTTGGGAAATTGAGCATGTGGCTGAGATGGTAATGGAAGGGACAGGAAGGTCATGGCTCAGTTCTCTCTGCAAGAACACTTCCTGAGCTGCTCACAAAACTGGCTCATCACTCATATGGCACCTCTTTAGGGAGGGCTCCACCAGACCACCTAATTTGAGGTTGCCCTGCTCTTACCCCTCACTGGTCACTCTGTCCATTTGTTTCTCCTTTGAGCCCCACCCCCCTGAAATTATCCTATTTACCTATTCACTTGTTTGTAGTCTCCTTTCACTAGATTCTAAGTCCTACCTGATCAAGAACTATTTTGTTTAATACTGAATGCCCAAGGCCTGGACACATAGGATTCAATGAATATTTGTTCAATGGATGAAATCTGCTTTTGCTATACATTCTGTTCCCTCACAACATGCACAAGACTGAGTTATTTCGGGGGCTGTTACCTCTGTTGTTTCATCTCTGAGTGCCAAATTCTACCTTCAGCATCACTATGCAGAATTCCTTTTCTCACTGCTCCTACCATTCTCCCTGATGTAAAGGAAAGATATTCAGCCAAATTCCCAAACATCTAGATCCTCTCTCACCATTAATAATAATCACCTGTGTGTGAAGCTGATATGCAGGGGGATATCAGCAAATGGCATGCAGATTATGATGAACCAGATCTATGGCCTCAAGCTATAGTATGGAACACGTCACCCTGGAGACCCAGGTTGGTCACATATGATTTATGTGGCCCAATGTAGTATGGTCTTTCAACATCTCAGCACCAAACATGGTCCTCCTTCTCCATGGAGAAGACCTGATTCATAAGCTGCAGAAAAAATAAAGTACCTCTCCCTAAGAAGGAAGCCAAGGTTCTCACCTCCAGGGGCCAAGACAGCAAAGCAGGAGAGGAGACAGGCACCCCTAGCAGCCTGGGATTCTCCTCCGCCCTGTGGATTCAAGTTCTCTAGGAATAAAGCTCAATCTTCGTAGCATACCCATTGCTTTGACTTTACAGTTCTTTAGACCAGACAGGAAGCAGTCTGGCCTAGTTGTTAAGAGAACAGACTCTGGAGACAGGCTCACTATCTATATCATTATGGAAAGTCATTTAATCTCTCTGTGCGTCTGTTTCCACAACTTTGAACTGGTATAGGCACAGCATCCACCTCATAGAGTTTTTGCAAAGATTACATGAATTAATAAATGTAAATTGTTTAGAATCATGAACACATATATTAAACACTATATAAATATTTTGCCCATAAACATCTGATAGTTCCATAAATCATCATAAGGGTCCTTAACAGTATTAAGCACTGCATCTTTATTAATCACCAAGCTTAGCATTAAATTCCAGACACTACATTAAAAGGATCAGGACAGGCAGGTACCACACTGAAGGATAAGAAAGAAAACCAGTAAATGATCAAGATTCAAATTCTATTTCTACCATGTTAGACTTTGATCATGTCATTACTACTGTCCAAAGTCACACTTCATCCTTAAATTAAAATGTAGAGTACTAGTAGTTGTTTGGATTTTCTCATGGGATTACTGTGGATCTCCTTGCACATATGCATGTTCTACTTTACAAGGGAAAGTGTACTATTATTCAGACACGAAGTGTTCCCACTCCTACCAGCACTTATAAACTAATCACCAAAAGGGTAAAAATGCAATATATTAAATGCACAATAGATTGAGCAAGAATGTTAACAACTTTACTTTTCCTTCTTGTTCTGGAACTAACTGGCTATGCAACCTTGTGACATTCTTTTGGGCTTCAGTTTCCTCACTTGTGAAACATAGCAGAAAATCCTTAATGTCTCATAGGACAACTGCAAAGCTGGAACCTTTAATATATGGGTATTATGTATGATAAAACATCAAACAGAAAACATTCACCTTACTAATTTAGCTAATAATCAATATGTCTGCACATGATTACTGGTTTGCACTAATAAATACATCTAAAAATGTCTTCACCAGACAGAGATATGGAGTTATTACTAATCAGGAAGAATTCAATTCAAAGCATTCTCTGAAGATAAGAAGCCTATTAAGATGAGTTTTATAAGTACATTTGTCACAGAAAATAATCAGAAGTGTGATTTATATAATGCCAAACTACTGTTGGGCAATTCATTCACTTCTCAAAAATTCTAAAATTCTAACTACCTACAACTTGCTGGGTCCTGTGTTGCGGGGCAAAACAAAGAAACAAACAAACAAGACCAGAGAAGTCATGGTCTTAAATAGGCAAGATTATCACAAGTAAGTGCTAAAAATTTGATAGGTTGATCAGTGTAGTAAAAGGTAATTTCCAGAATTAGATGTGCTGTCTTAGAGAGGTATCATCAGGGAAGATGTCAGGGAAGGGAGTGACATAAAAATACAAAGCGTTAAGAATTTCCACTTTGGAAAGAGATAGAGGTAAGTGTTAGGAAAAAGAGTAAGTACCAAGAGCCTAAGCTAAGAAGGAGCATGGAAATGTCTTAGCACTTGAAATGGACCCCTGTGAAGAAACATGATGTATGTGGGCAGAGAAGCAGGAGTTGAGATGGAAAGGCCAGACTGGATAGAGCAGAACTTTGTACACCATGAAAGAAAATGAAGATGTTATTCTAAAAGCAATGAGGAATTTAGACTGCAGAGCAGATAGGCTATCAGTCCACCTCCATGGGCTAGATTCACATCATCTGTGATAATTCATCCACTGCTCCCATTACCCACCCTTGGGGCTCTCTTTGGTTCTACAATTTACCCACAAGCTTCACTCACTTTCTAGATGAATGCATAGTGTCTTAGATGATTCAAAAATACACCACTTATCCAAAATGTAGGTCTAATGTCAGTGACAACTTTTGTACCAGTCAGATGTACAACCATCCTGGATGGGCTTATGACTAAATAATCCCAATTGTCTTCTGAGAATGACCAAAGGTGATAGTGAACAGACACAAGACCAGTGAATAAAAGTTATATACAGGCAGATTCAGTTCAAAATAAGGAAGGACTCTCTATCAGTTACAAGTCTTACCAGATCAGCATAGACCAGGAGTCCACAGCCCCTTTCTTTTTTTTTTTTTTTT
The DNA here is from genome assembly GCA_028644305.1 of Xerus rutilus. Classification (NCBI taxonomy): domain Eukaryota; kingdom Metazoa; phylum Chordata; class Mammalia; order Rodentia; family Sciuridae; genus Xerus; species Xerus rutilus. Next base: position 123,700,159 of record CM053399.1, on the reverse strand, counting down.
TATTATTTTATTTTTTTCCCAAAAGTTGCATTTTAATACATGTTGA
>CM053399.1:123665884-123700013 GCA_028644305.1 Xerus rutilus | reverse complement strand
CATTCCGAGTTTTTTAAGCAGTCTCCATACTGCTTTCCAGATTGGTTGCACCAACTTGCAATCCCACCAGCAATGTTTAAGTGTACCTTTTTCTCCACATCCTCGCCAGCACTTATTGTTGCTGGTATTTTGGATAGCTGCCATTCTGACTGGGGTGAGATGAAATCTGAGGGTAGTTTTGATTTGCATTTCTCTAATGCACAGCCCCTTTCTTAACGGTCCAGATAGTACACATTGCAGTCTTTGCAGGCCACGCCATCCCTCTGACAACTGTTGAACTCCGACACTGTAGTGCAAAAGCAGCCACCGACAATACATGAATAAATGAGCAGGGCAGTGTTCCTATAAATCTTGGTTTACAAAAATAGGCACAAAGTAACTGAATTTGGCCTATTGACCATAGTTTGCCCATTCCTGGAACAGGCACAAAGGAGGCAAAATGGCAACTCACAAATATCATGTAGCCACCAAACATGCTTTACTTGGCCCAAGTTGTGTGCTAAAATAAAAAACATTTCAACACAGGATTTTACTAAAAATACAGGGTCTTTTCTTTTCTTGAGAAAGGGGAAGATTAGTAACCCAGGGCCCACATTCCTATGTGTCAACGAATGTCAACAATTGTCTGGAACTGAGTAGCAGCTGCTGGCTTTGCAAGGAGCACGAGCTCTGCAGGTCACCACAGACACCTCCTCCACACACAGACCTGCTGCCTGCCTGACACTGGAGCTTAGTATCAGTGCCACTTAGTTTCATGCTGACTCATTTTGTCCCTATGGTAGAGAATTATTTCCTAAACCTGCATCTATATCAAATGTAGGAAAATAAAAGACAGATTGGGGAAAAAAAAACCCCACATTTCAAGAAAAATGAGAGAAGTCATATGGGTTTAATATGCATACAAAAGATGTTGTGTTGAAAGAATCAAGGTTTCTATTTTTCAATTTGTACTTTTTCAATTTTGAATTTAAAATATTTACATATTTAGATCATGTTACTTTCTTATATCACAGTTCAGTAACAACAAAAATAGTTTGAATCCACTTCTGCATTTGATTTTCTTGTTTTATTCATCTATGTGAACCTGGCCTCCTCCCATAGGTATTTGGGATTGCACTCCTGGAACAGACCAGTACACAGGCAGTGAGCTCCCACCCCTGGAAGACTGAAAGCTGGTGAATGGCTCAATTGGAAACATTTGGGCTGTGGATCCTACTTTGGTCTAGAGCTGTGTTTGATCATCTCCAGCACTTGTGATTCTAGAACCCTGGAAGTCTCTGGATACCACCCATGCAGGACAAAACAACAAGTAGTGCAGTCCATTCTCAGTACTGGACCCCGCAACTGATTGGCTCAACAGGACAACATCCATTCTGCAAACACAGACATGCATACTAGTTTTAAACGCAGCTCAAAGCAATAGAGTTTTAGAAAATCTACTTAATGGAGCAAGAATCCCAAAACTAACTAGCTAGGCAACAAAGCAGGTGATGGACACTGGGCAAGCTGAAAAAAATTCCTCATGCTAGGATATGCTGAAACGTCCACAGGCAAGGCCTTCTCCCTGCTCCTAAGAATGCTCAGGTAAGATGCTTTCTTCCCCACTTGACTTCTAGTCTCTGGAGAGAGTTTGTAGCCCAGTTCATTTGCTTGGCTGCAGCATTGTTCAGTTCCACTCATTGGTCTTTCCTTTTATTTTGTGCTGAATTAGCCCCTCCTAAATGAGGGTACCAAAAAAGAAAAAGAAGCAGCAGCAGCAGCGAAAGGGGAAAGTTTGGGCACACACATACACCTATACAAGCATTCTTCAGCTTAAAGAAATCCCAGTAAGTGGAAAATTAATGATGCTGACAGTGACCATAAAAATTTACACAATCCAAAACAACGATTACAACTGTATAACTACGTATTTTCCACTGAGACACTGACAAGACACAACTATGAGAAATGAAAGTTATTGGAGACTAAAACCTTATGGGAGTTGAACGTTGCCTTTAAATTCCCTATAATCATACATTATTTTGTTACAATAAGCAAATAAAAGTTCAAGATGTCATAAAAAAAAACATTAGAAGGCAAAAATCATTTGTAACCAAGTAATAGTAAACTGTATTGTGAATCTTGAATAACTATGATGATCATTTTTAAAACACAAATTGAATAAGGACTTTATTTCTTTAGGCAGTTAGAAAATAGGAAGGCAGTGGATACAGCTGCAGCAGCAGTTAAGCACATCTGGTGAGGAGCTTTGGGCAAAGCCTATCACACAATTCAGCAAGGTTTTGTCCGCCAGCATAGACTGGTATATGCTGAAGGAATTTAAGTTCACCTTTTCCTTGTCTAAAGATGCCACTGAATGTTAACTACATTGCATGTGATTAAAGTGAGCATTCTCCAGATGATTTTTATAGGCCCAGACAAGCCTGACCATTTGATGAGCAAGAAAAAGCAAAAGAGGTGACAATCAAGTTTTGTCCTCCCCTGCCAGAGCTTATGGCTTGCAGTTGCCCTCTCACCACTCATAAATGCATGGGCAGCCCAGTCAGATGCAATATAAATAACTTACCTTGCACATTTTGCTTTGGATGAATGCTCATTAAATCTCTGTGACTCAGAATCATATGATTTTTACAAATGAAATAGAAATGGAAATTATCTAGATCAACACATTGGCTTAACACGTAAGATCTGAGGGCTTGACTGATTGATTTGTAAAAGGTCATGTATATTCTTAGCACCAAAGTCAGGAGTCTGGTCCTGTGTCTCTTTATTCAATTTCCAATGGAGCTTAGATATGTTATCACTATTTAATAATGACAGTGATCATCTCTGCAACACTGATTTTCATCAAACCTGGAAGTATCTTCTTAAATCCTCTTCTCATAATCTTTAGATAAAATAGTACAATATTTACATTTTAAAATCATTATTTGTTATATAATACATTAACTCCCTAGAATAGTATCAAATTATTTGGCATTTTGCAAAAACAGTTTAGATATTTCTTATAATACAGACAGAATCCTTGAAGAGGGCCTTTGCCTTTGCAAGTAAGTAATTCACTCCACACCCCCCAGAATCCACAATGCTCACATGAGTGACACCAATGATACATTAATTACATTATAAAAATTATGCCTGGGGCAACATTAGCCAGGGAAAATTTTAAATTAAGAGGTTATGCACACCTGGAAATTAATTTCTCATGCATGACTTTTCATTTGAAGCTCCATCAGGCAACTATCCTCAGTGAGTTTCTTGAAGTGCCCATGCCATGATTTCCCAAATAAACCACAACATCAACCACAGAAACCTCAATTTTTACACAATGAGCTTCTTCAGCCCTCCACGCCTCACCCCCACGCCCTTCCTTGTTATTTACTGCATTTTGCACATGTATTTTATTTCATGCCTTAATTAATCCAAGTCTTCCCTGCCCCCATTTCAGCAGTAACAAAAGAAGCTGTATCAAATCAATGAACTCAGAGCTGAGAAACAGGGCCCAGCCCCGAGAACCCTTTCGACCCACCAGGCATGGGCATGGGCTTGCCGAGTGTAACCTGAAGTCTTATAACAAACACTTTGTAGACCAGCCTGAAAGTACAATTGAGAACTGGTTTGTCTCCCAAGTCAATGCTAAAAACGAAAAGTCTGGTGTTGTTTACACTGGGGAAGAAAGAATGACAGACAGTAATCCTTCACTGAGGCTTACTGGGAAAAGGAAAGCAGAATACAAGTTCTGTTTTCACTTTCAAATTACAGAATTATGACAGGGAAGGAGGAAACGGGGAGGGAGGAGGCTGGGCGTCTAGGAGGGAGCAGACAAGCACGGTTTCGTGTGTTTGTCCTCTGGGCTCAGTTACACACATCTCACCATGGCTAAACTAAAAGGCCTGTGTTCCGCTGACAGATTGGCAGCAACCAATCTGTGGGGAACGTCAGCAACTCCGGGACTATAAGGGCCAACTCAGCTCTGAAAGGTAGCTGACAACATGCACGGGCCATTCCACCTTTCTTCCAGCAGCAAACTGAGTGATTTTTAAGGTAGACCCAGTTGGGCTGAGGCAGCAGTGTGTTCTTGATGTCCCTCAGTGGACAGTGGTTGATGTATTAAACCAAGGAAGCAACGAGAAAGAGAAAGAAGCACCAGGAATCCTCAATTCCGTTTTAGAGTGGCAACTCAGATTTGCCTAGCAGAACACGAATGTGTTAGGGGCGTAGCTCTCGTGCTCCAGAATGTATGTCCCATTGAGACTGCAACTCATGACAGGCCATGAGGCCTTGAGCCCCTAGCTTCCCCACCCACTCTTTCCAGAGACAAGGTTCCCACTTCTGTAGAACAAAATTGCTATGTTTCCTGGCCCTTGTCTTGGATGGTCCTCGTCACCTGAGTGAAAATAAGCTTGAGATGATACTTTACCCTACTCAGGGTACAGAGGCAGCAGATGCATTCTAAACCAAAGGGACATTGTGGCCAGTTCACTGAGTGTTTTCATGGGGATGTGGGTAGAGAACTCAAGGCCAAGACCTCTAGGCATTTCAACATGTTCAGTGTACAGAAAACTCCAAATAATAAGCAGCATGAAACGTCCCATAATACAAAAGTAAGGGGACACAAAATAAAAATTAAGCTGATTTCCAGAAAATACAGAGGAATCTCTCTATTCTAGAAAATAGATTCTTGCTCTCTCGTGGTGCGTGTGCACACAGATTGGTTTCTCCTTATTTCCTTTATATCTCATCTCTAGTATCTTTTGATTAATCTTCAGGAGTTTCAAATCTATAGTGACTTTTGCTTGTACCATTCTATGATCTCTACAGATATTCTGGGAACTCTTACTGAAATCCTATTTCTCTATGGCACAGGGAATCATCTCATATGGTGCACCTAATGGGCATGACACAGTTAACTAGCATACAGCATCCATGATTACAAGGAGTGTAGCTGGGCTCTGGTTTCACAGAATTCAGGATGTAGCTCCTGTTTATGCACACCGACCTGAGTGCCATGGTGATTTTTTGATTGACTTGAGGTGGGAGCTCCTCTTCAGGCGACATAGCATAACACCTGTCTACTTCAATCATGTGTGATTGTGTGAAGTTTCTTTGAAATACTTATAGCTAGTCCAATCTTCAAATGCTGTTTCCCTCCTACCCAATTTTAATCAGTGAACCTGCAAATATTTAACAAATTCATGGTCCATAATCAAAGAATCCTAAGTTCAAATCCCAGCCCGGCTATTCACCATGTCATCCTGGGAAAGGAAATTTCTTCACTGAGCATCAGCATTTTTCATTATAAAATGATAATTATAACACTTCCCTCACAGATACTTTTGTAAGGATTAAAATAAAGATTATAAGATGACATCCATAGTGCTCAGCACAAAGGAAGTAGTTGGTAGAAGTTGTTATTATTTTATATCATTTATAATTTTTAAATTTTATATTCATAAATATTATATATGTATATACATATCATATAAATTACATAGAATATATAAGTATATGTAAATGTAATTTCTATATACTTATAAATGTTACATTCTATATAATAGACATTATTTTCCAGGTGCTAAGTAAAATTAATGGATAAAAAAGGCATACCCTCTTCCTTTCTAAGGAAAGAAGTTCTATATACATGAAAAAAATGATCTATATGGTTCATACCAAGCATTGCAGACTTTAGGATTTTAGAGGCAAAGGTGAGCTTGGACCTTTGATTTCCCCCTTAAAGAATGGAAGTTTAAAAGCCAGCCTCAGCAACAATGAGGCGCTAAGCAACTCAGTGAGACCCTGTCTCTAAATAAAACACAAAATAGGGCTGGGAATGTGGCTCAGTGGTCAAGTACCCCTGAGTGCAATCCCCAATACCAAAAAACAAAAAAGAGTAGATGTTTATGATAGTTACAACTTAGCTGTCAATCATGTAACAAATAAGAATGGCATTGCTCTACTGGGTGTGTTTCTCAAGAGGAAGAAATCAAAAGTGTGGAGACTCAGGGTCCAAGTGCCCAGGAGTGTTTCTACAACCCAGAGGCCTGCAGTGTTGTGGCTCTGGGGACTACTCCAGGACTACATACACGCTTTCCCACTGCCACAAAAACAAACAAAAAAATCAACAGGCTCCTCCCTCCTGGAAATGTAGCATAATTCCTTTCCCACTGAGTATGGGCTGGACTAATGACTCACTTTTAACAATAGAATGTGAAAAGTAAGAAATCATAGCTGTAGACAGAAGAAACCTGGTAGACACCACTTCAGCCAAGGATAAGGTTACCCTCAGCAGAGGTAATCCTGCCAACATCATGTGCCCTGACTATGAGGCAACAAGAGAGGAAGGAGGCATTTGCCTCCACGGCATACTTCCAAAATCCACCACTCCACTCTAATCATGAGAAAACAACTGACAATCCCAATTCAAATCCAGTCTACAAAACACCTGTGGAGTACTCTTCAAAGGTAACAGGGTCACTAAGGTTTGGATATAAGGTGTCCCCCAAAAGTTCCTGTGTTAATTCAGGAATATTCAGAGGCAAAATGTTTAGAGTCTGAGAGCTATAATCTAATCAGCCCATCTTAGTTTGAATGGACCAACCATGTGGTAATTCTAGAAAGTTGGGGCATGGCTGGAGGAGGTGGGTTACTGGGGGTGTGCCCTAGAAGGGTTCATCTTTCCTACAGCCCAGCCCCTTCCTCTCTTTCTCCACTTCCTGGCTGCCATTTGCAGAACAGCATCTGTCCACCATGCCATTCTGCCTCACCTCAGGCTCAGAGCAATGGAGTCAGCTGACCATGGACTGAACCTCTGAAACCATGAGCCAAAATAAACTTTCCTTCCTCTAAGTTGTTTTTGTCAAGTATCTTGTTCACGGTGATAAAAAGCTGATGAACAACACAAAGGTCATGAAAAACAAGAGAAGATGGAGAAATGTCACATACCAGAGAGGACATTAGACCATAATGACTAAATGCAATATGGCAAACTGGATTACTCCTAGAGCAGAAACCAGGTCTTTAGTAGAAAACTAATGGGAACTGAACATAATGGTACTGTACCAATGTTAACTGCATGTGCAGAGTGTTAACTTCAGGGGAAGCTAAGCAAAGACATATCAAGCTCTACATTATCCTTATAAGTCTGTAATCTAAGTATTTCAAAATAAAATGGCATAAAATCAAGCAATCAATAAATGTTGAAGAGAAAAGTAAAATTTTATGAGGCACAAATAAAACACTGTCATTTTTTTATAGACTAATACAAAAAATTATTAATTTTCCCTCACAGAGTTTTTATATACATGAGTGTAGATTACATATAAATTATATCATCATTAGTAAAAGTATATATAGATGTATGTATACACACATAATTTTGTTATATAATTTATATATTATATAATATATAGTATATATTCATAATCACATTTTACATTTTTATATTATACATATATATTATTATATATGCATTTCCATACACACAAATATGAACACAGCACCCCAATTTATGATATCACAAATTTTTTTAGTCTACCGCCAGGGAGGCCTGGACCTGGAACACCTGCAGGTCGGTGTCTGCTATGGCTCTCTATCCACCAACATGAAGCCCCACCCAAACCACCTCCATCTTGGGACACTGCAGCCACTGACATAACCCTTCCCACGTGGTAATCTACACTATGGAAAATGGACAGGGACAGCTGCCTGTTGCAGCACTGTGTGCCCCCAACAAGCAGGCCACCCACGCCAGTGCACAGCCCATCCTTTCAGCCCCACTTCTGAAAGCAGTTGCGTCCAGCTTGGGGCACCTCCAATGACATCTGAGGTTAACTCCTACACCATCTTTAGTTGGGGCAGCTTCTATTTAAGGACATCAACTAGGACCCCGAAGCCCAATATCAAGGTACCTACAGATTCGATGCTACTGCCGACACCAACTAAGGACATGGCCACTTTAATCAAGGGACAACAACCAAGACCTGGAAGATTGTCACCAAACTCTGTGCATGACTGGATGCTCCAGAGGTATCCCAACTAAGTGTGCTAACAGACACCATCCTGTTTCAGAGGCAACAGGAAGCCTTGCATGGGTTCACCTCTCTTTTCTTCTCTCTCTTTTTTTTTCCTAACAGCCAACTTCTTTTGATTCCCCTTTCACTAGTCCTATAATCTAACACCTCGATATCCTAACACCCTACATCATAAAAATCGTATCCTAAATGACCTTCCCCCTAGTCTATGTAATGCAAAGCATGGCTCTCTGTCCACGATTAGAAACTGTAAAATCTTATGCTAACCTACTGGATGTATGGTAGAAGATAACTGAATTCAACATTTCTGTTTTATAGCAACAAAACTATAAATTTCTAAATAGGAGCTAATTGATTTATGGCTGCACATTGGTTGCATTGGATGCTGTAAACATTGATCTACCCCTTAAGGGTGAGGTATTGGTAATTTGTAGGGACACTTCAAGATTTCAGGGTAGAAACTGCAATATTGCAGACCCTCATCACAAGAGAGGAAGACACATAGACAACATGAAAAAAACAAGGGAGTAAAGTGCCCCAAACAAACCAAGATACTACAATAATAGAATCCATTAAGAGGAAATGTCAGAGAAAGAGTTCAGAGTGTACATAATTAAAATGATCTGTGAATTAAAGAATGACCTAAGTGAACAAATACTGGCAAAAATGGATCACTCCAACAAAGACATAGGGGAGCAAATACAGGTAGCAAAAGATTACTTCAAGAAAGAGAAAGACATTCTGAAAAAAAAAAAACAAACAGAAGTTCTTGAATTGAAGGAAACAATAAACCAAATAAAAAACACAATAGAAAGCATCACCAACAGACTAGATCACTTGGAAGACAGAACCTCAGACAATAAAGTCAAAATATACAATCTCGAAAATCAAGTTGACCACACAGTGAAGATGGTAAGTAACTGCAAACAGAACATCCAAGAATTATGGGATAACATCAAAAGACCAAATCTAAGATTTGTCAGATAGAGGAAGGCACAGAGATTCAAACCAAAAGAATGCACAATTTCTTCAATGAAATAATATCAGAAAATTTCCTAAACATGAAGAATGAATTGGAAAATCAAATACAAGAGGCTTATAGGACACCAAATGTACAACATGACAGCAGATCTACACCAAGGCACATTATAATGAAAAGTCCTAGCATACAGAATAAGGATAGAATGTTAAAGGCTGCAAGAGAGAGCAATCATATTACATAGCCAAACTGTGGAACCAACTCAGATGCCCTTCAATGGATGATTGGATAAATAAACTGTGGTATATATACACAATGGAATATCACTCAGCAATAAAAGAATAAAATTATGGCATTTGCAGGTAAATGGATGGAGTTGGAGAATATAATGCAAAGCAAAGTAAGCCAATCCCCCAAAACAAAAGGCCCAATGTTCTCTTTGATAAATGGATGCTGATCCATAATGGGGGGGGCATGGGAATAATGGAGGAACTTTGGTCAAAAGGGAGGCAGGAGAGAAGAGGGGACATGGGGGCAGGAAAGATGGTGAAATGAGATGGACATCATTGCCCTAGGTACATGTATGACTGCACATATGATGTGACCCTACTTTGTGTACAACCAGAGATGTGAAAAATTGTGCCTCATTTGTGTCCCGTGAATCAATGAGCATTCTGCTATCATGCATAACTGATTAGAACAAATAAAAAATAAATATCAATTTTAAAAAAAAATTTTTTAAAACTCAGAATGTAATTTCTCAAAAACCAAAGGCATAACTGCCAATTATGTTACCATGCCAACTCACAGTCTATGTAATGCAAAGCATGGCTAAAATGGGATAAATGAAAGTCGTGGGTCCCATGTCTTTTGAAGCCCACAAAGCAAGGCAGAGTAGCACAGAGGAAAAAATGCAGACTGTGGGATCAGAGAAAACTGCATTCAAATCCCACTTCTGCTAATTATTATTCAGTCTTGAATAAGTCATTTAACCCTCCTCAATCTGTGTTTCCTCATCTATAAATGATTGGTGATAACTATATCCCAAAATTTTTTATTTAATTTTAATTTTTAAAATTAAGTCACTGCTTAGAAAGCACATTGTTGACAAAATTTTGACAGGCACAAAACAAAACCCATGCCTTCCTGAGTCACGCAGGTCCAAAGAATGATGGTAATGAAGTAGGCTGGGGCAAGATGTTTGCTGAACTGGGTGTTTTAGCTTGACTTTTTTTTGCTTCCAGGACCAAAAGATATGACAAGAACAATTTTAGAGGGGGAAAAGTTTATTTAGTGTTCATGGTTTCAGAGGTCTCAATTCATAAATGGCTGGCTTCATTGTCCTGGGCCCAACATGAGGCAGAACATCATGGTGGACGAGTATAGTGAAGGAAGGCAGCTGATGACATGGCCATCAGGAAGCAGAGAGAGAGACTGCTCCCCTCACCAGGTACAAAATATATACCCCAAAGGCACGTCCCCAAAGACCAACCTCTTCAAACCATACCCTACCTGCCTATAGTTACCACTCGGTTAATTCCTATCAGGGGATTAATGCACTGATTGGGTTAAGACTCTCATAACCCAATTATTTCACCTCTGAATTTCCTTGCATTGTCTTACACATGAGATTTTGGGGGACACCTAATATATAAAATATAACACTGTGTTTGGGGTCATCAACCAGTGAGAGTTATCCTGAACCACTTAAAAGACCTTATACAAATCCACATTGCTTACTTTACTTTGTGTTTTAGCTGCTCAGTTATCCAGGATTATGTAACAAATCACCCTAAAAGTTAGTGACTTAAAAAAAAAAAAGATTTATTTTACTTTTAAATCTGCAGATTGGGTGGGGGCCAGTGAAGACTGTTTGTCTCTGCTTCACGTGGTCTCATTAGGAGCAACTCAAAATCAGGGGTTATCTCCTCAGTTCATTCGAACATCTGGGGCCGGACAACAGCTGCTGGCTAAGATCTCAGCTGGAACCCTCAGCTGCAATGCTCACCAGGGGCCTCCCATACATCAAGGGCTTCCTCACACCACGGTGGCTGGATTTTAAGGGCAAGCATGCCAAGAGAGCAAGATGGAACATATACCTTCTACAACTTAGCATTAGAAGTCATGTAGCATGGGGTAGGGGCATAGGCTAGTGGTAAAGTGCTTACCTAGCATGCATGAGGTACAGGATTTGACTCCCAGTACCAAGGTGGTGGTGGGGAGTCATACAGCAGCTCTTTCACCATATTCTATCCATCAAGACAGTGGCAAAGGTCCACATATACTCAAGGGGAGGGAAAGTAACACTCCTGGCTGAGGATTAAGGTCTTCAAAGAGTATGAGAGACTGCAGATAACTGCTGTGGCCACTTCTGGAAAAATCATTCGGCCACATCTTAAGAATGATGGACATTTAGGTTAGCAAAATTAAGAGGATGAAGACTCGGGCATTTTCACATAATCTAGAACAGAGAGCTGAACCACACTGAGACCTGTGGCACTAGGACTGTTACCTGACCAAGTTCACCTTCACCACAGTTCATGTCACATGCCTTCTGTATTTGTCTCTAGACACTTAACCACATTCTTCAGCTTCTGTTGGAAGACATTTCTCTCATTCATTAGTTTACATGAGGGCTAAAATTTTGCCCTGGGCCCTTCTTTTTAAATGGCTCACTGATAGCAACCCAACACTGTTAGGAGGCTCTGTCAGTGCCTTTCTTGTGGCCTCGCAGCCCCAAGGGCTTCCACGCTGCCTGCCTTTTTTTCTTGCTAACTCGTAGCTCTGTACACCTGTGTTATCTCCAGTGCTTGGTTCTCCTCTGCCCATAGTGAGTGCATGTGAATTAATACTTCCAGAGAGTGGTGTTTAACAATAATCAAACCCAACTGACAAAAAAGACTTTAGCTCCCCTTGTCCCTTAGCATGGGACCAGACAGACACATCCCACACTGGGTGCCAGAGTCCAATATCTGGATTAGCCCTAGTTCCCAAGTGGTCACTATCTTGATGAGTTATGCTCAAATTAAACCTGTTGAGAAACAGAATGATCCACCCAGCCTTGGTCATATTCCTCATCCAGTCTTCTGTAATCAGGGGAATGAATCATGGAATAGCTTTTCAGACCTCCCAGTCATCAGGGGCTATAGGGAGCATTTCCTAGAGGAAAGACTAAGTACCTAAAGACACTCAAAGACATGGCCACCAAGGTCACCATGGTACCATTCTCACATGCATTCAGAGTTCCTTTTATACCCAGACAGTGCTACCCAAATCTTTTCAAAGAAGTCTCCAAACTAAAACCAGAATGCTCATATCTGAAATCCAGCCTTCACTGTAAGTATAAAGTAAGGCCCTTTATAACTTCCAGAAATAGTGTGCTACCCATGCTTAGGACCTACCTGCTAGACACCTTACATGCAATCTCTCCTTTTATCCTCATGCAATTTGAAAAGGGAAGACATATAAGAAAAGGTCTTTAAATTAGACAAATTTTAAAATTTAGCCAATGCATTTAAGCATGGTACAATATTATTTCAGACACTAACCTCATTATAGGTTACTAAAAAGATTCACCATTATTTGAAAGGTCTTTTAAAAATACAATTGATCTCATAGACAATGTTATCTGGAAAGTTGTATGTGTTTGGTATTAACTACTTTGTTGCAAAAATTTACTTTTGGATAACAGTAAAGAAACTCCTTGTGGGCTCCTAACTCTTTAGAAGTGGTTACATTGATAATTTCCCCTCAAAATATGTTTTATTATTAAAAGTTAAATTCTCAATCCAGGCATGGTGCACACCTGTAATCCCAGCACTATGGGAGGCTGAGACAGGAGAATCGCGAGTTTAAAGCCAGCCTCAACAGTGGTGAAGTGCTAAGCAACTCAGTGAGACCCTGGCTCTACATAAAACACACAATAGGGCTGGGGATGTGGCTCGGTGGTCAAGTACCCCTGAGTTCATTCCCTGATAATAAAAAAAAAAAAGTTAAGTTCACAAAACAGAACTTAAAACTCCAAATTACACTAGTTTCTGCAGCCTCCACTCCCTGCCAATTAGATCTACCAGATGAGATCTGAGAAACTTCCTCAAAGTTTCTCTCAGTTAAGTCCTGAGGTCCCCAATATGAACCACTTTGTCAGCCACAATTCCTACTGGCCCCAATTCTTCCACTCCTTTCCAACTGCACTTGAAGGAGCTTCCCTTATGTCATGTGGATGGGTCCACATTGAACAGTGATGCTTGAAGCAGTCACAGAGCGGCTGCTTCCCCGCAAGCCAGGACAGCACTGACTCCTGGCAGACTTGAGGAGACTGGCCTCTCTCACCTTGTTGTGCTCTACCTTCTGACCTCAGGCCACAACAGCATAAGCTAAACCCAGCCCTTCCTATGATTTCAATTTCTTCTCTCCCATGCTATCAAAAAAGGCTCAACTCTCAACCAAGGAGTCAGATAGGTAGCATAAAACATATGAGGTTCTTTGTCCAACATTTCTCCCTCTACACAAATAATGTTGGCTTTATGCACATTTGTTAAGGCAAACAGGAGCAGGGTTGAGTATATAGACAAGGGTCATAAGGATGATTTTCTCTATCAATGTCTTGTCCCACTTTTCCAGATTTCTCACATCAGAAGCAATAGGATGTTATGACCAAGGGTACCGGAATATATCTAAGCAATGCTCTCTGTGCCACTGGGCTGGACTTCCCATAGCACAGCAGACCATGAGACAACCCAAGAGGGACTCTAGTGAAGTACCTGGAAGCAAAGAAAGCTGAAGAAATGCTCCAAATACATGGTTAAGGCCCAGCTGAAAATAATAGGACAAGACTGAAGATGCCTGGGATTGAAATAGCAGCTCTGCCTGGTGGGTGACAATCATATTTAAGAAACAGAATTGCAAGTGACACCAGGTTCTGCAGATAGTAACTGCCATTTCATATTGAAAAGTAACCTCTACATGCACACAGCTTGGGAGCACAGATGTACCTTCAAGAAGCACACTGTGGCTTACCTCTCACACAGAAAAACCCACTAATTATCACCTTTGAAAATATGTGCAAGAACATTTTTTGAACAATCTTTCATTTTCTCAAGGGCATATTATACATTGAGTGGACACTTTACACCTTTGTTACATTCCCCCTCATGTCCCTGCCATCCTAGTTAATTAGGTGTCCATGGTTATGAATATGGGATATGAACCTATATTGGCTCTCAGCTTTTTTCAAAACTAGTTTTTATGCTAATATAAATTGAGTACTTTGTGCCAACCCTCTTTAGTGTGCTACATATTTCACCTAAACTATCTCACTTAATCCCTTTAAAAACTTTATGAGGCAGGTCATAGAAATCTGGGTTCAGAAAGGTTAGCAAGTTGCCCAATGTATTAATCCTAGGCACAACAGAGACAGGAGTCAAATCCCAGCAAGCTGACTGCAGATGCATCACACGTGTTAGACTCCAGTATATGGCCTCTAGTTTTGTATCTAACTGATTCTGTTCTAGTCACTTCTTCTGACTTGGGCAGTGGTAGCATCAATAGGTGTCTTTTTATGAGGTCCATGTCCAGGAACATAATAATCTGTCCTGTAAATGAGTAGTGATTTTTTTGACATCTCCCAAATGAACTAGAATGTTGGCAGGGTTGAAGAGTGGTTGGCAACATCATTGGGCTCCAGTGGGTTTTAAAGTGAACAGAAAAACATTTGGAGAAGACCTGGTAAGTATGATCTATTCAGTTTGTGCCTTCTCACAACTCACTTGTGTTGTGGCAGAAACCTCTGCAGAATCAGATGACATTTCCAAAATGCTGGTAACAACCTCTTGCCATTTGCGCAGCAGGGCAAAGCCATGCAATGCAGAACACGATCATTGTGCCCACTATGGCAAGGACCACTGTCCATTGCTCACTTCTCATTTTCTTCCTCCTACACAGGAGCAGAGCCACTGGAGGAGGAGGGAAGGGAGCCCACATCCCTTATTTATGTGTGTGCTGAGTATTCTACTTACATACCTTATGGAGGCTTCGCAAGAAGCTTCTGTAGCTGATACTTCCCTCTGTTTTACAAGTGGAAAAAGAGAGATTTCAAGAAGTTAAATATTGTGTTGAAGTTGCGCAATTAGTATCTAATTAGTGCCAAATTGGCATAAGAACCCAAGTACACTGTTCTTCCCAGTGATGAGGCAAGTTGTCAGACTTTTCTTACTTTGGTCTGTATGTAGTCAGGAACACTTCTGGGTACACAAGACATATCATAAATATGCCATATGTAAACAGTAGGTCTGATTTAAGAACCAATTGAAAACGAGAGGGAGAGAGAACCTAAGAGATGGGGAAACACTTCTCCTGTCACCTCTCTGCCCCAAATGTTGTTTTCTTAGCTTTGACAACAACAAAACAGATTTACACCTAGTGTTGTCTGGGCTCTAAACACATTCCAACATAAATCATATGGACAAAATCATCCTTTTTGTAGCCTGAGAATATGCTGTCTGTGCAACTAGCATCTCCTCCATTTTACCTCTCCCTCATGCCCACCTCTGACCCCAGAAATTAAGTCTGCAGACCTCTTACAGAGGCACCGCCGTTGCCTGGGAAATCTGGCAAAGAAAACAGTTGTTTCACACTGGTCTGGAGGTGTAAAGTTTGAATGAGATCTTATATTTTAAAAATTGATTTTGTATACTCCTTGGACCAACTTCCTGGGATTAGAAGTTTCTTTAACACTTCATGTTTTCTTCAGGCTTCTCAGATATCAGCAAAAAAACCAGAAAATGGAGACCATGGCAGAACAAAACCATAATTCAGAAGTTGGGTAATAGGTGAAAGATGCTAATCCCAGTTGAGAGGAGTTCATAAAAATGAATCCTGGCCCCCTTTGGGTAGCAGGAGTACTGCACCATGAATATTTATGGTGGAATATGGGAAGTGCTGGGAAACAAACCCAGCAGGGGCCAATCTACTCCAACAGCTGGGGATCGTTTGGGTGTTAAAATGAAGTTTTAAGGGACACCATTCAGATAAAAATCATATTTGAAAAGAATTATGCCTGTGTTCCAAATATCATCGAGTGTAGAGCAATTTTGAATTTTATATGCTTTGCAAACATCTGCTTGCTTTTAAACTTTACTCATCTTGTACCATAAAGTTGGATTTAGTTTCAAAAATCTCCCGTATTTTTATGATGGGATGACCCAGCTAAAGGGGTTTATGAAACTGTTCAAAAGAAAAATATTGAATATACTGATATGTATATGTCATGAGCTGACTTTTCAAACAGCATTAATTTTAAAGGGGTGATATGGATAAGGGTTAAGTGCACAGATTCTGCAGCCAGACTCCCTGAACCCAGGTCCCAGCTCCACAGCTCCCTACAGACTGTGTGGCCTTGAGCACCTTACCTAACTTCTCTGTGTTTTAGTTGTCCAGTCTATAAAAATTAGGCCATAACAGTTCCTTCTTCCATGATACTTACAAAGATTAACTGAGTTTCTGATGCATAATAAGCACTGTGATTATATTAGCTTTTATCAGTGTTATTAAAATTATTCTCATTTAATTGGAATGCTTAGGTAAAGGGTGTACAGTGGGAATCGTATACTTACCACGAAAGTTTTAAAATAATTAAAAGATAAAATGAGCATAGTACCTAGGCAAATGCTATGTGCAGAGGTATTTAACTGGAATTACTAGTTAGCCAAAACCCACTTTAGAAAAAGAAGCAAACAAAGGAGAAAACTCACTCTCATCATGACTCTTGTCATTGGGTGTTCTCAGAATGAATTTGACCTTTCTCCAACAAAAGGAAGCAGTTTCCACCAACTAAATCAAAACCATCATTAATGGTTTAATGCCACGTCCATACTTTTATTTCTCATGCTGACAATGTACTGCGTGTTACCCTAGGGGGTTATTAGTATGGTAGAGATTGAGTGGCATTTCTTCTCACTCTAGGAGACACAAAATTTTCTCTTGCTTTCAGATCCTAATTTTGTTGTTTATATCTCATGCGTTTATCGAAAAAGAAAGAAAGAAAGAAAGAAAGGAAGAAAGCAAGCCACTGATGGCTCCATTTAACTGAGATCTGATTATAGAATTATTATTGTTAGTGTAGTTTAACTGCTGAGTTCAGTGCTGTAAAATTTCCCAATGGTGTGTGCATGATTAATAATCTCCACGTACCCCTCTTCAGGAAACACCCAAAAGGAGGCTCACCAGTGTTTGAAATCCAGATTGCTGCAGGAATGAAGAATTCTGCTTTGGCCAGAGAGAAAATAACTCTCTCCCAACAGTCCATTTGCTTTACAGCCAGAGCAAAAATGCAAATACAATCATGTCATTTTATTGCCTAAACCTCTTTAATAACTGCCAAATTCCCTTAGGATGAAGACCAAAACCCCTCACAGGAGTTTGTGTTGTACGACCCCAGACTAGCCTCCAGTCCCAGACCCCAAATCTTCCACATCAGAGCTGCACCGCCATTCACTTGGTTTCTTGCGTGTGCCAAGCTCCCAGGTGACCAACCTCCATGCCTGGGAGACCCAGGATCTGGGGCCGCTTCAAACAGATACTCTCTAAATACTTGTTCTATATATAAATATATATATATATATATATATATATATATATACACACACACACTAATGACAGGGCTCGAACGTAATTTTCTGTCATGAAAGATTGTTTACATAAACAGTCTTATATACACCTTACTTCACCTGGGTAAAGCAAAATCAATATTCAGAAAGGTATGACCTCTCTTCTTTTGTTCTCTAGCTTTTGTCTCTGTGGCTTTGTCAATTATTAAACAAGACAAATTCTTAAAGGTGAGGTGGGGACTCCAAGAGTTTTACATTTTGATCACAAAAACTGTCACTTCTTCTACACTATGTGCTAGTATCACACTGTCATTGTGCATGAGGTGGTTTGGGAATTCAGGTGAATGCCTCTGCCAGGTCTAAATATATAGTTGTACCAAGTAGTCTTTGGAAGTACACATTAAAAGCACTGAAGATAAACAGACCAGTGGTGGTTTTATTTTATTTTATTTTTACTCAGAAGTGCTGCCAGCTTCTGTAAACGCATACTCTACTCACCTGTCTCCAGGAAGGCAAGCCATCCTGTGCCCAAAGCCAAGAGGCAGGTGCTGCCTCTCATCTAGTCTGGAAATGTTTGGGCAATCCTGCAGGTAGGTGCCCTGATAGCCTGTCCAGCTGTCTGCTCCATAATCCAGCCCTGCTTCTACCAGGGCACACTCTTCTACCTCATCTTCTGAATAACTTCTTAGTTTTCAAATCTAAGCCTAAATGTCAACTCCTTCAAGAGAAAGCCACTGACCCTGAAGACCAAGTCAGATCATCACGTGACTATATTTTGTTGATGGTTATTTTTATGCTCTCACGTCTCTCAAGTTAGGATGTGACTTTCTAACTATAGGATCTTCCAGCCTCATTGGTCAGGTGGGTGCCCTGACATGGTTGCCACTCCACACGTATGTGAATGTAGGTGTTGGCCCTTTCACAGCAAAGCCCTTCCTTTTTTGGTTAACTAGTCATTTGCAAGCCATTTGAGGAAAGAATATTAGTCCTTCTTGATGTTTGAAAAGCACTGTAGTTAAAATTGGTAAAATCAAGATGGTACCAGCATTTAAACCCTGAGAACTGGTGTCAGCGCTGGGAAGGAAACCTCACACTCACAGAGGATAATGGAGCACTCTTAGGAATTGCTGCTCCCTGAAAATCCTGATGGCCAGATGATGATAGTGTATAGAAAACTGCAGATATGGATGACACTCAGTCAAAAAGTGATTCAAAAGAATACAGCTTTCAACATGAAAATGCTTTTAGGAATGTCCTATTTTACATTTTCCTTTCTATGTATGCATACGGTGATTTATTATTTTAAAAACTGGTACAATAATTTGAAAATGAACTCTTTCCATAAGTCTGAAACAAAATGTGTCAATACTAAGAATACATAGAGCTGTACCTTAATTAGAAGTGTTTTTACCTTTCTTAGCAGTATATCCTGCACTTCATAACAACATTTTGGTTAATTGAAGACCATATATAAGGTAACAGTCCCATCGGGTTACATGTTCTGGTGAGATTGCAGCCTTCTTACTTTGTGTAAGAATACTTCATAGCCAGATATGGTGGTATGCCTATAACCCCAGCAGCTCAAGAGGCTGAGGTAGGAGGATCACAAGTTCAAAGCCAGTCTCAGCAACTTAGTGAGACCCTTTCTCAAAGTAAAAGGGCTGGGATGTGGGTGGCACCCCTGTGTTCAATTCCCAGTACCAAAAAAAAAAAAATACTACTTTATGATGTTCACATAGTTTCATGACTAAAACGCCTGATGATGCCTTTCTCAGAATGCATCCCTGTCATTAAAGGTTGCGTGATTGTTATTATAGTTTAGACATGAGATGCCTCTCAAAAGTTCATGTGTGAGACAATGCAGGAATTTCAGAGGTGAAATGATTTGGTCATAAGAGCCTTAACCTAATCAGTGGACTGCTCCACTAATACGGATTGACTGGGCAGTAACTGTAGACAGGTAAGTGTGGCTGGAGGAGGTAGGTTACAGGGGACTGCTTTTCTCCTGCATGCCCTTCTGCCATGATGTTTTGCCTCACCTTGGGCTCAGAGCTGTGAAGTAGGCCATCTATGGACTGAGACCTCTGAAACCATGAGCCAAAAATAAACTTCCTCTGTATTGTCAGGTTCTTTGGTCAAAGTGTTGCAAAGCTGACTAAAGCAACTGTGTATAAAATAGTGATGTGATTTTACTAGCAAGCAAGTTTTGTGAAATACACTATACATTTTTACAGTTGCTTGGGATTTTCATTCATTACAATTTATCAAAACCGTAATTCTATGTATGTAATTATTTGTTTAATATTTACTTTTCAGCTTCTCTATCAATATGTAGTGATACCTAGAATAAAGCAAGCAAGCACTCAAAAAATATTTTCAGTGAATAACTTGAATTTATACATTAATGAATGATGGAACAAAGTACACTTTGACCTTTGTTCCTGGGCATGCAAACATCTGCTGGGATCTTGCAGATCCACTTGCTGACCTCTGGTGCAAGAAAGTCCAAACTAAATATAAACTGCAAATGTGTATTTCTTGATGGAGCATAGTCTTTCTTTAAAAAATAAAATTTAATGTCTCTAAAGTGGGGCATCATTCCTCCAATTCAGAATCTCTATCACATTTATCCCTTTATATCTACATTATTTAATTGCCTCTTGAAGTTTAAGATATCTACTCTGTGTTTTTATATTAATACACAATAATCACATTCTTCATATGGTCGGAATGATGGCTATTGATTTGTGGGAGAAGCCTCACCCAGGCCAGAGGTGTATCCATGAAATACTTTTTATTAGAAAATTTTTGGAATCTCAGACTCACCAGGTTGCCCAATTGTTGAACTAAAAGCTTGAACCACCCTTGGCCTGCAGCCTGCAGCATGTCAGCGCTAATGCTTGCAGCTGACTACAGGTGGCAGTGGTCCTTCACTATTGCAAAAAGCCCAAAATGCCAATGCTTCAAGGCCTCCCAATCGTGGGCCGTGGGCTGGGAGATGATATCTGCATGGGGCAGTCGTGTCTGTCTTTATCGCTCCATCTCATTTGTTGTTGCCTGTGTGCAGTATTTAAACAAGCAAGCGACTCAGGCCCTGCATGGTCATACAATGTGCTTACATTGCTGAAATATAATGGCAGTTTGCAACTGAAAAGATATTTTTTCCCATGTGGTTTATACCAAGTACCTTTACCAGTCGCTCTCCTCAAATAAGAGAGCAGAAAGGAAAAGCTGATTTTGTTGTTCATTTTATCCTTTCCCTAGTTTCATCTTTCTTTTAGTATCATTCAAATGTATCTATGTATCTCAACTTGAGTTCTCAGTATAAAGAATTGCAAAAATTAGGACATTTTCAAGAAAACATTGTGTTTTCTTAGGAGTTTTACATTTTTAACATCACTCAAAGTTCAGATTTAAGGTGGATGAAATTAAACAATATTTTAGCTCTAGCCAAATTTTATAGATAACTTAGCTTTGGTTCATGTACACTCTAAAAACAGGAATTCTATGCTTTTTCTTTCTCTATTTAAATCTAGGTCGAATGTGTTCTGTTTGTAACTCAGTTGCAAAAGTACTCAGGTTTTCTTAAGAGCAGTCCCATGGTGTTAATGTTCCTTAATGGCACATGACAGTGTTTCAAATGCTTTTCTGTTCAACCATGGTATCACCTACAGCAAGGACTAAGTCACAGCAGATCATTTGCAATGTAATAACTTCTCCAGGGGAAAGTTATCCCCACTGCATATATGACCATCACCAAGGGTATTTGTTGATGGTGCTTGAATAAAATCCTTCCTTGCAAGAGCAAAAAACACATGTGGTTATAAAAGCAATACTTGTGTGCACAGAGTCACCAACTCATTCCTTTTCAAGCAATGTCCTTAAGAAATTCTTCAGTATAGACTTTTAAAAAGTATGTATTATTGAATAAATGGAACCTGTCTTAAACAGGCCACTTGAAGTGAAAAACCACCTGCAAAATTGTTCCTGTATTTCTTGATCAGGTGAAGCATGCTAAAGAAAAATGGCCCCACTTAGACTTTAAAATAAAGGGAAAGAAAAAGTTGATAAATAATAAATGTTAACAATTTTCTCTTTCTCTAATATGAGAGATTTATTTTCCCTTCAATTTCACTCGAAAGTAAAACGACCAGTGTGTGGCTTTTCCTGCTTTGGCTAAGTGGGCTTCTCCACCACAGCTGCACACATTTGGGCCTGAACCCCACTTCAGACTGACTGCACACCACCATGACACCAGCGAGGAATGCTGTGTGGGGGACCCCTCTCCCCTCTCTTCAAGTTCCTTCCCATTGTTTGTTTCTTCATTTAACTCCCACACTTACCCATCCTGCTCAACACCAGTGGACTACCTGTTCGCCCACCTGCCATTGATTCAAAATGTAGATTGCAGCTATTTGAAGAAGGTATTGGACACAGGGAATGATGCAATATCAAGAAGGTTTTGTAACATAGAAACTTCCACACTGCTAGTGTTAGGTTTAAACATCAGCAGGGGAGCAACACCCATAACCGCACTGTGTGGAGAGGCTGGGAAGGTACTAATTTCCTTGAACTTTTTGGGAACAGATCTTTCACCAGCCCAATATCATTCTCTCAGGGATCCCAACTAGGCAAACAAGAACTCATGAACCTAAAAGCAATACATATTTGGAGTTTTCTGTACACTGAATTTGTTGAGATATCTAGAGATCTTGACCTTGACTTCTTTACCCAGGTCCTCATACAAATACCCAGTTAACTGGCCACACTGTCCCTTTAGGTTAAGATGCATCTGCTGCTTTACAATCATTCTCTCAATGAATTCTGAGAACACTGTGAAAAAAGTTTTATTAGTCCCACTTCACAGATGGCACATTTAAGATTCAGAGAAGTTTGCTAATTCACTTGCTAAGTCATCCATATTATTCTCTGCCACTTGTTAACCTAGGTCTATTGACTTCTGAGTTCTGGAATTTTTCACTGTCCCACATCAAATATCCCCTTTTTCTGCTTAATTGTTCCAAATCAATGTTTAATAATACCTACTTGGGAAATGATTATCCCAGTAGCTATAAGAATGAAATTATGAAATTTATTCCCTCCATTATTCTTCAAAGGACCTTGAGGGTAGGTAGGAACTTGAAATCAACTATGGCTTTGGATATGGCAATTACTTTTATAATAAATATTATTTCCCCTGAATTCAGAGATAAGCATCCTTGACTTTACTAGAAAAGGGGGTCCTTTTCAAATTATAATGATTGATTTCAGTATCAATGATACAAGTCATATAAATTCAACCCCTACATTCTTAAATAATCATAGATATTTAAGAGTCAGTCTATACCTGTCACCAAAGTCCATCTATTTCTGAGATCACTTTATCTTGGCCAGCGTCTGTAGCCAACAGCAATATTTTCCCCAAAAGAATTTTTAGAATGTGCCGCAGTGCGGCAAAGCCTGAGATTCTTTTGGCTTCCATGTCCCAACTGATCAATGTAGAATTTCAAAGAGATATGGAGAAGAAATGTGGAATTACAAAGAGCATAAGCTTTTCTGCTGAGAGCTCTGGACAACCAAGCTACCAGGATTCACGCCTGCTGAGTATAAAGCAGACTCCCTGACTTTCAAAGAGAATTTTAGATTGACAGCTTTCAAGGGAATGGGTATATATGTTAGTCTCTTAGATACAGCAATTAAACCAGAAATCTTCAGGTTTCTAGAACATTCTATTTGGCTTGCGGTTAGATATCAAAAGTGAAGTCTTCCTTATTCTGTTTGAACAAGGTTTCCAACTGCTAAAGACCTCCCTAGTCCAGTTTCAGCCCCTTCCTTCCTGTGCTCAAAAAATACAGAAGCTCGAGAAACAGCAAAATTCTCATTGAACCACTCGCCTATAACCCTGAGCCCCACAAAGGAAGTTCACTCTCTTGATGTCTGCTTTCTGAGACCTAGAGATTTCTATCCACCAAGAATGGATTTTTTAAAATAGATGAATTTGACAAATGCTGTGAGGTTTGGATTGATGACTATATTGCATTTTTAGGGTTTGGAACTCTCATCAGAAAAAAAGAATAATTTTCAGCCACCAAATCATTTCATATTCCTACATGGAATATTCACAGGCTTGCAGACATGATCTCTGTTTTCCTTATCCCTGTTTGCAGTCTCAAGTAGGAAAATTTGTGAAAGAAAATTAATTTATTTCCACCATCAAAATTTCCTTTGAGGATGTCTGGCTATTTTACAGACATATTTGTTGTTACAAAGACCACCAATGGAAACTAAAAGTCAGTTCTCTGGGAGAATACTTGGTAATCCTAATCAGATTGAATCACTTTGTTTGTAATGTGGAAAAACTGATTTAATTAGATATTTTTGAAGATCCCTGCTTCACTGAGATTATGACCTGAGACTGTCTATGACCACAAACATGTAAGGTTTCCTGGTGCACTAAAAAGAGCCCTGGGGCCTGAGAATGGAAAACACAATCAGCCTTACACTTTTAGAATTACATTGCTATTAAATGATATCCCCTAAAGTTGTAGTATTTCCAACCCTCAGTTTTCACACCTACAAAGAAGCTGAAAAACTGGATGATATCAGAAGCAACCTAGATGCCCTTCAATAGATGCATGGATAAAGAAACTGTGACATATATACACAATGGAATATTACTCAGCATTAAAAGAGAATAAAGTCATGGCATTTGCAGGAAAATGGATGGAGTTGAAGAATATTAAGCTAAGCAAAATAAGCCAATTCCAAAAAATCAAATGCTGAATGTTCCCTCTGATAAGTGGATGCTGATCCATAATGGGGGGCGGAGAATGAAGGAACTTTGATTGGGCAAGTGGGAAGGAGGGGAGGGGAGGGGGCATGGGGGCAGGAAAGATGGTGGAATGAGATGGATCTCATTACCATAGGTACATATATGGCTGCACATATGGTGTGATGCTACACTGTGTACAACCAAAGAAATGAAAAGTTTTGCGTGACTTTGTGAACAATAGATCAAGATGCATTCTACTGTCAAAAAATTAAATAAATAAAAGTGTAAAGGAAGATAACTGGATGAACTCTAGGACCCTTTAAATGTTGCTGTGTTCGTTTTAACATACTATGCACATTTAAAAATATAAAGAATACGAAGAAAAAATTTTATCACATTTTTTAAAACCCAGAACTGACATTCCTAGGTAAGCATCATACCTAAATTATGGGAATGGGTATAGTAAAGATGGTTGATAAAAATATATATAAAAATATATATATATATATATATATATATATACTGTTCATTGAAAGTGCATATAAAGATGTTTAATATGAAGAATGTAATCTGCTTATAATTTTGTGCAAAGTTAGAAAAATCATGATTGTAACAATTTTTTTCTATTTGCCTCAACAAATGTTTTCAGTGAATAGTGTGTACAGCTTCTGATAATTTGTTTTTTTCTGTTATGTTTGCCAACATGTATTAAAATGCAACTTTTGGGAAAAAAAATAAAATAATAAAAAAATAATAAAAATAAAAATAAATTTCCCAACAAAACGAGAATTTTTTGCATTTTTTTAAATCTCTTAAGTATTTGCTTTAATAAAAGATGGCTGGATTCTCAAAAAAAAAAAAAAGAAAGAAAGAACAGTGAGGATGCGAGCAAGAGGAAATGGAGGTGAATTATTCCCACATGCTGAGAGCTTCTCTGAAAATCCACAGTGACTAAACAAGTTGACATCCCCTTGCTTCCTCCAGAAAATGTCACAAGTGAGCCACAGGTTTGATCACTTTGACTTTCTGTCCCCAACAGTGCCAAACAGAGAGGGTGTCTGTGCAGAGGGGCACTCAGATCCTAAGAGCCCATCTGTGCTTTTGGAGTCATTTTCCAGGCCAGGAGATGGGGCATCCACCCAACACAGCAGCTGGACAACACAGCCCTGGCTCCTATCCCACATGGATTACTGTGAAAATGGGGACTTCAGGAACATTATTCCTCCTCACACTTAGAATTCAGTTACCCATGATCCTCTCTGGCATAGACAAGTGGAAACTCCAGTGCTGAAGAGCACCCATCTGTCACAGGTGTTTATGAGTATAGCTCAATCAGGTTAACTGTCAACACAGGCAGGCAAAGGGAGGAGCAGAGGCTACAAGTAATTGAGGGAGGCTCCTTTTTACCCCAAAGGCTCCAACAACTTAGATAAAAATCAAGTGCTTCTGTTAATTATTAGATGTTGCCTGCTGACAAACTGGAATGTCTCAATATCTGGTAAACATCTAAGAAATATGATTAAATGAACCTATTTGACCAAATAAAATGAATTGGCTATTCCTATTTGGAGAGCTGAATTTCAGTAAAATCAAGTCCAATTTCAGTTGCTATTTTACCAGCAAAACCTGGATCTGCCTCTCTCTGTACTCACTGTACCATGCTAGTTCATGCCCCAGTATGGAGATGACCTAGAAGTGATGTTTGCACTGACAGAGAGTGCATACCATGTGCATTTAGGGATAAATACCCTACATCTGCATGGTACAATTAGGGGAAATATGGAAAAATTAGTGCTCTGGGGCACAGTAGAAGGACAAGCAGGTATGTGTCTGCCAGACTGGCTTGGGGATATTAAGAATGGCAGTGATGTCTTCATAAAGTGTATAAGCAGAGACACAGAAAGTAGAGAGTTTGGTTCTTAAAAGGTAAAGTCCAGAGACTATGTAGCAGTTGAGGATGATAAGCATGTAGGCAGGGCCAGATTATGCATCAGAATTCAGCCCTATGCTGATGGAGGACACTTGGCATTCCTCACATTTGTTTTTAACAACTCTACCAGCTACACCTTATAAGTAGGTAGAATATGAGGTAAAAATCTGAACCTGTGGCTCAGGTGTGCACTGAGAGGATAAAGGACACCCTCTTCATTAGGGCCTCGGGTGGGAAAAGAACCTGGAGGTTCCAACAGCAGAGTTTACCTGTTATCCTTTAATATCCCCTTAAAGTGCTGCCTAATCCCCCTCATCATAGGATCTCACTCTCCCTGATACATATTGCATATCTGACTCTGTCTTTTCAGGGCACTGACATGGATGAATGGAGCTATCCTGTAAAGTTTAAAATGGCATGGAATCAATTTCTTTCACCTAATTCAAGTTTTAGATGGAGTCATGCTGCTACTGATGATTTACCCTAACAAAAGGGAGCGTGAGCAGCCAGTGACAGATATATAGCAAAGGACAGCACCTGTGGTGCCACACACCCATTTGGTCATAATCACAATACACTGTTGCCGTCATGCATGTCAATATGTTGTGGAAATTACAGGAAGAATCCTTGCAGTCTCATAGAATTCAACCCAAGAAATATAGTGATGGAACCAGCATGAATGCATTGGAATATTTCTTACCTGATAAAAGAAAACTGTTAATAATAATTGCAGGATTATTAATGACTGCATTCCATATTCAAAGAAGCCAGAAGACCTAGTATATAAAATATATGACTTTTATATCTACTCAAAGTCCAATTTTGAAAAAATAATATGATCTCACAGAAGTTCTAACCCTATCCTTAAGCTGAGGTTCAGATTTCTGCTCAAGTACCTAGGAAAACTATTATCTTATTACCTTGAATGGTCAAAAAGATCACATGAGGAAAAATCACATGTGTGGTTGAATGAAGTCCCTGTCTTTCTACTTCTGTGCATATGTGTGCACATACACATATATACACACTCATTCACAAATCCCAGGACAAGTTGTATTAGAAGATAGAATTAAAATTCCATTTTACTGAGACAATGAAATGGCCACAAACTAAAATATCATATCCATGAAGAACATAGATCAAATGTGTCCCAAACATTGTGAAGATCTGGGATTCCTGTCTCTGCCCTATAAAGCCTAATTTCCTTCATGGAAGGAAGACTGCAGCCTATGGAAAAGAGAGGAATAAGATATACTCCCAATACTGGGACCCAGACAATTCCGTACTCTGGCTAGGAGGAGCTGTGATACTCCTGCACGGTCAGAGCTCCTATCTGACTGAGTAGGATCTGTTTCTAAGCTGGTGCCCCTGAGACAACATAAAAATCCTCTGACAGGAGGGGTGAGCAATCATAAGAGATAACTAGAAAGAAAATGTCTACTAAAGGTAATTATCCAACAAAAAATTGGAAAAAAATCTAGTTTTGGGAAAGACAACAAATAATCAAAAAACTGACAATCAAGAATATAGAAATAATAAGATATTTTGAAAGGACTTACAAATGTGTTTCTGAAAACTTCAAGAGGATATTATTCATATCTATGAAACAAAGACAGGAAGGTGTAGAACAAAAAGCATTTGGTAATAAATTCATGAATGATTTCTGAAATCATTTTTAAAACTTCAATAGAATGGAAAACAATACAGTGGATATGATTAAAGAAATAATTAGTAAATTGGAAGATGCAATTGGTTAAATCATTCAGAACACAGCACAGAAAAATGAAGAGATTATAATTAGGAAAAGGAAGTTGACACAGAAAAGATATATCGTGAAGCTGACACACACTTTAATAGGGTTCTGGGGAAATATAAAAAGGCACATCTGAATGTATAATTCCTGAAAATTTTCTCAGTTTGTAACCTAACCTAGACTAATTGGCAAAGGCTTGCTCTTGTGATTAAAATGAATTAAGAGTGAATGTTAACAAACTATCTCTCACTACTCTTGTTTGACTTTAATATCATAAAGTCAGAATGAAGTTTTGATTAAGGGTTAGTTGTTACACTATCTGTAATTTGCATAAACCAGAGAAGACTGGTATTGCATGTGGAATAATAGCATGTTGCTACATAACAGATCTGTGGTGTCACTGATGGTTTCCCTCTAATAATCCACTTCACAAGGAATGCTCAGTAGACACTATCTTTCTTTTATATTTGTTCCCTTGCCTGGCATGGTAAGGTACAGTGGTTCTACATTTGGCTTCCTGTACATAAATGCCTTAGACCCAGTGAAGCACAATTTACCAGTTAACATAGTGCCTACAAATCCTAGTTTTTAAAATAATTGATACAAAACAGTGTCCAACAAAGCAGAGAACTGAGAGGGAAGGTGTCAAATTTAGAATCATTTTAAGATGAACTT
The DNA here is from genome assembly GCA_028644305.1 of Xerus rutilus. NCBI lineage: Eukaryota > Metazoa > Chordata > Mammalia > Rodentia > Sciuridae > Xerus > Xerus rutilus. The sequence continues at coordinate 123,671,268 of CM053399.1, read as the reverse complement.
CCTTTTTGCTGATTCAGTAAATTTGCCATGAATTTCCCCTAGTGCTTTTTGAATGTTAAACATCCAGTAAAGGCAACAAATACATTGTGGGGTCTGATATTTTGACGCTATTCACAGACTCTACGTGGTAATCAATGTTCATATGGACATTAAAGGATTTATCAATGGTGGAAGCAAATGAAAAGAAAAGAGTAGATCCTGGGAAGCCTTAGGAAGGTCCAACAGGCTCACAATGACTTCGGAATCGATTTCAAGAGTCTGAATCTACCTCAACTTGAAGGCCAATAAATTCCAAAGTATTCTAGAGATAGATAAAGAAGTTAGCACTGGAAGTTCAAATTTTTGTTTTTTAACCCCAGTTAAGATGCCTGGAGTAAGACTTCCTGGTCTTTTGAGAATTATATTCTCTCCTGATGTCATGTCATCAAATCATAGTAATGGCATCACTCCTGAAATCCTAACAAATGAAACCTCTATGAAGCCCTGGCAAATGCCATTGGCCAAAAGTAGTAATATAAAAATAAATAAATAAAATTCTAGTGGCATAAACAACACAAAACCTCCCAAAATGTCTTCATCAAAACATGCCCCTTGCTTACCTCTGGAAAACCACTAAAGAAGTGACAGTCTGTAAGTAAGTTCTAGTCATTATTATTTTGGCTAATTTTACTTCTTTATCATCCACTTTTTTTTTTCATACTGAGAATTGAATCCAGGGGTTCTTTACCACTAAGCTTCATCCCTAATCCTTTTAGTTTTTTAAATTTTGAGACAGGGTTTCTCTAGGTTGCTGATGTTGGCCTTAAACTTGTGGACCTCCTGCCTCAACCTCCTGAGTAACTGGGATTGCAGACATGCACCACCACCCCCAACTTTCATTCACATTTTATCTCATTTTACCAACAAAATTTGGCTAGCCTATTGTGTAAGAATAATTACTTTAGAATCATTAGCTCTAATTAGATTACCAAGCATTTCGTATTTTTTCTTTACAAATAAAGTATATTTCCAACTTTCAAACCAATTGGTATAAGATTAAAAAAAACTACATAGAATAGTATACACTCCATTACAGAAAATTCTGATCTCTAAGAAAAATGAAAATATCAAATTACGTTGTCATGGTGATAGCAATCTCTTGAATTCCAATTTTAAGTGGTAGTATGTATTTCCTAATTAGGGTTTTTGTATTACCTCCCTGAAGGGTTTGGAATTAGAATATTCCCCAAAGACTCATCATGTTAAAGGCTTTGTCACCAATTCAGCAATGTTCAGAGGTGGGGCTTTTAGGAAGTGATTGGATCATGAGGGTGGATCTGAATGGACTACTGGGAGGTAGTAAATACTGTAGGCAGGTAGGGAATGGTTGGTGGAGTACATCTTGCCCTGCCCCTTTCTGACTGTCCATAGCTGAGCTGCTTTCCTCTGCCACACCCTTCTACCATAATGTTTGCCTTACCTCTAGCTCAAAGCAAATGGAGTCCACTGACCATGGACTGAAACCTTGAAACCGTGAGCCAAAATAAATTTCTCTTCTTTTGTTTGTGTCAGGTACTTTGGTTGCAGTGACAAAAACAGCTGACTAATACATATAGGATCTTATCCAGAATAGAAACACTGCTCATAAGAAACATGTAAGTTTCTAACTGTGCAACCCTTAAAAAGTCTCACTGCCATGTGACCCAGTTTGGACACAGATTTGCATTCAAAGGTTAATCTTCCCAGAATCCAAAACTAATTGTGGAGTTATGTGGTACAATAGGGCAATATCTTCAGAAAATGTCAAAAAATGATTCATTCATAATGTATGATCAAATTCTTAAAATTCTCTTTCCATACCTCCTTATCTTGTTATCTTGCACTAAAGGGAATTGTATCCCAAGAATCTCTATTTCATCACTCTAAACCTCTCCCAATCAGACCACACTGACTTCTATAGCTTTTCTCCTTTTCTTTTGGAATCTTTCTTTCTCCACTGTTTTCTAATGAAAATCAAATGAAGCCAGTCTTGATTCTCCTCAATTCTTCCCTGCATCCATTACCCAGAACATGTCCAACAGGGGTCTAGAGGACCCAGCAAATAATAACAAATTCTCTTTAGGGAACAGGAAAGAGGAGAAGGAGTTATTTTCCTGTGGGCATAGGATGATATCTTTTTTGAATATTGACCAAATACTTGAGAACATGACTCCTATTGGGTCACACAGTAAAAATGGTCAAAAATGGAGTACTCCGGAGTATGTTTTCCTGAATTCAAAATGTGGCCAAATTCTGGGGCTTTGTAGCCATGAAAATAATGAGAGTCCTTTATACCAGTAATATAAACTCCTGCCTGGGGACCTGAAATTTATATCATTGACTGTTGACTGGCTTTTCCTCTCTTAGAAAAAGAGAGAGAAAGCTGCATGTTGTATTCCTATATGTTTAGGGAAAAAAACTGATGTAACCCCAGCATCCAGCTGATGGATTCACTCAGATCTTCATATGTTACACTACTCTTTCCTGTGCTCTACCCCACCCTGTTAGCAATGTTCTTGGCACACATTCTGGAGGCCACATACATAGTAGAAGCTGCCCTTTAATTCTCTGGTATATTACCCATTCTGGCAGAATCATGTCTTGAATTACAGAAAGTGCTTCTGTCAAAGGCAGGGTTGGTGAGTTGAGTTTTAAACCTCACATAGAGAATGTTTCCATGAGACACCACTCAATCAATCCCACAAAATTGCCACTTTAAGATAGATGGCATGATCTAACTCAACAGGGGCTCTAGTTTTTCAACTGTCTGGTTTGAAAGATATCATTTCCTGTCATATTTGTCAGAGTGACACACAGCTAGAAGCAGAGAATTGTTCTATTCAGTTTGTTTAAGGGTTTTTTCATTGCTTTTTCTATTATTGTTTTGCTTCAAGGTAGAGGAAGCCTCTGGTCCTATTAACTCAAGGAACTGATTGACAACCAACTCCAGTATTTCTTCAAGTAGTCAGACATTCAGGCAGAAAATCTGTTTAATTCCAGGATGAAGTTACAGCCTGCTGCTGTCCACCAGTAATGACTTAAAGGAAGTTGAACGGCCTATTATTTTCATATGTATGTTTGGAAAGATGAGTGGGGATTAGTAAAAGAGATATTTTCCATTATTGTTTCTATAAAAGGGAACTGATCTGAAGACATAGTGTTATGGCTTGGATATGAAGTGTCCTCCAAAGACTCATATATTAGAGACGTGGTCCACAATGGACCAATGTTCAGAGGTGGAGATTTAGGGAACTGACTGGATCATGAGGGTTTTAGCCTCATTGATGGATTGATCCATGGATAGATTCATGATTTTATGGCATTATTAGGAGGTGGTAGAAACTGTAATAGGTGGGGCCTAGTTGGAGGAAGTGGGTCACTGGGGCTGTGCCCTAGAAGGGTTTATCTTGTTCCTGATCCCTTCCTTGTTCTCTCTCTACTTCCCTATTGCCATGTGGTGAGCAGCTTTCTTCCACCACACACTTCTGCCATGATGGTCTGCCTTGCCTCAGGCCCAAAGCAGTGGAGCTGCTGACTATGGACTGAAACCTCTGAAACCATGAACAAAAATAAATCTTTTCTCCTTTCAAGCTGTTCCTCTCAGGTATTTTCTCTTTGCTGTGAAATACTGAGTAATACACAAACAGTTCTAAGGAGTTTTTAAAATAATATAGATTTGTATCAATTGACTGAGATTTTCTTACCTGGTTCCCCATATGAACCATTGTGGGAAATTTAACAGTCAGGATGGGTAATGGAATTAGGAGCAGCTAATAATTCTGGGGCAAAAATCAGTCACTGTGGAATCCTCTATACATTCAGATCAATACCACCGCACTGGTTTCCTGACCTGCCCTGTTCACCATTCTTTCTGCAAATATTTGCTGAGTGATTGCTATGTATCTGGTAATATGTCTAGGGCTAAGGAGACAGAGCAAATTAGGGAAACATGATCCCCATTCTCCTGAAGGAGAAACAGATCCAAAAATGTAAATCAAGAAATAAGATAATTGCAAGTTTCAAGAAGTGCTATGAAGAAAATGAAGTCCAGATAATAGGAGACACCAACTGCAAGTTAAGGAGATCAGAAGGGACCTTTCTGAGATGGAGTTCTCTTTTCTTTAAAATTTCTTCAAAAATTTGAGATAGCTAATGCCTAAGAACAATCATATTCTTTTATGTAAAAAAGGTGTGAAGGGGCAACCTGGAAAGCACCTGGGCTGGCGAGAGGTCGAGTCCACAGGGCCACCAAGTGGGTTCTGAATCCCTCTGTGTGCCTCCACTGTTTCACTCTCCTGCACCTCAGTTTCCCTTCTGAACAATAGGGATGCCACCCTACGTGCCCTGTTGCAAGACTGTAAAAATATTTTGCACCATTTTCTGAGAGGATTGGATGTGCTATCAATATTATTTTCTTGAGTTCTGCTCCAAAGTTCCTGGGGACCAGCAGAAGTTGCAGAGGGCCCTGATCTGCCCTCAGGAACCTCCACGGTTGAGCAGCCAAAGGGAGACCAGAGACTGCTACCTCTAGCCACTGGGGAGCCCAAATTCAGGGCAAGAGTCGCTCCAGAGACACCAGCGGAGGCAGCCCCGCCCAAGGGCATCCTGGGCCCACCTTAGCTCTGCTCCAGAGTTCCTGGGGACCGCCAAGAGCTGCAGAGGGCCCTGATCCGCTCTCAGGAACCTCCACGGGTGTCCAGCTAGAGGGAGACCAGGGACTGCTACCTTCTAGCCACAGGGGAGCCCAAACTCAGGGTAAGAGTCCCCTCAGACACCCTAGCATGAGACAGCCCCGCCCAAGGGCAGCCTGGGCCCGCCCCAGTTCTGCTCAGAATTCCTGTGGACTGGCAGGAGCCCCAAAGGACCCTGACCTGCCCTCAGGATCCTCCACGGTTGTCCAGCCATTTCACTCACATGGACCCTGCAAACAAGCAGGAGTTTCCATCCTCATATCAAACAAAGTGGACTTCAAACCAAAGTGGTGAAAAGAGATAAAGAAGGTCATTTCATACTTCTTAAGGGAATCATACACCAACAAGACATAACAATCATAAATATCTATGCCCCAAATAATGGAGCTTCTACATATATCAAACAAATCCTTCTCAAATACAAGAATCAGATAGACTACAACACAATAATACTTGGAGACTTTAACATAGCTCTTTCACCATTGGATAGATCTTCCAAACAAAAACTTAATAAAGAAATCATAGATCTTAATGAAACTATCAATAATTTAGACTTAACAGACATATATAGTGTTCCATCCATCAATGAACAAATACACTTTTTTCTCAGCTGCACATGGATCCTTTTCCAAAATAGATCATATGTTATGTCACAAAGCCAGTCTTAGCAAATAC
>CM053399.1:123576851-123665384 GCA_028644305.1 Xerus rutilus | reverse complement strand
AATAAAAGAGAATAAAATTATGGCATTTGCAGGTAAATGGATGGAGTTGGAGAATATCATGCTAAGTAAAGTAAGCTAGTCTCAGAAAACCAAATGCCAAATGTACTCGTTGATAAGTGGATGCTGATCCATAATGTGGGGAAGGATATGGGAACAATGGTGGATCTCTGTTCATAGGGGGGTAAGGGAGAAGGGGGCACAGGGACAGCAAGGGTGATGGAATATGATGGTCATAATAACCCTAACTTTATGTATGACTGCATATATGTTGTGATTCTATACAACTTACAACTAGAGAATTGATATGTTATCCTCTATCTATGTACAATGAATCAATTTACACTGTTAACATGTAAGCCTAAATTTAAAAAAAAAAAAGGTGTGAAGGCCCCTTCTATATCTTCCTTGTATACTTCTAGACATGGTTTTTCTACGATAGGAAAGGGGTCCTAGAATTTCTGCTTAGAAGTCTTTTTTGGGTGTACTATTAAAAGATAAGCTAGAGAAGTTTTGATCTTATGTCATTTCATGAGGAAAAAACTGTAATTCTAAAATCTGACCTCCAAATCTTTGGTTGCAAAGGTCTCTGGGGAAAAAAAGTCTCCCTCTTAGCACAGTTGTAGTGCTAGTTGCTACCAGCTACTACCAGGAAGCCAAACACACACTCATGTTTCCAGAGCCCTGATGTCTGAAAAGATCATTCATCAAGCTGCTGCTCTCAAAACTATCATTTCTATCCACCTCTCTTATGCTTTTGACCCCTGTCCAGTTCACCTTCCACCTCCTCTTCATCCCCAGTGTGTTGCATTCCACAGGTAGGTGATCACAAGGGTCTACTGAGATGTAAGGGACATGTGGCAAAGACAAGTACTGATTCTTGTTTATTCATCATTTAGGGTAGCACCCCATTCCCATTCCAAGATGGATAATATGTGACATTCTGAGTAAACAAAACCAATCTATTCAAAATGATGGAAACATTTTCAGCACAACACAAAGATATCGATCATGCTATAAAGGAGGCATTAGTTTTATTTACTAAATACCTATTTCTGGGTTGGGTGGCAGCCAGGCAGAACTTCAAAAGATGTGAGCCCAACTGGTTTGCATATTGCCTTTTTTTTATTATAGTTTCTTCAATCTCTCAGGTCTATAAACATTTACTCAATATTTTATTATACTTCAAATTTAAGAATTCAGTTGTCTCTTAACTAGTTTGTAAACCAAACAGAAAAACCAGTTCTTCAGATGGAAGAGATAGCATCTGATTGACACATTGAACCTGGATTACGTATTAAATAAGAAATGCCCTCCTTGAGCCAAAATCATTGTGAAGTGAAAAACAAGTGACCTTCTCAGCCGACAATGCATCCATAAAATGTTTGGAAAGCTGCCCTGTTTGCACATGGAATCAGAAAATAAAGTGAAATAAAAAGAATCCATCCCATTCCTCTAATTTCATCATCTTGCAACAGCCATCATCCCCAGGGCTTTCCTCTAACCCAGTTGCCAAGGAGGCATGCGAGGTTATCCTCTCTGAAACACCATTAACCATTCAGCGGGTCCTCCTGGGGATGCTCCAAAAGCATTCTATAGGGAAACTGGCTGCTTCTCTGGGCTCATCATATGGAAAGTATATTTCTCAACACAGCTGGCAAACAAATCTCTTTGAAGGAGATAGCCAAGAGGCCCGAGATTGGCCCTCGTATGATGAGTTCAGCATCTTTCACTCTCCCCAGCCTATAATATTCTTCCTCCCTTGTAGTTATTTATTATTGTTCAATATTTATGCAAGCTATAAATGTGCAGAGCACTGCACAATATCACAGAGAAGGCCAATGCAATAACGACACCTTCTCCTAAGGAATTGAAAGGGACCCACAAGTCAAGTTCATGGGCAGAGGCTTTCAAAGAGAGTGGAAAGCAGGGAAACAGTGGAGGGCCGAAGTTATCCAGTGTGGGGAAGCCATTTAGGATTGAGTATAGTATGTTTTGCTGGATTGGAGCTCCTCTACCCTGCTGAGGCTTAAAGGAGGAAATAACTTGACCTCTCCATGCCTTTGGCTATTCCACCCTTGTTTTATAAATAGAGGTAGAAACAGTGGTCTGGAATTAAGACATGCACCATAAACTACATATTGCTAAGCCACACTGAAGGTGGTGGAAGCTATTCAAAGAGCAAGACTTTATCAAGCAGTGTTTCTAACCTGGGCTACATAAACTGTGGAAAAGTCCCACCAATATTTCCTGTATCGTATTTGAAAATAAACTGCCATTCTGCCATTCTCCAGCAATGACCTGAGCATGCTTTCTGTCTACCAGGAAAGGACTGCAATAAAGTCCAGGCCATGGAAAAACTATTCCAAGGTCACAATATCAGAAAATGACAGAGCTGATCTACATTCCCTCCCTCAAGGTCACTGTTGCCTCTGGTGGAACTTCCACCTGCCTGCTCCTTCCTTAGTTGCTCTGGGTCTTGGTTCCTCAGGTTTCTTCCTTCCTCATCAACGGCTTCCTCTTATCTTTCCCCAAATGGCTATTCATCTTTCACCTTAAAATTGAGGCTTTCCCTTGCCCTTTTGGATCTTTATTTCTCCTTAGAGCCCCTCTGGTTTTTATTTCTATGTTCTTCCAGCCATTTTCTCTCGCTTCTCTCACTTTTTAGCCATCAGTTCTATGTGGTGGACTCCATCACCTCTCCAGCCCTGCACTTAGGAAAGAGAAAAGCTTATGAGTCAGATAAGCCTGGGATGAAATAGCAACACTGCTACATACCATGTATGTAGGCCTTGTTAAGCTCTCCAGAACTATTTTTCATCTTTAACATGAGGATAATACCTACTGCATAGCTGACACAGAGACTCTGTATGTGGTCTAACATTCATTCTCCTCTTTCTTAGTAAAAGAGCCCTAATTTATAGCTGAGTACAGTACAGTCAAGCTAAAATACCATAGAAACCTGTTTCAGCTTCACGTGACCATGCAATTATGTTTCAGCCAATGAGACATAAGCTGAGGTGTTAGCAGGATCATCCTTTATTCCACTTTCCTTTTTCCTAATGTCTAGAATACAGATATGATGGCTCAGCTTCCTCAGTTTTTATGGGTCATGAGGAGAGCTTGAGAGTAGAAGCCATGTGCCAGAGATGGCTGAGCAGCAAGACACATAACTGGGTCATTAAAGAGACTGCAAATCTACTATAACTGCTCTATTATATCAAATGGCTACATTTTATATAACAGAGAAAAATTACATATCTACCTTAAACCACTATTTGTCTTCTTCTTTCTCTCATATACAGATGTAGCCAAATCTAGCATATAAACTATGATGATTCTCCCTCTTCAGTGTAGTTGGAGAAGATGCTACAGAAGAGATGAAATAGCCACTATTTCTGAAAAAGCAGCCGTAAACAGAGAGAAGAGAAATATCTCTCTCTAGCAATCCAATTTCCCATGCCCCCCAGTGGCCGAACCTAGCCAGAGGACATCTTCAAGGAAGCCCAGGAACTTCATGGAGAGACAGCAGCCTTCAAGGCAGAACAGAGCAAATATGTTTCAGGCGACAGATCTGGGTACACAGGGGCAAATGACATGGCCTGTCCAGAGACTGTGAGGTGAATGAAGATTTGTACATGAAGATTTGTACGTAAAGATTAGTAGCACGGTGCCTGTCACATGACGACATTCTGTACATGCAGGCTCCTCCCCTTCACAGACTTCTCTTTTGTCATAGACTCATAACATTCATCTCTATATCTCTCCAGACAGATGCTCCACAAGTACCCACCCACTCTGTCCAAGGTAGAACACTCTCTGCCTCTTCAAAATTCCCTTACACCTGTGCTCCAACACAGGCAATAGAATCGCTTCCATTTGAATCTCTCAGTGTTGAAATCTCCTAGTCCTAAGACATAGTGTTATAGTTTAGATATGAAGTGAAAACTTAAACTCTTCCCCATATCCACCAAAACACACGTTCTGCCTCTATGGATTCCCTAAATATCTGCCCTCATTCATGGCCATGAATTGAAATCACCCTTGGTATCACCGTATCTTCTTCTCACAAACATTCTTTGTCCTTCCCTAATCTCATCTCTCTAATTTCTTCATCACCAGCTACTTTTTTTTTTTCTCACATGAAGTTTTAAATTATAGTGGCTCAGATGCAACTTCTTGGCCTCTTTTCACTTTCAATTTTTCCACAGTTAACTAGCAAATTGCTTTTAGATCAGTTTTATAAAAGAAGTATTTAGTTGGCCCCATTCATATTTTGTTGCTATACAACCCAGGTAAGTTGACAACCTAACTCCTATGTGTGACATATTTTCCATGGTCCATCCACGGGGAGGCAGGAGGAGAGGGTAGGCCATCAGTAAGATCTCTGAAACAATCCTACCACAGCTATGCCCATATGATCATAGTATACGCCTGATCAAAACTCTACAGGGCTTTAATAACTATTCACAACAGGAGGGGAAAAAGAGCTTGCCTTATAAAATTTAATTTTTTTAATATTATGTTTTAATTTAATACTTCCACCTTTAAGAGAAATATTTTTTGCCTCATGATTCATGAAATGGTAAGTGTGATGATTAATTCTGGCTGTCAACCTGACTGGATTGAAGAAAACCTAGAAATTTCGTAAATCATGACTTCTGGGTGTGTCTGTCAGAATGTTTCCAATGATTGGTCTGTGGATCAGCAAAGTGAGGAGGGAAGACAGGCAGAATCCAGTTGGCTAGGGGCCCAGTCTCTTAGAGTGAGCCATGCTATTACCACCTTCTCAGGAGCTCCAGATTGCAGATGTTACCATGGAACTTTTCAGCTTCAGTGACAATGTGATCCAATAACATAGTCACATTTTAAATATATATCTATATCTATCAATCTATCTATCTATCTATACATATATATACACACACACACACTATACATAAATATGTATGTATTGCTCCTCCAAAAGAAGACCTTGACTAATGTAGTAAATAAAGTGTGCTCACTAAGAATCTTTCAGAACATGGAACCAATTATCAAAGATTCTTTCTACCCTTATTTTATGCCCCAGCACATGGGATCCAATATTTGGGACTTACTTGCCATTTCTAAACATAATCTCCAAAGTCTCTTATCTGAGCTTCTATTCTCAGCTTCTGAAATGCTTTTCCTCTTGATATTTCCATTGAGATACTATCATTCCTGCAAAACTCCAGTATGGTCTTTGTAATGATATTACTCCTCTTAAACCTGCCCTACCCTATAATGTCCAACAATATCTTTCTTGTTGGCCACTATATTCCCAGTAAGAAGATGAGACCTGGATTTAGCAAGTGCTCAACACATACTGGTGAAATAACTGTGTACCCCATTGTACCTCATATCTTTGCATATGTTTATTGTCTTGGTTACAGCCTGCCTTCAATTTCAGCGTGTCGGTTCCTGTTCCCATCCCCTAACAGGTAGTGAATAAGAATATATCCTATTAATCTTGGCATTTCCTATGTATCTAAAAGATTACTTGAAATACACCAGGTTCATTATAAACATTTGGGAAACTGAACAATTTAGCTTCTTCCTTGGTGGTCAAGAGAAAGATTTGTTTCCAATAGGATATACTTTTTTTCTTCCTAAAGAAAATTAGTATTTGGGGAATCTGTACTATATATACAAGCCAGAAGTCCCTGAAAGTCAAATCCAATCAAATTTGGATTTTTTACATTTCTCAAGTACAACATTTTAAACTATAATAACTTTTTCTAAGGTTAGTGATGCATATCACTAACTGCCTGCCTTTAGTACAAAAATGGGATATTCATGTCAAATTTTAGAAATAATACAAATATTTTATTACATGAGAAACAATCATTTTCAACTTTAAGTCATCTTTGAGAAGGATTCTTTTCAAAAATTAACTCAAATTAATTTGAGGTATTTTATATGATTAATGGGTGAGGAGGTACTGAGGATTGAATTCAGGGGCACTCAACCACTGAGCCACATCCCTAGTCCTATTTTGTATTTTAGTTAGAGAAAGGGTCTCATTGAGTTGCTTAGTGCCTCACCTTTGCTGAGGCTGGCTTTGAAGTGGTGATCCTTCTGCCTCAGCCTCCTGAGCTGCTAGGATTACAGGCATGCATCACTGCACCTGGCTCAATATTCACTCTTGATAATTTTGAAAAACAAAAGTGAATGTGAAAAATAAAAAGTTTACTTAGTAACCATTTGGCCACTGGTAGTATTGTGTGGAATTAAACTATACATTTAGGATTTTGTTTTAAAGGTAAAAATGTATTTACTGCAGGAGAAATTAAGTTTTCTAAGAATGGATTACAGCATGGTGGCACATGTCTATAATCCTAGTGACTCAATAGGCTGAGGAAGGAGGATGACAAATTTGAGGCCAGCCTCAGCAGCTTAGTGAGACCCTGTTCCAAAAAAAAGTAAAAAAGGCTGGAGATGTCATTCAGTGGTAAAGTGTTCCTGAGTTCAAATACCTGGTACCAAAAAAAAGAATCAACAAAGGGACCTCTCCCTTGAAAATGAGGATGAGGATTTGAAGAAAGTACTTTTACTAATTTATATAAGATGAAGTTCAAAACATAAGGGAGAATATTTCTCTATTCCATTCATGCATCTTATCAACATAAAATATGTCTTTCAAAGAAGTTCTGAAACTTTTGTCCCTCACTCCATCCCACATTCAGCTGCCTGCCCCTCTGACTTGCCTTCCGGGTGCCACATTTTTCCTTGGGTGTTGATAATACTTCCCTGGGGGCCCCACCTTTCTCCAGGATTAAAGCTCTAGACTCTGTGTTGTGCTCGCTGGTTCTGTACAAAATGCAGACTCATGAGGGGCTGCTTTGGGAGGTGCAGCCAGGGCCTACTGGCTGCTCCTGCACCCACTCTCCTCCTGAGCAAGTCTAGTGGGACTAGCAGGCCAGCCTTTCCACTCAGCCTGTCTGCAGAACTGGAGGGGTTGGAGGCAGGCACCACATCGATTTCCATTTCATCTTTGCTGTTACGAAAGCTCATTGATATCCATCAGTGCCTTGCAACAGCCCTGTTAAAAGCATCTTTGGTGCATCAGTCTTCATTGTGTGAAACTGTTCTGAACATAATAGGATGTCTCACTTGTCTGCCTCCTCTCATTACATTCGAGGAATGCTCCCAGACACTGTGACCACTAATGGACCCTTCCATACGTTCTCCAACCCTCTATAATGATGAGATAGGTCTTGTGTCTAGGCCTCCTTTGGGTCCAAAATTAAAACTGAGGACAGCTGAATCTCAACATCCCACACAAATAGTAAATTCTATATTTAAATTGTGGTATTGGTGCTGTTGCTGTCAATATAGCAGGACTGGTTAAGAAAATATATCATTTTTATGACTCTGGGACATAGAAGGCACAATTCAAAAACCCCTCTTGCTCCACAAAAAAAAAAAAAATTCAAAGGAAAATATCATCTTCACTTAGGAGATTTACTGCTTCATAAGCTCAAGAAATGGAAAGTGGAGTGTGCTCTTAGAGTCTTTCAGACAAATGAAGGGAGGCTAATCCTACTGCACCTCACCCTCATACTCCCACCTCAAAAACCTCACATGCAAAGGGAATGGTTCCCACTATAAATGAGTTATTTGCATTCATATGGACAATTTTGACAGTGGCAGAAAGGAAGGGTTTATTTGAGGGAAACGCATGCTGAAGACTGGCTTTTCAGGCAAATGCTTGTTAGTGTTGCGCTGCTCCTTGGGGGACAAGGAGGTATATCCTGAGGTTTAAGATTTAATGAGGATTCTTGGAGAACAGACCAAATTGTGGCCACAGAAGATAAATTACAGGCAATTAGGTCTACATCTGATCCGTTTTCCAGCATGCTAAGCCTCACTCGCAACCTGTCTTCAGATTCACGTTTTTCTGCAAAAAGCAAACCTACTCTGCTTCTGAGAACATAGTTCACTGAAAAGAAATGTCTCTGGGTTGATACCCAGAAGTCCAGCCATAAACAAACCCAGATTATATTTGCAGGCAGCAAGGGATTGGGTTACCGATTCCTTCCGGAGCATATCTGTTACAATCCTGTTGAAAGTCACCTGGGCTGGCAGAGACACTCTCATTTGCAAAGTAGAAAATTGAGGGTTGTGCCAGTGGACTAAGGCTGCAGAGCCGGCAGGTGTTTTCAGCAATTATTGAACACTCACTCTCAACCTGGCTGCATCCACATCACCTGGAAACAATGTTGGAAATACAGCTTTCCTGGGCTCTACCTGTTTTAGATTAAATTGTGTCCCCTACAAAATTCGTACATTTGTATTGCAGACACCAAGTACCTCAGAATGTGGAGATAGGATCTTTAAAGAGGAACTTAAGGTTAAATGAGATTATTGGGATGAAACTTAAATATGACCAATGTCCTATCCAGAAGAGATTAGGACACACATAAACCCAGAGGAAAGCTCATCTGAAGACAAACAGGAAATGGTGGTTATCTGCAAGCCAATGAGAGAGGCCTCAAAAGAAATCAACTCTGCCTATACCTTGGGCTGAGACTTCTAGCTTCCCCACCCATCCCCATAAATGTCTACTGTTTAAGCCACTCCATCTATGGTACCTTGTTATGCAGGTACATATATATATGTTGGCTAATATATCCCTAGATATAATGGGTCAGATTCTCTAGAGGATGGGGGCAGGACTGACTCTAACATACCAGAGATTGAGAATTAACAATGAGGATTTCTTCTCAAGAAGCAGATCTACTTCCTCAGATTCCATCACTTGGGCTGGCTCTGACTGAAACCAATGTTTGATGCACCCTTGCCACAGAAACATTTTGAGATGTCCACAGTGGAGTTGTGGTTCTTCCTCCTCCCTTTGAAGTTGACTCCTTAAACAAAGTTCCATCACCATGTTTTTGTTCTAGGAGTTTCAAAGGAACTTCTCCTCTCAGAATTGCTTCTGCCAAAGTCATTCAAAAGATAGCTCAAAGGAATATTTTAAGATAGCATGAAAATCTCTCTCTCAAAGAAAATGCAGAGAAAGAGGAGAATTAGGTCAAGATGACCAAAATATCAGACAATGGCTTAGAGATGGAGACTAAAGGAGCTCAGTGACTCATAGATTATATGTTTAAGCAAAAGGGCCATTGATGGTGTATCATGATTTATTAGTCTGTTGTGTGTTTCAATAAGAATGTGCCAGAATCTGGGTGATTTGTAAAGGAAAAGGGTTTTTTTAGCTTATAGTTTTGGAGGTCTAAGAGCATGGCATCAACATCCTGGCGAGGATCCCGCTGGCTATGTCACTTTAGAGAAAAGCAGACAAGGAACTAGCCACAGGTAAAAGGGGCAGGAATCACATAGTAATATAGGAGGCAAGAAGGATTCAGAGGCTGGGCTCGGCTCTTTATATAACAACCCACTCTCACAGGAACTAACTGGGGTCCCAGGAAAACAACATTAATCTCTTTCCTTGAGACATTCATGACCTAACTATCTTCCATTAGGCCCCACCTATTTAAAGTTCCATCACCAAAACACTGCCACACTGAGGACCAAGCTTCTAGAACATGAAACTTTATCTAAATTTATACTACATCCAAACCATAGTACACAAGTTTCTAGCCTCAAAGATTTCTAGCATGTCTAGGGACTGGTAACCCAAGTCCAGTCCCCAAGGTATGATCATGAAGGATTACCATTCCCAGCTCAATTCAAGAACAGCAAGGCTATAGTGCTCAGGAGTTTGCTACTCATTGTCTAGTTGAACATTCACTTTTAGTTAACCAGACCATGCAGAGATGTCTCATGTGAACAGGTCCTGAGTATCCAGAATCCAAACATGCACAAGAGACCTTGTTTGCCATTCAGTTTTAGCAATGGTCAAGTGCCTAAACCTGAAAGGAAATTATGAACCCCTTCCAATCCATCATTTGAATTATCCAGTTGGTTCCCTAACATCATGTTTCATGATTACTGCTCTCTGCCCATAAGATTTGCAACTTTGCATTTTATTTGTCTAGAAACAAATTTGACCAGCAATACCTCCTATCTGGGCATATGTACAAATTCTTCTGTGGCACAACTGCACCCCAGTCACCACCATTGAGTTACCATTCACCTACTAAATTTCCCAGTCATGTATTTATTTGTTAATACAATAAATATTTATTGAATATCTATTATAAGTTAGGCATATTTCACATTCTAGACACACAGTTGTGAGCATAGATGACTAAATTCTTGGTCTTACTGAACTTAGTTTCTTGTGGTGGAAAGACAATAGTCAGATAAATAAATATGAGAGCAATTTTAGATAAATGCTGTAAGAAAAATAAAGCAGGATGAAGAAATAGAGCAGTAGACCCTGAATCCACAGGACCAGAATCATGAGGGAACATGTAGGAAAGGAAATTCCCAGGCCTCACTCAAGCCTTTTGAGTCATACACTCAGGAGGGACTCAACAATCTTATGCATGTTGAAGACTTAGAACCATGCTGAAATAAAGAGTAATGAAAGGAGAATTACTTTAGAATGATGGTTAGGAATAACCTCCATTCTTGTGGAGAGATGACATCAGAGCTGAGACGTAAAAGTCACTTGAGCTCTGAATTCTCTGAGTTCTCTATCTATGTCACTTACGCTTTCCTAAAATCTTTGGGTTTTACTTCATGCTTGCCAAACACTCTCTGATTATACTTTCCCATGGAAGCTGGCTTCATAGGTGCATGACCTATGCAGTCACACAAATCCCTGTGTTCAGCAGGGCCCCATGCTTTGCTTAATGCTATGATTTTGCCACCTTGAAATTTTTCATAATTTTCATCTTTGAACTTGTATTTTATAAATGCAGCCCAAAAAAACATGGAGAGTGCATTGGAGCAGAGCAGATATGGGTAGTATGTGTGCCTTCCTCTTCACATACAGCACTTTCATTCCATGAGCACAGAAGTCTGGAGGACCTGCAAAGCATGGACACTCAGGAAGACTCAACATGAGCTTCATAAGTGTGCTACATCTATGGCTGAGTAAGCAGGGTGCTGAAAGCTCTCCATTCCAGCCTGAACTTGCTTCAAACACAGAAGGAATGTAACGATGTTCTAAGAAACAAGAACTACTAAGGAACCTCATTGTATTTTGTCCTTCTCATGTTATTTTCTTGTATTCACCAACCATGCATGCTAGAAAAGAAAGTAAACATGGGAAAAGCAGTAGTTTCTTTTCTTTTCACTTCCTTCTTATCCTTCAATAAGCCAAAGTGGAGAGTTTTTGGTGCAATGTGGGTGGATCAAAAAGTGAAACAAAAACAATTGAGTTATTTTTGTGCAGTGATTCCACTGTCTGGTAGGAGCAAAATGTATATGTATACATGAGCTCTGAAATCGTATGATTTCAAAGATTCCCAGTATGAGTTAAACCTTATTGTTACATTTAAGACCCTCATTGTATAATATAAATAGTAAAAAAATATGCTAGTAGTTTAATTTTTTAAATTTTTGTTTAAAGTGGTATCAGGTAGCAAATATAAAAGTACAGAAAAAATTGAGAGAAAGACTGTGGAAGAAAGGGAAAAGATTTATATTTAATTCCTTCCGTGAAAATTTTTTCCTGGTTTTAAACAAAGAGTCGTACATTTTCATTTTCACTGGGCCCCAGAAACTATGCAGCTGGCACTGTTTGCAATTAGAAATCTTCCATAAAGAAGCCGGCACTCACCCCACTGGCATGAGCATTCCAAGACATGCAGCAGCTGTATTTCCCTTTATCACACATGGGCCATCAAGTTGGGCATCCACCCTGGGGAAGGTGCCAGGCAGCACTTCTTGTCAGAAAAACACAGCTGCATCCAGATCAGAGGGAGAGGGACAGTCTCCGTAAGTCAAAACGGCATCTTCTCTCCCCAGCTCATACCTGTACCTCATGATGGTAGCAGCTTCTTTAGACACAAGACAGTAGTTTCCAAATCCCAGTACAATACTGAATCTCAGAAGAACTGACTTCCTTTGCAAAAGCCTGGGGCCACTTCTTTACAAGCCAAGGATGCAAATCAGACTAGCAACCCAGACTCAGCCTGGAAGAACAAACTTAGCATGAAAACCTTGGCTAATTGACTAGTGCTGCATTGGTGTGAACACAACCCAGTGAGACTTGACAAGCGAGGATCCCATTTGTTTAAAATGATGAGGTTTGAGGCCCCTGTCATACTTCCACCTTCTACTACAACTCAAGTTATACCCACATTTAATGGAAATGAGCTCCCCCTACTCTAATCCACTTCCAGCTCTCACTGCATGCCTTTACCAACCAACCAATAGTCGGAGAGGAAAAGTTACCTTCACTTTGCCTGCCAAGGTTCAACACTGAACACTAAGGGGAAATTCACTTACAGGCAGTTCCAAGACCTGGTGTGTGTCACCTCACACGATAGGATCCATCACCCCAGCCACTAGGGTTCATGAGAAATCTGGAATCCTTCTCATACTTGGTGCCAGACAAGGCACAAAGGCTGTTTTCATGAACTTCGGCAGGTTTACGAGGCTAGAAGCGCCAAGATTTCGGGGTTACAGCACTATCCCTCTCATTTCTTATTAAGATACTCCTTCATCATTGGAAATTCCTTTCAGTCCCAAATGACTTTAGTCCTGTTATTGAGCCATTAGTTAAAAGTAAAAATCTTAGAACTCAAATCCTCACCTCCCTATCAAAACCATTAGCTTTTGGAGATCCATTTTTACAAGTTGTCTAAATGCTGACCCCTGGGAATATGGTGTTCTATTAGGTGAAAACATGAGTAATGGATTTATTTTTCACCCTCAAAATAAAGAAATAAATACCTTTAATTGAAAAGTAATGTGAGGGAAACATTCTGCAAGAGTTCAAAGGTGCACTTTCTCTCCCACTCTGCTACAAAATACAGAGCTGCCTCTGGCATTGACCTTGCAAAGAGGTTGGAGGCCAGGGGAATGCCAGGAGCTGGAGTGCACAGCAGAGACAGACTCTACCCTTAGCCAGCCTTTTCTGCCAGACTAGCTTCCTCTGTCTGGCTCACAGTTTCTTCATCTTGAAATATGGATGAGGTCAGAGGTTTTCCAATTATGCTCCATGAAGTTCTTAATAAACAGGTTGTTAAACCTTACTTACCATAAAGAAATCACCCAGGAAGCTTGTTCACAATCCAGATTCCTACCCCTAAGATTCTGATTCAGCAGGTCAGGGAGGGAAGAGGGCCCATTCATCAAAATTACTAACAAACTCTTTGGCTAATTCTGATGTTAGGATTATGGATATGCCTCAAGTTTTGCAGGGAGAGGATGGATGTGAAAGGGATCTACCCCTCTTACCACCACATTAAGGACAGCAGCCTAGTCTTCCTGTGTATAATAACTAAGCCCCTCATAAGATCTCACCTGATAAGAGACTGAGAACCTAGCAATAAGAATCGAAAACCCAGGACTGAATGTCCTCTAATGCTCTACACAATGCCAATGTCCAGGATTCCAGGAAGGTGGGTTTAACTTGGGGCAGGTACATTCAGTACATTAACAAACTCCTCTCTCCCAATGGGAAACTTCCAAAGTATATCAGATGGAGATACTTCTCCTAGACTCTAGGGCATCCATCAAGCAAGTCTCCTCCCATAATTGGAAAAAAACAACAATAGAGGCACTTCTCTTTAAAATAATCATTTCAAATAATTACTGTTGTATATTGAATAATATTCCTCAAAAAAATGTTATCCTAATCCCCAGTATCTCAAAATGAGACCTTACTTGGAAATAAGGTCCCTGTGGATATGATGAGTGAGTTAAGATGAAGTCATGCTGGAGAAGGGTAAGGCCTTAATCTGATTGCTGTCTCTATACCAAGACAATGTGGAAACAAAAGGGGAGAACCCCACATGACAGGGGAGGCAGAAGTTGGAGTTGGGCAACTGAAAACCAATGATTGCCTGTGACACCAGAAACAAAGAGAAAAATATGAATTATTCTCCTACTGACACCTTGATTTCAATTTCAGTTTCTGGCACTATGAGGATTAATTTCTGTTATTTAAGCTGCCCAGTTTGTGATACATTGTCATTGTGGTATCACTGAGAAACTAATACAACTATTAAATTTGCAGATAATAAAAATGATTCTTGCAAAGGTCACTTTTATTTTAATTTGAGTTTTAGCACAGGAATATGGAAGGTTATCCAAACTCCGTCCAAGCATCTGTGAACACTGTACTTACCATCTTTCAAAAGCAACAAGGTCCATCTCTACACCGACTCTCAATGTGTCATTACAGCAATGTCTAGGTCACAGCAGGTTGTGTGGCCCCATTACTCTGTGTGTCTCTTCTTTTCACAAAAAGAGGTCATTAACTGGTTTCAGGCATGAAGTCCAAGTCTTTTAAAAAACTGTATAAAAGGAGTTAAGTGTTCCCCATGTAAAAGGGCTCCAAAAGTTCTTGTTTCTAGGGAGTGGGAAAACATTGTCCATTCTGAAAGTTCTGTGGAAACAGGCAACTTAATTTCCATTTAGGGGGTAAAAAAAAAAAAACAACTTTCCATTTTTAATCTTACTGGATAACTCTGTAATTAAAATTCCCTGTCAAAATAGCCATCCAGTGGAAGTTACCAGCCACTGCAGTCAAATAAGCCTCTTATTATTAAAGAGCCTGAAATGAATTTTAAAATATTTTAAAAGTAGAATATGTTTAAGTAGTGCCTTCATTTTTAAAAGAGATTCAAAGGGAAACCTTTATTTCACAATCAAGACATTTACTTTTATTCTGAAAGAAAATCCAATAAATAAGAATCTAATGTTAGAAAAAAGAAGTCTTAGTCAAATCTGATAAATAAAACTAAGGGTGGCAGTTCTACTTTACGTGTCAAAAATACCGATCATCTAATTTGTAAAACCTTTTTCATTTTGCTTTAAGATTTAAAACATTTTTATCAAACATGTCATGCATATCTACAAATATATAAGATGAAAAAATAAAAGGAACTCTGGCATTCTTCGCATCTGGCTTGTGATAGAGGTTGTTAACTGATCAATAAATCCCTGTGAGATATTCCCCTGCTGGATGAGTCTTTTCCCTCCCTCCTGGCCCTCCCCTTCTATTCTGAATTTCCTACTTTAAGTTTTGGCAAGCACCAACCTGAGGTCTACAATCACATTCAGATAAGTTCTATTGTTTATAGGGAGAAATGTTTTCCCCTTGTACCTTGGCTTAAGCCAATTTGTTACATGGCAACTCAAACTCTCAGCAGTATAAGTTGGAGATAATCATTCCTAACCTCCCCCCCAAAAAAATTCATATGAAACTCTTTTAAGTAACACCTGACATTAATATATTTAAATTCTGATTCAACAAACATAAATTCTGTTTTCATAAAACTTTCAGAACCTCTAGGAATATATAAATTGAAGCGTGATGATTTGTATTTTTATGTACACTCATTTGTTCCACAAACTCTCAATGTATACCCACAGTGTGCCAAGAACCACTTGGCACAGGTAAACAGGAGAATAAGATGCAAACCTTAACATCAGAATACTTCATACAATCACATCTCATAAACAAGTACAATAGAAGTGAAGGAAATGGATACTTACTTTTGGAAAGCAAAAACCTTAACAACATACCCGAGGTTTTCCTGATGGCTGCATAAGAGTTAGCCTAGTTTTTGTACTCTCCCACTTTCCTGCTTCCTGAACATAAGGAAGGGTCTGGATCCATCTGCATGCAGAGCAGGGAACCAACCTAACAGGAGAGTTGAGATTGCTGATTCAGAATGATCGAGAATTTTGAAGAAATGCATATGTTTACCCTGTTTTGACCATTATACAATGTATACGCATACTCAAACATCACATGGTACTCCATAAAATGTGTAATATTTATATTTTTGTGTTTCAGCAGCAAAATTTATAAAAACAATTTAGGAATGTCAAGGAGCTACAAAGCTGAATTTTCTTCAGTTTACATGAAGTAAATCATAAATCTCAGCAAATGATACCTTCAAAATATTATGATTGGCACAGTTTTACAAAAGAACTAGATCCAGTTCCATGTGCTATACCACACATTTTCAGTTCATCAGTATTTCCCAGTCACCCTATCCTTTGCATTCACCACACATACACAGTAAAATTAAAAACTGATTATCTTGTACGTATTTTTATGTATGGTAATCTTGCATTTATGTATTTTGCCCATGCTATTAAATTTGGTTGTAAGCAACAGAAATCAATTCCAACTAATTTAAGCATAAGAGTAGTAATTTATCGGAACCAAAGGAACTGAGAAAGACAGACACTAAGACATCCCTAGATTCTCTATAACTGCTTAGTTCTAAGGAATTAATTTACTCCTAACTTAGCTCCAAGGAACCCTATATTCCTGACCATCCCAGTCCATGCATCAGATTTTCAGGAGAAGAATCTAGTTGGCCTGGTTTGAATCAAGTGCGTGCCCCTAGATCCACGGAGGATCAGTGTTCAACATACCTGTTCACAAAGTGGGTGAAGGGCTACGAACCTAGAAGTTGCCTGTTATATTAAGCACATTTAAAAAATATTCATATGCTTTAAGGAGTTAAGTCTCCCGGTTTACCACACTCTCTTCTCTTAGACTTATTC
This sequence comes from Xerus rutilus, assembly GCA_028644305.1. Lineage (NCBI taxonomy): Eukaryota > Metazoa > Chordata > Mammalia > Rodentia > Sciuridae > Xerus > Xerus rutilus. Next base: position 123,648,752 of record CM053399.1, on the reverse strand, counting down.
TGATTATAAACCCAACAGTGAGGGCGACTTACAAGAAGATGAACACATACAACTTAACATTCTCGCTCATCCCACACATAAAAGAGCACTTTGTGATTTGTTCTTCATTCATGAACATGGAGAGCCATTAACAGATTGGAAGTCCCCAGTGGTTGAGATGGAATGAGTTTACTCACTCAGAAGCCCTAACTAGCACATTCTGGTTCATTAAAAAGCTAGTAGAAAGGAACTGAACAAACTTCACCAAATAAAAAATGCAGATCAACACATATATGAAAAATGTTCAACATCTCTAGCATTGGGAGAAATGCAAATTGAAACTATACTGAGATTTCACCTCACTCCAGTCAGAATGGCAATTGTCAACAATACAAGCAACAATAAATGTTGGTGAGGATGTGGGAGAAAAGGCATACTCATATGCAATCACTCTGGAAAGTAATATGGAGATTCCTCAGAAACTTGGAATGGAATCACCATTTGACCCAGCTATTCCAATCATACTCAAAGGACTTAAAATCAGCATACTACAGTGATGCAGCCACATCAATGTTTATAGCAGCTCAATTCACAATAGCCAAACTGGAACAAACCTAGATGTCATTCAACAGATGAATTGATTAAAAAAAATGTGGCCTGGTTTGAATCAAGTGCTTGCCCCTAGATCAAACACAATGGAATATTACTCAGCCTTATTAAAGAATGAAATTATGGTATTTGCCAGTAAATGGATGGAGCTAGAAAACAGCATGCTAAGTGAAATAACTCAATCCCCAAAAAACAGAGGCCAAATGTTTCCTCTGGTATGTGGATGTTAAGTCACAATAAGGAGGGGGTAGGGAAGAATATAAATACTTTAGATTAGACAGAGGGGAGTGAAGGGAGCGGAGGTGGAATGGGAGTAGGAAGGATAGTAGAAGAAATCAGACATTATTACTCTATGTACATATATGATTACATGACAGGTGTGATTCTACATCATGGATAACTAGAAGAATGAGAAGTTATACTCCATTTATGTATGACGTGTCAAAATGCATGCTATTGTCATGTATAACTGATCAGAACAAATTTTTTTAAAAAGGCAAGCAGAACCATTCCTCCAAAAAGTACCTGGTGAGATTCCCAATATTGCTCTGACAAGGAGACACCACCCTTCTTTGTGATGGAATGTGTGTGTGTGTGTACATTCCAAAAATCAGGATAAAGAAGGAGCAGGGACTCTGGATTGACATATGAAGACTGTCAGAACACACAAATTTATTTCTTCAAGCACCAAACAAGTCTACTGTTCCTTTCTGTTAGGAAGGTTCCCTGATGAACTCGGTTTTGAATTACATGAAAAGACTCATACACAGTGAAAGCTTTGAGTCTAATGAGAAATGTCAAATGGAAAATGTAACGAAAAGAGTCTTGTTCAAAAAATCCCTGCTGATGAAACCTGAAATCAATATTGATGAATTTGGCTTGCCCAGATTTTGCTGAGTGGAAAGAACTGGGTTGGTTGAAGTTATTTTAGCTATATTTCCTCCACACGCCTGTAGAGTTTTTTTCCAGCATTCTTCTAGCTACACATGTGGCATACATTTATTATTTACAATACACACACAGGAAGCGCTTGATTGATGAGATAACCCCTTTTACAGAAAGATCTTTTCCAAATGGGCCTTTACACTGTATGTGTTAAATGAAGTACCATAAAGTCAGCAAGATATATTTTTTCACCCCTGGATTTTATTTCTGATAAAAATATTACAAGGGTAATTTTTTAGACAGTATATGATATAAAATATGATTACAGAAAAATATAGATTGTACCTCTAAATTTTTCTCTTACATGTTGTGTAGAATGTGTACCCAGATTTATGTAAATTTGAGAGCAGAGGAGAGAGAATGTGAATGAGAGAGCAGGGAGAGGTCAAGAAGGAGCTGTTTCTGGATAGAACACATGTATATATATAGCAGATCATTGCATTCATGTAGATTTTAATCCATACTCAGATATCTACATTTTGCTATGACATTGAATAAGAACTATGGAACATTCCAAGAGGCCTCTGTAGAATTTTGTAAATGATGTAAACTTAATTTTGAAACATTAGTATTACCACAATAGGAATGATCCATTGAGTGTTAGAAAATAAATTTGGTATTGAAGGAGGGAATAACTGTTAGGACAATGTAATATTCATATCATTTGGTTTGCTATGAACTATTGGTTTTAAATCTAACCACATCTAAATGTAGCTATGTTATTTTCCAAAACATATATATGTATGCATGTAACTATGTATGTATGTATGTATATGTATGTATGTGCATGTGTATGTATAAATTTTCTTTTTAAAAAATTCTTTCCCAAATTATTGCATTATGGACTTTCCCCCAGCAGTATTCTCTAAGCATCATTTGATGGGCAATTATATTGACAAAATATAATACTCATAATATGTATGTGGCACATACATATGAATATATTTATATATGTACATATTTATTTATATGTTATATTTATCCACATATTCATTGATAAATAGAAATGTGGGCTATTATATGTGAATATTTTTAACATATTTATGCAGATAAATATGCCTTGATTTTGTGACTTGAGATAATATTTAACATATTTAACTATTAGCAAGCATTATTCCAAATTACTCACATGTATTCATTAATTTACTATGCATGACAACTCCATAAAATAGGCAATATTATTATTCTCATTTTGTGAGTGACAAAACAGAGGCACAGGTAGGTTTTGTAAAGTGCCTTAGATCTCCTAGAAGAATCTGCCAAAGTGATGACCCAGGGAACCAGAGGCAGGGCTTGCATACTCATCCAGCATGCCAGAGAGCAAGGTCAGCAAACTTGCTATAAAGGGCAGATAACACATATTTTAGGCTTTCTTGGCTACATATGATTTGTCTTCATTTTTTTAAATAATCATTTTTAAATGTCACTCAAGAATGATTACAAAAACAGGCTACAGGCTGGATTTGGCCCATGGAAGACAGCTTGCCAGACCTAGTTTGTTGCCAAAATTCCTCATATAATAATTATTAAAAACATTTATGCAATAAATACACGAACAGCCATTACTTTTTATAGACACCTACTTTTTTTGACTATATAGTTTCATCCAAAGGCCCTCCAGTCACCCTTTCTCGAGAACTGTCTTCTTATTTAACCACCCACATGGCTGGGTTTCTGACAGTCTAGTTCTTATAATGTCACTCCACCACACAGCCCCAGTTGATTGGTCCAGGATGATCTATGACCCAATCTGGGTCAGAGAATTCCAAGTTTTATACTGTATGTATGCTCCATCAATATTGGAGGGACTTCTAAAAACCTAACTGGAGACTGTTCAATAACTGTGGCTTTTATTATGACCTGGAAAAGTAGGGAAAGGCAGTCTGAAGGGGGACAAAATGTAGAGGAAGAAGGGAAGAAATGACCAATGCAGAATGAATCCTGACAGTTAGTCCTTCATTCAGTTTGTTCCTAAAATCCAGCTGCATTATGTCCCTGGATTTCCTAAGAAAACTCATATTTCCTTATAATAAATCTCCGTTTTCTCCAGTATTTCGGCATTAGTGTCTGTTGCTTACAACCAAAAATAATGATTTTTGCACATTTTTATCATTTTTAATTAGCTACCCACTTTAGACCAGGAAATTACTTTTAGGAAATTAGCTCAACAAGAGTTTAAGAAAACACATTCTTTCAGTTTACTCAGAATGTTTTAAGTACATAGATTTCTAATTAAACTTTTTAAATGGAACTTTAAAGTAAGGTCCCAATTAAACTAAATACTTAATGCAGTGTTACAGTTCATCAACAGTCCTCATCTTTCCCAGCAGTTCCCAGAGTAGTGGCAGTCATTCAAAGTCTGAACCTGATGTTCAGAGCAGTTGAACAATTTTTAAGTTCCCACTGTATTCCCAGCACTTTTCTTACCTTAGGCTGTCACCCATCACCTAGAACATCACCTGGACCGCAGCAATCACTCAACATATATTGAGTTTGTTAAAAAGGTAAACTGAGCCGGGTGCGGTGGCTCACGCTTGTAATCCCAGCACTTAGGGAGGCTGAGACAGGAGAATCATGGGTTCAAAGCCAGCCTCAGCAAAGGCAAGGTGCTAAGCAACTCAGGGAGACCCTGTCTCTACATAAAGCACAAAATAGGGTTGGGGATGTGGTTCAGTGGTCGAGTGCCCCTGAGTTCAATCCCTGGTACCAAAAAAAAAAAAGGTAAACTGAGAGCTTACTTCAGTAAACAACAATTCATGAATTGGGCTTCTCCAAACAGGAAGATGTTTAGGAAATGCAAGGGAGAATAGCATGAACACAGAGGTAAAGAAAACATTGGATTGGTTACAGTCAGATAGGTGTGTTGCTGACAGGGTCTAGCCTATTGATAAGTCCCTACATGGCTAGCTATTTCTGATTGGTTAAATCTGTTTTTCTTTAATAGAAACATTTACAAGAAATGGCTCATAAGATAAGTTTCACTAATGTTTGCAAATCAAGCAAGGTTAAGGTCACTGATGAGGCCCCACTGGCACTGTCTGCTCAGGGAGTTTTCAGACCTGGTCTCCATTTTAATTTACTTAAATAAGTAAAATGATTCAATAAATGTATATTCTAGTGATTGTTTAAATGATTAGTAACACTCAAAAAGTACCTGTTTATTTCGAAGAGATTTTTAGTTTAGCTAACTAGTTCATTTGAAAAGTATTTATGTAAACCTGAAACTTTCCAAAAGGAACAAATCACAGAAAGAACTAAGGAAAAAAGGGAAATCATGTTGAAGGGAGTTTATAAAAGATGACTGTGCTTAGGTGAAGATACAGTGAATGCAACAACAAGGAAAAGGCTTTTATTTTTGTTTTTTATGCTATTTAAAATAAATCAGGTTGCAACAATGCATATGAATAGAATTTTCAAATACTTGAAGAGCACTGAGCTGACATCCATGTATAGAATAATAAGTGCTGTTTCTCCATCATATGTCCTTTGGAAGCCACAAAAAATAATCACACTTTCAGGACAAATGGCAAAAATTACTGTTTTTCTAAATGTGTTTTGAAGAATGGCCAGGGGATCAACCATCCTGGTGAGATCAATCTCACCAGCTGCTTTCTTGAGTTTAGTTCCACCAGGCAAATGAATTGACTTACATGGAGGGGACGTTGTATGGCAAAGTGATTTCTTTCTTTAAAAATTCATATGTGTGGTGGTTTTTTTTGTAAGTGAATAATCACATGGACTTTCCAGACTTTTTCCCTGTATCATCTTCCAAAGGGCCAGCTTCATTACGGGTCCCCTTGAGCCCTCTAGACAGAACCAATGACATTGATGATAATTCACCATCAAATATAGTTGGACACAACACATTTGCTAGTGCATATCCTTACATGGATGCCTGAGGACGTTTTGTTTCAAACGCAAAACACCAGAAGGCATATTCTGTCATTTCCCTAGCCAGTCTCATTTCATTTCCTCTATCACACAAGTGCCTTTGATTGCTCTTTTAACTCTACCCTTTAAAGTCCAGAGGTCAGCTGGAAACAGTCCCATTTGAAAAGTTGGAATCCACATAAAATACAGAAATCCACTCTTCAAGGTTTGAAGGTATTTTAATTTGAGCATTCAGTCTGTAATGACCATTGTCCATCAGTCAGCAAACTTCTTTTTCCTCTTGGGATCCTTATTCTTTCTTTCTTATTATGTGGAATAACATCTCTTCAGTACTCATTTCCTGAAGAAGATTACTTTTCAGTATCAGACATCACCAAAGAACCTTCTCCCACTCAGGGACTGCAAGTCCACATTGTGGCTAACTGCAGTTACTTTCCAGATAATACTAACTACAGGAGAAAACAAACAAGCAAGCAAATCAACGGGAAGAGTGCAAGTGTTTGCCCAGCTTCTCCACTCAGATTTATGGCTTCTCATAAAGCTGCATTTTAGTAGGTATCCTCATCTAAGTGTGAAAAGTTTAGCCAGAACAGTGATGCGACTGCCCAACCAAGATTTAGTTGCTCACCAAAAAAGAAAACATCTATGACTTAGAGAAAATTTGTGTCGGTTAGAAGAGGGATGTGGAGTGTCTCCAAGACTTTCAAGAGACCCCACTTCATTGTAGGTGACTGCTTAATGTAGAGTCACTCAGTTATGATCCAGACCTAGATATAAATCCATACCCATGAAATGGTTCTATTATAAAGGGGAAAGCCGGGCGCGGTGGCTCACGCTTGTAATCCCAGCACTTTGGGAGGCTGAGACAGGAGAATCGTGAGTTCAAAGCCAGCCTCAGCAATGGCGAGGCACTAAGCAACTCAGTGAGACCCTGTCTCTACATAAAACACAAAATAGGGCTGGGGATGTGGCTCAGTGGTCGAGTACCCCGGAGTTCAATCCTTGGCATCAAAATACATAAATAAATAAATAAATAAATAAAATAAATAAATAAAAGGGAGAAGGGAGAAGGCAATACATGACTTGGAGACAGCATCTGACTTTGAATCTGAAGTTTAGGAGTTAGGTCTGGACTTGCTAGCTAGTTGCACTCATGGGATATTCAAATGAGTGAGGGTCCATTTGTTTTGTCTGTTAATGCAGTATCATATCTGGTTTATACTCTTGATTCAAGAGCTAAATGAAACAGTCTGGGAGGAAATGTGTAGCCAGTAAAATAGGCACACAGCAATGAATCAGATTTTTCTCTAACAGCATCCAGAGGGCAATGACAATTTGGGCCAACTCAAAGCAGCTGAAAAGCACAGCTGGCATGGCCGCCAAGTGAGCCCATGGAAAAATGCAAATCCACACCAAGATGTCTTCCTCAGTGAACTTTTCCTGCAGCTGGGAATTAAAAAGATTTCTTTGTCTTTAATTCATGTGCATTAAGGGGATAGTGAGATACTATAATACAGATGGTGTACACTTAAAATCCAATGACATTATCAGGGAAAAGTCCCTCTATTAAAAATTGAAATTAACAAAACTCAATCCACAACAACCCAGAATAGTGGGCATCCCTTGATTTGATTCAGATATCATTCATCTGTTGTAGTTGGTGTTTTGCAGGAATCAGACTTTAAGATGGAGATTTACACAAAGGGAATTAAGTAGGAATAACCTTTTTGAAGGTATAGAGGAATTAAGACTGGCCAAAAGAAAAATTAGATAATAGTGCAGGAGTACTAATCTCTGCCAATTCCCCAGGAGGCTCAGTAGATGGAATGGCCCATCAGAGGTGTCCCAAATTGAGACAGAGGAGCCAGACATCTGTCTCCATGCCTTAGCCAGTCTTTGAATGTGCACAGAGAGGGAGAGTATAAACTGGGGTGAGATGGTTTTATTCTAAGGGAATTTCCCCAGAAGGAACTCAACTTTGAGCAGTCCGCAGCCATCACTTGTAACACCTGGGAAAATAAGTACCTCTGTCCTAAAATGGGACCTGGGTGACCCACAGAATTCCTCGAGACTACGTCTTGCTCCCACAAACCACGTTCACCATATAGTGAGTTCATTCCATCAGGAAAATTCCCAAAGGATCCTTTTTGGTTTATGTCTTTTCCTAAGCCAACTTTTAGGAAGGCAGCTTTTGAGACAAATGGAAACTCTCATTGCAGATGACCGTGAAAACACACCCAGTACTCACATATTCTGTTTTTCTACTATCCATTCTAGGTTCTTCCTACCCTGTGTTAGCACTTCCACAGGTTTTAGTGGCTTACAAAATGGGGACCCAGGCCCTTATGCCTGACCAATATGCCATATGCCATTGTCTGAGGTGAGTCACTGGAATGAAGAGAAGGAAGGCTACTTCTACTTCTAACCCTTGGCTCCTAGACACAAGTATTGGATGGAACTATTAGGGACACAGTCTATGTAAGTTAATTTAGAGTGAGTATCCCAACATGCAGGATGGTACTCCACCCCTGCAGGGTATCACATCTAAACTGGAACCTCAGCCATACCTTCAAAATCTATCCTTATTTCCCATCTGAGTGGTAGATGATACAAGACTGGTGGATCCTATGGCTAAGTGACATCTGCCACACCTCTTTTGATATATGTGAGCTCCATGTCTGAAGCAATATTACATGGCATCCTGTTTCAGTGAATGAAGTGCTCTATCAGCATCAGATAGTGGAATCCAGGCCCTGCCATCAAGAAAGGCAATTGCCATATTTGGAATCATATCAATACCAGTTAATATGAATGCTCCCATTTCAAAATGAAAGGGATCTACAGGGGCTGGCTTGTTTTGAGGGATAGTGCTATATCCAGACTGCGGGTTGGATAGATTGGTAGGTTAAACATTCTGCAGCAACAAATTTCTAGATCAACATTGATGAGTAGAGCCCATGCTGCCAGGCTCCTGCAGAGCTACCCATCCCTGTCATCATGAATATTTGCTTATGAGCCCATTGTAGCAACAATGGAATTGCCAGTGACACTCTGGCTGACATCAATATCAAGTCATTCTGTGTAGCACCTCTTCCTTAAAGGATGTTCTCTGCATCCTTGAAGTGATAAAGGACCTTCAAACTTCATGCCCATTCCTAAAGATTGGTTACTTTCCAAACCACCTTGTCTCTAATATTCCTCTGAGCTCTTGGCAAACCACCAACCATATGCCACTACCCATAAATCCATGCAGACTCTTATATCAGGTCACATCTCTTTTCACACATACCAGTCATTCTTTCATCACTATAATAAAATTTCTAAGGCAGGCTAACTTTATAAATAAAAGAGGTTTATTTAGCACATAAGTTTGGAAGCTGAAAGTACAAATACCATTGCACAGACTCTGGGAAGAGCCCCCTCTTGGTAGGGATGCATGTTTAAGATAGAGATTATATCTCAAACAGGAAGCCAGGGTGAATCAGATCCCATGATCCCTTCCTTTGCCATGCTCCAAATGACATAAGGACCTCCCGCTAAGCCCTATTTCTTAAAGGTTCACTATCTCTCACTGCCACACTGAGAACAAGTTTCCAAGACATGAAACTTCAGGATTACAGACAACATTCAAACCATGCATGATACATAGTTTTCTCCTCTGGTCCAAACTACAAGATGCCATGAGTATTGTGGACCAATGTGAGATTCCATAGAATGCCCAAATGAATACAGTTCCTTTAGATTGTACCATGACAGTTGATGAGATACTATAAACAGTCTTTGGGCAAGATGATGAACATATTTGGTTTACCATTCTATATGAATGAAAACTGCATTGGCCATCTTTCTTCACAGGGACATAAAAGACTATTTGCCAAATCACTGGGCACATACCATGTACCTGAGGACATATTCATTGTAAAGGCTACCACATCTGGCAGTGCAGATGCAAGGGACTACTACTTGCTTCAGTATATGGAAATCCACCCTCATTCTCCAGCATCATTTAGGTTTTTTAAGTGCCAGAGTAGTGATTAATTGGAAATACAGAGGAGATCACCACTACTTTATTAATTAGGACTTTAAGATGGGCTCTAATCTCTATAATTCTAGTGGAATGTATTGTTATTTTTATTTACTATCCTTAATAGCAGGTATATGGAAGATTCAGTGACCTCCCATTGGTCTTCCTTATTATAAAGGGCTTTACCCTGAAGTCTATTAAACTAATGTGGGAGTTCTTCCTATTACTACAGGTTTTCATTCCAACTATACATTTAGGAACCAAAGAAATGACTAGAGAAGAAAACTTGGAGCCAAATCTTGATGATATCTCACTAGAACCTAGTCCCCATATATCCCTGTTTTAATAGCAGATAATGATGATGCTTGGGGGTTGCCTAGAAATCAATGTCAACTTGTGCTGTGAGTCTAAAAATCCTCAAAATATTTGGTTTATGCCCTTTCCTCAATGCACAGTTTCCCAACTAAATATTCACAGGTATATGGTGGCAAGATTATGAATGTATTTGGTTTGCCATTTCACGACAATGAAAACTGAGTCTGGCCTTCTTTCTTCTCAGGGACATAAAAGGGACTATTTGCCAAATCAATAGTTTTGGTGAATGACTAAGAGCATAATTAATGTTCACACTTGTTATAGCATTGAAAAGTCCTTCTTCCTGAATGTTCATCCTCTCCTCCAGTCACTAAGTTTCAACTCTAAAGACTATCTCAGGTCTTGAAGCAAAGCTAGCAATTGTGACTTTTTACTAAGGCACATAGTCGATTAAGAGGTCTCTAATTGGACCTCCTCATTGCAAAAACTGTTACCACACAGCCCTTGGAAATAATGTGAAAGTTCTTCAGCTGCCCTCACAAGCCAGAACATCTATCTTTGATTCTTTAAGTAATGCTGTCATAGGCTACTCTTCTATTCTACCCCTAGAGACTATGTTTTGTATTAGTCATCACCACAGCTTTCCATGGGTCAGGATCCCCGCTGTCATTACTACTTGCTGTGCATTACTATAAGTGGCCACACCTTGCAAGAGTTACCATCGGGACTACAGCAGTCTCCTATCAACCCCATTAATTGGAGTCCAATTCTGTAACAACACTCCCTCCATCAGCCCTGCCTTGAAGGACAGCAAACACACAAACTCCTTAACTGTGACTCCTCTCACTAGTGCATTCTTTATCACTTTGGTAACTGAAGAATCCTTTAAATTCTCACACAGAGTATTATTGGCTGATGGATTTTTCATACTTACGTAGTATTTCCACCCCAACATTTCCACTCCTCTGAATGTTTTGGTTCCTTTGTCCATTTGCCATAGTGATGTCAGCATCTCTATGCCATGCAGTGTGGACCATCACTGTCTCCAAGTTTTAAGAGCAATTCTAGCTGCATGAACATGCATCAAACTCTTGGGTCCTTTCCAGATGTTATATCCTATATCATATAAGAATGCTCCCATGTCAATAAATTTCCCTTATATTCCCTCATAGTTCCCCCACCACACACACATACTTTATTCTACACCCACAGGAGGTACACCTTCCTGGATCCCATTGATAAAAGTTGGCTCAACCTTGTAGTTTTTGAGGCGTAGTTCTTTCCTCCCTGAGCACAGAGCACTTTCCCTGCTGGGTTATGCTGTAACCTGACCCTAATCACAGGTTTACTGGCCTGGAAGCTGGTGAAGGTAAATCCTAAAAAGGCTATGTGTTGTCACCTAAGACAAATACTTCTGTATCTTCTTTAAAAAGGAAGGCTGCTAGCCTATCACAGGAACGAGTGGGCCTGCAGAGCTTGGGGAGAAAGCCAGGGGCACAATATTTCCTAATGTGTTGTTACCATGCTGAAACTTGCAGTCCCAATTTTTTCATTCAGAGTCCTAGCCTTGGCCCAGCAGACCATCTAGGGTGCAAGCTTTAGCCTTCGTGTGTTCTGCTACCCTTACCATTGAGAATTAAGTCTAGATCATTTGCTTTTTCTGCTCTCCACAGGCTGAAGATGAGGGGTTCTTTATATACTGCCATGAACTTCCTGTCTTTCACCATTCCACCTAAACTGGTGAGTAATCATTCTCTGCCTACCATTATCTTTTTCAAATGCTTCAGTGGGTCCTAGCAAGAGCCATATGATTCCCTAGTCCTTATAACTACTACAGGACCCTCTCAAGAACTTGAAATACTGTACCCAGAGGTGCATTGCCTTCCATCTGTGTCTCATCCAAGTTCAACACTAGTAAAATTTTCAGCAATTGCTCTCCAACCACATGCCAGGATTTGTCAATGCTTCATCTACCACCACTGAATGGGAACTCATTCACAGCCAGTTGATTGCAGAGCGAGTTCCAGAATCTCACTTTGGAATCTACTTCCTAGGACAGTTCCTAGTACCAACCATGATAAATCTTCAGCCAGGTTCCCTGGAAATGGTCTCTAATATGAAGATTTGAGTAGAGGAAGTTTTGGGGGGATCTTGAGAATAACACCTGTGTGGGAGCAAGGGAAATAGGTCTGGGGAGAAGAAGTAAAGCTATGATTGATTTGCAACTGAGGTCTGATCTTGGGAGAAGTTCTGAAGCTGAAATGGTTCTTCAGAGGTTTCCCTAGTTGAGCCATGGGGCCCAGGCCTCCCACACTCACTTGGACTAACCTATGGACATTGGCTCTCCTCCGGGAAGGATGTGACCTTGAGTAAGACAGGTCCCTCTGGCCAAGGGAAGTCAAACACAAGACCTCAGCAGTCAGGACTCCTGGGAGCTGGAGGAATGAGTTTCTCAGTTTTGAGAAGGAATCTGGAGATTTACCATAACATCTATTACATCATTTTAAAAACTAGAGTGCCTAGATCTTAAAATAAACTGTAACTTGAAGAATTTTGAAGTATCATTCAGAAGATAAAAATTTGCAGAAAGCAATGAAATAATAAATATCAAAGGAGAAAAAAGGAATGTGTATTTTTCAATGTGCTTCAAGCATTGTAACAGGAAATTGGTGTCTTGCTTCACATAATAAAAGCTGACTTTTATTTAACATGCACTCTTCTAAGAGCTTTACAAATATTCTCATTTAATCCACATATAACACTATGAATTAATTACTACTATTGTCTCCATTTTCAGAGAAAACCAAGACCTACGAGATTGTTATTAAAGCTACACTATCTAGTAAGAAGCAGAGCTGGGATTTGAATCCTAGCAATCTGTGTTCTTAATCACTCTGCTAAACTACTTTCCTTACTTAATAATGTGCCAGATCTTAAGTATTTTACATGCATTAATCATTTATTTATTTTGAGATTGGTTGTACTGTTAATTCCATTTAATGGAGGAGAAAACTCAGGCCAAGATTTATTTTTTTCAGTAAGAAGCCTCTAGTTCATCACTTAATTTATCAAATAATCATGTTCAGAACTAAGAGTGCTGAGTCCATGAAATACTAGCTGTGTCCATCTTAGTCCACTTTCTGTTGTTATAGCAAAATGCCTGAGACCTGAAAATCTATAAAGGATAGAAGTTTATTTGACTCAAAATTCTGGAGGCTGGAGAGTTCAAGAACATAGCAGTGGTATCTGCTTGGACTGATTCTTTTTGTTGTAGCATAACATCGTAGAAGGCATCACATGGCAAGAAAGAACAAACTCAGGCTCTCCTCCCCACCCCCTCCTCCTAAAGCCACTTATCACATCAAGGAGGCCCCTACCCTCATGATCTCAACTAATCCTAATTACCTATCAAAGGCCCCAAATCCAAAGAATATTCACATATGAATTTTGATATTGTTTCCCAACATATGAACTTTGAGAGGCATAACTCAAACCATAGCAGTGATCTCAGACAACTTACTTAACCTCCTCACCTGTTTTATCACATATAAAATAGGGACCTACCCACTGGTTCATTGATATGTAAAGCTCTCCTATACCCAAATTAAGGACTCAATAACTATTGACTAGCCTTAGCATCAACACCACCGTTAATGTTACCATCCCTATCAAATGTCCAAATAAACATTTCTGTTCATTTGACAGTTGTATTTCTTAGTGTATATAAATTAATTTTTATTCTAATTTATTTATTAGGATCTTACAAGGTCAATTACATGTTAATAGGTCTCAATACCCTGAGGTGAGCTGATAAAATGTTTTACTAAACTCACAAAGAATGAGACAGTATTTAGCCTCATATTGCATAAAATGCTTCTAAAGGAATGAGCTCTTTGTCTTCCACTGAAAGCCACACACTTCCAAAACAACAATTCCACATTGTTTTATGACCATATCACTCCCTAAAGCCTCACCTTCCAGTATTATCACGTTTGGGATTAGGTTTCAGCTCATGAATTTGGACAGAGGGTGGGGAAAAGCACTCAGACTTTATTATTGAAGGAGCTGGTCTATTTTAACAATGAATCAATATGCAATTTGTGGAAAATGTGTCACAACCACTCAAGACCCCTGTCCTGGAAATCTTGTGTTTACCATCCTCTGACCTGCTCTGTGCCCTGGAGAGCTAATTTATATAGACTGCATTAATAAACTCCAATGCCTGTGGATTTGATAAATTAAAGGAAGGTATTTTTCAGAGATCAGAGTGCTAGAGAATATTGAAATGAGGGTTGTGTTGGGTTTTCTTTCTCTGACTCCTTTCCTGCCAAATTGCCACAATTTGGCCACATCTCTATACCTATCTCTCCTGTTAGTAATCACCTCCTAGACCTGAAGCTACTATCTCCAGGTTCCAGGGATTCCTCCACCCCTTTGCCCCTCTGCCCTAGAGTGGTAAGGTCCCCACTGCTGCCAGACCCAAGGAATTGTAACATCAATGCTGCTTTCCCTGAATCTTGTTCACACCTCTGCAAATTGTTCTTTTATTAAGTTGTGAGTTACCCAATTAGAGTGTGCATCTATTTCCTGTTGGAAACCTTACTGATAAAACACAAAACAAATATTGATCCTTCCACTCAATTGTCTGTGCCCAAAACCCCAAGCTCCTTTTTTATCCTTTTGTTCATGCTTAGCAGTAAGCTCATCTGAACACTCTCAGTCAATTCTTGAAAGCTTTATCTTATCTACTATAGTGTGATTATTTCAGACATACAAAAAGCAAGTAGAAAAATTACTATCAATCCATTTTGTCTTGATTTCCCATTTGGTATGAATTCAGACATAAGATCAATGTATTCAAGATGAACATCTTTTTGTCTTCAGTCATGTCTAAACTCTTCAGTCTCCCAGCCTTAATTCTGGTGGATGACTGGTGATTTCTGCTAAAATCAGTGAGCTACCTCTTCACCCTTTCTCCATGTGTTTTAGTCAGATTTTCATCGCTGTGACCAAAAGACTTGGCAAGAACAATGTAAAGAAGGAAAGTTTGTTTGGGGCTCATAGTTTCAGAGGTCTCAGTCCAGAGATGACCAACTCCATAGCTCTGGGGCAAAGGTGAGGCAGAACATCATGGCAGACGGGCATGGCAAAGGAAAGGTAGCTCAAGACATGGCGACAAGAAAGGAGAGAGAAAACTCCATTCAGGAGGGACAAAATATAAACTCCAAAGGCACAAACTCCCAGTGATCTACCTCCTCCAGCCACACCCTATCTGCCTATAGTTGTCACCCAGTTAATCCACATCAGTGGATTAATGCATTAATTAGGTTAAGGCTCTTATAACCCAATATTTCTCCTCTAAACTTTCTTGCATTGTCTCACACATGAGCTTTTGGGGAATACTTCATATCTAGACCATAATATCATGTCAATCTGCCCATGCTACAATCACATACCCTGAAAAACTCTTCCAGTTTAAAAAAAAAAATAAAACAAAAACAAAACAACACTTCACCACCTTTTAGCATGGATTCTCTAACATCTAATCTTCCTTTTCTACATTCCCAAAGCCCCTTCCCTTGTTTCTTGCCAGCATTTTTATGGCCTTTCCTCTCAACTATGGCTTTATCTTTGCCATATGTGTGTGCATATTTACTCTTAAACACATATGTGTATGAGTGTATACACACTTCTACATACACATGGGAGTAACAATCTTGCCTAATTTTCCACATCTCTGAACTGCAATTTATGGTGATATAGGGATCATTAGGCTATATGGTATATCTAATCAGACCTTCCCACTGTCCCATCACACATACACACACACAGACACACAGTCAAAAGCACAACACTCAGGTCCTCAGTCTACAAGAAATGTCAGCTTTTAACTCTTTACCAGACATATACCAAGTGTCTAGAAACATAGTTGGACCTCTTGTGAGAGTTGAATATAACACCTAGCAAAGAATGTACCTGTTAAAAGAATCAAGTTTCCTCTCCTCAAATGATATCACATGTAATAATAATAAATTTTTAAAAGCCATAAAAATGGGCATGTTGATTTAAAAGGGGCAGAGGGAGATAAGAATACTCACTCAGGTTATGAGTTTAACAGGACCCTGGTTTCCATTCATATCCTACATCATTATAGCAATTTCCCTCTAAGTGGAGAGGTACACAACTACCCGCAAAGAGCCCAATCATCTGGCCACCTCATGAGCCAATGAACATGGAAGGCCAGCTTTTTTGTTTGATGTTATTAAGAATGTTCAGGGGATTGAGGCCCAAGTATACGGATCAAGTCATAGTAGAGACAAGTTTATTAACCAGTTTCCCTTGACCTCCCCACCAGCAGGTTTTCTTGTTTTCCTATCCAGATCCCAATAATTTGAAATACTAAGGGCATGGTTTGAGAGGGACTTTTCCATGTGTTAACATTCAGGCCAAACATTTTAATTCTAAAGAAGAGGAAAAATTGTATTTGTTATTATGCTACTTGTAAGAAAACATTCCAAAGATCTTCTAGTGAGTTCAGGGAATGTACATTACTTTTTGCCTTTGATTCCAAGAAGGGAGATTGTACACCATTGTTAAATAATGTGGTCACTCAGCCATGATGAAATTCCTTCACATGAGCAAACTCCTAGGACCAGATGTACTGAACCTGGATAAGCTGAGCCACTAATTTGTAGAAGTAGATTCCCTTTCTTTCCCCCAATTCACATTCTAAGACTGAGATGCTATGAGCCCTTTCCTCTGAGTCTCATCTCATGCATTAATCTATGTTTAATTCTCCTAAAGTTAATGCTTACTTATCAGTCACAAATATACATCATTTAAAAATTAATGATGCTAAAGTTATATAACAAAGAACAGCTCTGTGAATCACCCATCCTTCCTCATCACTCTTCTCTTTCCCACACACAGACAAAAACACTTGCACATTATTAACTGTTTTACTTTTTTTCTAAGTATTTTTAAATATTAAAGTTACATCATTCTTTCCTCACTCCAGTTTTAAGCATTATTATCGATTTCTCATTATGGTAGAGGAGACTTTAGTTCTTTTATACCACTAGGCCCTCATTTCTCCATTTACCTTTCCACACCCCACTGAGAAAATACAATTTATAGGTTTACATTATCATTTAATATATATATATATGTGATTATCACTACTGAATATCACTGCTGCAACAAGTATGAAGCATTATATTTCTTACACCCTAAAATCTTTGACTTTTCCTCAGGTTTTCTAGGCACAAATGTTGAATGATTCCTGAATTCTCTCAAAACTCCTCAGTATGTTTTCTATCTCTGAAGAGATGAGGTAAATTCCACAATCAGATTTTTTTTCCTTGCCCTCTCTTGCCCAAACTGTACTATTGCTTTCCTGTCTTACCAAAGCTGATGCTTTGGGGTTTTCCTTCCTGTCATCCTGGAAATCACCTTCACTATTTTACTATATTGGATTTGCTGTTTCATGGATTCAGATCTTCCTCTATAGCTTCTATGAAGCATGGAAAGTAGATTCCTTGAAAACTTGCTTATCCAAGAGTTTCTATCCTTTTCATACCATACTGGACTCTAAGTCTCTCTAGGTATACAGTTCTATGTTTGGAATAATTTTCTTTCCAATTTTTGAAGGTGTGGCTGTATTAGCATTCAGATCAATTCCACTGTTGCTATTCTATCTTAGCTTCTCATTCTTTGTGAGTTATGCTTTGCTCTCTGGACAGTTTGAGATTTCCTGTTCATTCTGGTTCTGGTTCTGGTCATGGTTTAGGAACTAAGTGGACTTTTTACAATATAAAGATTTGTGGTTCTTATATTACAGAAAAGTTTTCTTAATTCTCTCATTTCTTCTGGAAATACTAGTATTTTTGGTCATTCCCTAGTTTCTGCACCAATTCTCTAATTTACTTAAGTATCTTCTCTCATGGGTATCTCTTAATCTTTCCCACTACTTTCTAGGGGCAATTCTTGACTTCATCCTCATGCTTATCCCTTTTATTAGATTTTTATATTGCACATAATTAGCTCACTTTCCCAATTTTCTTTCTTCTGGTCCCTCTCTGAAGTGCCTTTATATATATATTTTTCATTTTGTAGATGTGACAACTTTTCTTACCTCTTCTAGTATCTGAATTATCTGTCTTCTCCACATTTCCACAGTCTGAGTACAGAGCATTTTTTATAGTTTTGTCATTTCATGCTGTGCATTGCTCTTTGACAACCCATTAATATTGAGTAGTAAAGAATAAAAACTCTGTTTTCTTGTTCTAGGACTGGAAATGGGTAGGCTTCATTTTAGGATGATATGGCTTTTGTTTGGGGCCTTGTCCCACATGACAATATCTATACATCTTTTCTTTTAAGCATGTTTCTCCAAAGAGGAGTTTTCTAATTCTCTACCCACCAAGGCTTCTAATACTGTAGAAAATATTTGTGATTTTCCAAAGGAATGGCTAATTTCTTTTCAGTATTCTTCCCTATATAGAGATATTTTCAGCTTCCTCTGAAAATACTAAAACAAAATCAGTTACCTATCCTCCATCTGTTTCTCATATTCCAAAAATTTACCATCATCCATTTCTATCACTGCCATTATTTTTTGTCCTTATGTTTTTATATTTTTTTCTCTTACTTTCACTTTATTTTAAATAAGGGTTTTGAAAATGAATGAGAAAATATGTTTAAACTGCCATCTTGACATGGAAGCCCCCACTTTTTATTATATAGATATTTATGAATACCTACTATGCTCCTGGTTCTATGCTAGGTGTGTCTACACAATACTAAGCAAGATGGAAGTTAAAGTCAAGGAGAAGAAGCAGATACTATGCATTTAAGGTTATAACATTCATGAAAGATACAGAGGAAGGTAGATGAGAAATATTGTTAGGGAAAGCCATTGATCATGCAAAGACCTTTCTGCAGAGAAAATTTTAAAGTGAGCTGAAGGATGAGCAGGTATTGGCCATATTATTGGGAATGGGTGTGGGGAAGAGAAGGAGTGTTCTAGGATAGGAGACATGAGATAAAAAGATTAAGAGTTCATGTAAATAGAAGAGGGTAGAGTAACTAAACTACAGTTAGTAAGTGAAGGGGAGAATGGAGCAGATCAATGTTAAAGAGGTGAGCAAAAGCCAGATTCCAAATTGACTTTTAAATGAAGTTGAGACATCTGCATATTATTCTAGGTGCAATAAGAAACACGGAAAGATTTTAAGACAATTTACCTTTGGAATCACAACCATCTGCTACTTCAAGAAGAATTGATTGGAAAGTGATAAAAGCAGAAACAGGAAAAACTGTTAAAAAAAAAAAGGTGGAGTGGCATGTGTGGCCTAAAATGGTAATAAGAAAATGGAGAAAGTATACAGACCTGAGATAATAAAAAGGATTTGAGTAAAATAAATAGGATTTGAAAACAGAATGCAAATAATGAAGAGTCAAATATCTATTCTCAGGTAATGGTCTGAATAGCTAGGTATATGGAAGAGCCCTTTACTGAGATCAGAAGACTAAAGGAGGAACTATACTGTGATGAAGATAAGAAATTCTAGCCAGAGTTCCTGCTGACCAGTGGGAGAACAGGTCAAAGCCCAGGACCACGTTCAGGGACCATCGTGGGAACCCAGCCAAGGTCAGACCCTAGTCTGCTAGCCACCAGTCACAGGGGAACCCAGACCCAGGGAAAGGACTGCCTCCGGGGACTTCTGGAGGACAGAGGCCTACGTGAGGCCTGAGACTGCCCCCAGTTCCGTGCCAGAGTTCTGCCAATGTGCAGGAGCACAGGCCAGGGCCTATGACCACCTTCAGGGACACCAAGGAAGCCCAGACAGGGCCACTCCCACTGCCATCTTGATTTACCTCCACTACCACCACCACCCATCATTAGTGGCAGTAGTGTCCATCTGGGGACACCTTCTTGGAACTGGAAGTGAACTCCAAGGTGAGATACAGGTAATCTATAGGATAGAAACCACAATACCTCAGATTGGCATTGCGAGAAAGGAAGATACATAATCAACATTAAAAAACAAGGGAAGAAAGTGCCCCAAATAAACCAATATACTACAATAATAGAATCCATTGACAGCACAGTTGATGAAATGTCAGAGAAAGAATTCAGAATGTAAGTAATTAAAATGATCTGTGAATTAAAGAATGACTTAAGCAGGCAAATACAGGCAAAAGTTGATCACTCCAACAAAGAGCTTAGAGCAAATGCAGGTAGCAAAAGATTAATTTATGAAAGAGCTAGAGATTGTGAGTAAAAAACAATCAGAAATTCTTGAAATGAAGGAAACAATAAACCAAATAAAAAACTCAATAATAGAAAGCATCACCAGCAGACTAGATCACTTGGAAGACAGAAGCTCAGAAAATAAAGACAAAATATACAATCTTGAAAATATTGTATATTTTGAAATATACAATCTTGAAAAATATACAAATATACAAAATATACAATCTTGAAAATATTGTATATTGTATATCAATCTTGACATACAGAGATGGTAAGAAATCTTGAATAGAACATACAAGAATTATGGGATAGCATCAAAAGACCAAATCTAAGATTTATCAGGATGGAAGAAGGCAAAGAATTTAAAACCAAAGGAATGCACAATCTCCTCAATGAAATAATATCAGAAAATTTCCAAAACATAAGAAATGAAATGGAAAATCAAATACAAGATGCTTACAGGACACCAAATGTACAAAACTACAACAGATCTACACCAAGGCACATTATAATGAAAATGCCCAGCATACAGAATAAGGATAGAATTTTAAAGGCCGCAAGAGAGAAGAATCAGATTACATAGAGGAGAAGACCAATTCGGATGTCAGCAGATTTTTCAACCCATACCCCAAAAGCCAGGAGATCATGGAACAACATATACCAAGCTCTGAAAGAATGGAAGCCAACCAAGAATCTTATGTCCAGCAAAACTGAGCTTCATATTTGATGATGAAACAAAAACCTTCCATGATAAACAAAAGTTAAAAGAATTTAGAGCAATAAAGTCTGCACTACACAGCATTCTCGACAAAATATTACATGAGGAGAAAATGATAACCAACAATGAAAATATACAAAGAGAGGAACTACACTTTAAAAAAAACGGCCAAAGGAGAAACCAAATCAAGGTAAAAACCAAAACTAAACCAAAATGACCAGGATTACAAATCATATTTCAATAATAACCCTGAATGTGAATGGCCTAAACTCATCAATTAAAAGACATAGACTGATAGACTGGATTAAAAAAAAAAGGCACAATATGCTGCCTTCAAGAGACTCATCTTACAGGAAAAGACATCCACAGACTGAAAGCGAAAGGGTGGGAAAAAACATATCACTTACATGGACCATGTAAATAAGCAGGAGTTTCCATTCTCATATCAGATAAAGCAGACTTCAAACCAAAGTTAGTGAAAAGGGATAAAGAAGGTCATTTTATACTTCTTAAGAGAATCCATCATACATTAACAAGACATAACAATCATAAATGTCTATGCCCCAAACAATGGGACATCTACATATATCAAACAAATCCTTCTCAACTACAAGAATCAAATAGACCACAACACAATAATACTTGCTGTCATAATAATGGTGTCACAGCTCTCTTACCATTTGATAGGTCTTCCAAACAAAAACTAAACAAAGAAACCATAGAACTCAATAAAACAATCAATAATTTAGACTTAATAGACATATATAGAGTATTCCATCCATCAATGAGCAAATATACTTTTTTCTCAGCAGCACATTCTTCTCCAAAATAGATCATAAGTTAGGTCACAAAGCAAGTCTTAGCAAATACAAAAAAATAGAGACACTACCCTGCATCCTATCTGACCACAATAGAATAAAATTAGAAATCAATGACAGATTAAAAAACAGAAACTACTCCAAAACCTGGAAACTAAATAACATGCTATTGAATGACGTATGGATAACAGAAGACATCAGGGAAGAGATTTAAAAATTCTTAGAGGTAAATGAGAACTGTGATAAAATATACCAAACTCTCTGGGACACCATGAAGGCAGTGCTAAGAGGAAAGTTCAAGCATTAAGCTCATTCATTAAAAGAAGAAAAAGTCAGCATATAACCTGATATTACATCTCAAAGCCCTAGAAAAAGAAGAAAAAACCAACACCAAAAGAAGTAGAAGACAGGAAATAATTAAAATCAAGGCTGAAATCAACAAAATTGAAACAAAAGAAACAATTCAAAAAAATGACAAAACAAAAAGCTGGTTCTTTGAAAAAATAAAGAAAATTGACAAACCCTTAGCCACCCTAATGAAGAAAGAGAGAGAAAATTAAAATTACTAAAATTCATAATGAAAAAGGAAATATCATGACAGACACTACTGAAATACAGAGGATAATTAGAAACTATTTTGAAAATCTATACTCCAGTAAAAGAAAAAACCCTGAAGACACTGACAAATTTCTAGAGGCATATGACCTACCCAAACTGAACTAGGAGGTTGTACACAACTTAAACAGATCAATTTCAAGCAAGGAAATTGAAGATGCCATCAACAGCCTGCCAACCAAGAAAAGCCTAGGACCAGATGGATTCTCAGCTGAGTTCTACAAAGACCTACAAAGAAGAATTAGTACCAATACTCCTCAAACTATTTCATGAAATAGAAAAGGAGGGAACTCTTCTAAACTCATTCTGAGGCAAGTATCACCCTGATTCCAAAACCAGACAGACACACATCAAAGAAAGAAAATTTCAGACCAATATCTCTAATGAACATAGATGCAAAAATTCTCAATAAAATTCTGGCAAATAGCATACGAAAACATATTTTAAAAAATAATGCACCATGATTAAGTGGGGTTCATTCCAGGGATACAAGGTTGTTTCAACCTACAGAAATCAGTTAACATAATGCCATCACATCAATAGACTTAAAGATAAGTATCATATGATTTTATCAATTGATGCAGAGAAAGCATTTGACAAAATACAGCACCCTTTTATTTTCAAAACGCTAGAAAAACTAGAGATAGTAGGAACATACCTCAACTTTGTAAAAGCTATCTATGCTAAACCCAAGGCCAATGTCAGCCTAAATGGAGTAAAATTGGAAGCATTCCTTCTAAAAATGGGAACAACACAGGGATGCCCTCTTTCACCACTGCTATTCAACATAGTCCTTGAAACACTAGCCAGAGCTATTAGAAAGATGAAAGACATCAAAGGGATAGGAATAGGAAAAGAAGAACTCAAACTATTATTATTTGCTGACAACATGATTCTATATTTACAGGATCCAAAAATTCCACCAGAAAACTTCTAGAATTAATAAATGAATTCAGCAAAGTAGCAGGATATAAAATCAACACCCATAAATCAATTGCATTTCTATACATCAGTGATAAACCCTCTGAAAGAGAAATTAAGAAAATTACCCCACTCACAATAGCCTCAAAAAAATAAATAAGTAAAAGACTTGGGAATCAATTTAACAAAAAAGGTGAAAGACCTCTATAATGAAAACTACAAGACACTAAAGAAAGAAATTGTACAAGACCTTAGAAGATGGAAAAATCTTCCATGCTCTTGGATAGGCAGAATCAATATTGTCAAAATGGCTATACTACCCAAAGCTCTATATAGATTCAATGCAATTCCAATTAAAATCTGAACATCATTCCTTACAGAAATAGAAAAGGCAATCATGAAATTCATTTGGAAAAATAAGAGACCCAGAGCAGCCAAAGTAATC
Organism: Xerus rutilus; assembly: GCA_028644305.1. Lineage (NCBI taxonomy): Eukaryota > Metazoa > Chordata > Mammalia > Rodentia > Sciuridae > Xerus > Xerus rutilus. The sequence continues at coordinate 123,625,214 of CM053399.1, read as the reverse complement.
CTTAGCAAGAAGAGTGAAGCAGAAGACATCACAATACTAGACCTTAAACTATATTACAAAGCTATAGTAACAAAACTGGCATGGTACTGGCACCAAAATAGACATGTAGAACAATGGTACAGAAAACACACAGACAAACCCACTTAAATAAAGTTATCTGATACTAGACTAAGGTGCCAAACACATACACTGGAGATCAGATAACCTCTTCAACAAATGGTGCTGGGAAAACTGGAAATCTATATGCAACAAAATGAAACTAAATTCCTATCTCCCACCATGCACAAAATTCAACTCAAAGTTGATCAAGGACCTAGGAATTAGACCAGAGACCCTATGCCTAATAGAAAAAACGTAGACCCAAATCTTCATCATGTTGGCTTAGGAACTTACTTCCTTCACAAGACTCCTATAGCACAAGAAGTAAAATCAAGAATCAAAAAATGGGATGGATTCAAACTAAAAAGCTTCTTCTCAGCAAAAGAAACACTCCATGAAGTGAACAAAGAGCCTACATTCTGGGAAAATCTTTTGCCACACACACATCTGATAGAGTACTAATCTCCAGGATATACAAAGAACTCAAAAAACTTAACACCAAAAAAACAAACAACCCAATTAATAAATGGGATAAGAAACTGGACAGACACTTCTCTGAAGAAGATAAATAATTGATCAACAGACATATGAAAAAATGTTCAACATCTCTAGCAATTAGAGAAATACAAATCAAAACTAAGATTTCATCTCATGCCAGTCAGAATGGCAATTATCAAGAATACAAACAACAATAAGAGTTGTCAAGGTTGTGGGGAAAAAGGCACACTCATACATTGCTGGTGGAACTGCAAATTGGTACAACCAATCTGGAAAGCAGTATGCAGATTACTTAGAAAACTTGGAATGGAACCACCATTTGACCCAGCTATCCCACTCCTGGGTCTATACCCAGAAGACTTAAAAACAGCATACTACAGTGACGCAGCCACTTCAATGTTTATAGAAGCTCAATTCACAATAGCTAAACTGTGGAACCAACCTAGATGCCCTTTGATAGATGAATGGATAAAGAAACTGTGGTATATATACACAATGGAATATTACTCAGCAATAAGAGAGAATAAAATTATGGCATTTTCAGGTAAATGGATGGAGTTGGAGAATATCATGCTAAGCGAAGTAAGCCCATCCCAAAACACCAAATGGCAAGTGTTCTCTCTGATAAGTCGATGCTGATCCATAATTTGGGGAGGAATACAAGAAGAATGAAGGAAATTTGGTCAAAGGGGAGGGAGGGGGAAAGAGCATGGAGACAATAAAGATGGTGGAATAAGATGGACATCATAACCCTAACCTCATGTATGACTGCATAAATGATGTGATTCTACATCACGTACGACCAGAGAAATAAAAAGTTATGCTCTATCTGTGTACAATGAATCAAAATGCATTCTGCTATCATGTATACCTAAGGAGAACAAATAAATAGATAGATAGATAGATAGATAGATAGATAGATAGATAGATAGATAGATAGATAAATAAATAAAAATATTTTTTAAAGGATAAGAAATTCCATTTGGGAAATGGTAAGCAATAGAACTCAATTGATCATTCACCAACTTCAAGCCTTTACTGCCATCTCTACCCATTTAAATTCCATGGGCCACCTTTAAAATCATTTCCTTGCATATGCCTCAACTCACTGGCCCCCTCTCCCTTCATTGTATATATTTGGAAAAATCCAGACCTCAGTTAAAATTGTACATCTGCCTATTGTGCATCACCCACTCCACCAAACATCTTTAGGGAAAGGCTCATAATAAAGTTGGCTCATTTTAACTTCATGGCCTAAATTCAAAATGGGCTTTTAGTGCTACCTGGCAACCTTCTTACCTCCTCTCTATTCACTCTCCCATGCCTTGCTCTCCTCAATCCTCCAACAATTCCTCTGTACCTTACTTTCAGCTATTATCTTTCTTCTTGTTTCACTGACAAAATGAAAGCAATCAGAGAAGACATTCCACATGATCCCATTACCTTCATCTGTGCCATTTATTCAGTCAGCATATACTGACTGATTGCCTCCCATATGCCAAGCATACAGGATAGCAGTTAACAAAACACAGAAAATCTCTGCCCTCACAGTGTTAACCTAGTGCTTACCTGCTATCCTCTCCTCATTCATGTCAAAGAGAAACCTCTCCACTCACACAGCAATCCTCACTCCCTCTGACCTAGATCACCCTAGCAATTTCTCCTTTAGTCCACATGAACTTCTCCATACTTGATCATAATCATCATCACCAAAGGTGCTATTGTTTCTCCCATCTTAAAAATAAATAAAACCTCTTTTAACCCCAAATCTCTCTCCAACCAAGCTCAAAATTTTCTTCTCCCATTTTCATCAAGAGGTTCTGAATAGTTGTTCATCACCAATGTCTCTCCTCCTGTTTTCTCTGGAACCTATTCCAGTCAGACTTTTGTTCACCAATGACCTCCCCATTCATAAACACAATGGCCATTTCTTAGTCCTCACTTGATTCAGCAACAGTATTTGAAACATTTGATCATACTCTTTCACTTGGATTTCGACATCATTCTCTCTTGGTTCTTTTGCTATATTACTGGCTATTGCCTCTCATCTGCCCTTGTTGGTCTTCTCTCTATACACTCTAAATGCAGACATCTCTCAGGGCTCTATGCTCAGATTTCTCTCCTCTCTGCAGACCCTTCCTCAATGACTTCAATCAATCTCATGTTTTTACATAGTATACATAAACTGACTTATTCCAAAATTATATCCTCATCTTTGACCTCTTTAATGAACTCCATACTTCCATTTCCCCTACTAGACACTTTGAATAGGCATCTTCAACATCATGCTCAAAAACCAATTTCTGATATTTCCCCATACTCTGAAATCTAGTGCTTTTATGATATTTCAGCTAATCACTAGTTTATTCTTCTAGCTGCTGAAGTCAAAAACTTTGGCATCCCCTTGATACTTCTTCTCACCACATCCAAACCACTGGCAAATACTGTTGTTTCAACCTTCAAGGTATATCTGGAATCCAACCATTTATTCCTACCTTGCCTACTATCACTCTTGTCCAAGACACCATTAACTTGCTCCTAAAAAAAAGTTCTACATTTCTTCACTTCTTCTCTCCCTACCATTTATTCTCAACAGTCAAAGCAATACCCTAAAAATATAAATTATGTCATTTCTCTTTACTGATCCAAACCTTCCAAGAGCTTCCCATGTTACTCAGAGTAGAAGCTGAAGTCCTTATAATTGCCCTTGAGATTCTATGGCTTCCATTTCCCACTGGAACATCATCTTCATCCAGTCCCTTCCCCTTTCTTGTTCCATTCTAGCTATTCTGATTCTTCCTGATCCTCAAACACTTTTAAGTGAACTCTCTTCTAAAGCAACTAGATCCTTCTCCATCCTGCCTGGAATGTTCCTTTCCAAGGTCTCCATACAGCAAGTGCTCAAGTATCACCTTATCAGTAGGGCCTTCCCTTAATATCTTATATAAAACTGTAACATTCTCTCCTATTGAAAAATCCTACCCACTTATGTTTTCATTTTTCTCCATAAAATTTATTACCATCCAATCATCTCTATGCAATATTCATTTACTTATTTATTATCCTATGTCTTCCTTGAATGTATACATTTTGTCTGGGATTTTTTCTGCCATATTTCCAAATACTATAATAACAAAACTAGTAGATGTCAATATGTATTATTTAAAATAGATGAATGCATAAACAAATAATGGAATGAAGAGTCAGAGCTCAAATGGCAACAAAAAGACATTATTTTGAGAAACTTGAGTTCAACAAGGGTTCTTAAAGTTATCTAAATCCAAGATGAGTTGGCTCTAGAGCCTAAAATAAAGGTGAGTCTGAGTAGGCAGCAAGCAGTTAAGTAAAATTCATATCAAGAAAGGCTTTGGACCACAGTCAAAAAAGGTAATGCAAGGCATAGCAGAAGAAAATCAAACAGCTTCAGGACATTGTAAGATAGGGGGCAGGGTATTCACACAAAGATGTCAATAGCATTCAAACAATCATTTCTTCATCTTCTTATACAAAGCACTCAAACAATCATTTCTTCATCCTCTTATACTTTCCAGAAAGAACTCCAAAATATGTAGCTAAGGAGGTTGACACCAATTGAAATGCCAAAAGGGTGGGTCACAGGCTTGCTCTAGGATCCCAAAACAAAGAAATAGAGGACAATAAGTTCCAAAGAGATTTCACAAAGATGGATCAGAGAGTGAGAGTGAGAGAGAGAGAGAGAGAGAGAGAGAGAGAGAGAGAGGGAGAGATTGAATATATGCAAACCATACACCTTAGTTGGCTAGGAAAAAGCCATGCATTCTGAGAAACCAGAAGAGAACTTGAGATTTGCAAGGGCCCCACTGCCTCATGCTCTCTTTCCCAACCACTTTCTTCCTCAGATCCAATAAACCTTTTCATCTCTTTTCAAGCTGTCTAAAGGGAGTCATAAAAAAAGCAGCCCTGACAGATGCTCATGTCAGCTTAACACTGCCAAATGAACAAGCACACATCAGGGCCTGTGGCTCCCTGGCACATCTCGTGAAGGTTGTTCACTTGGGTGTCCCTCCAGGACAAACAAAGTAGACCAGTTGGAACTGACTGGGGATACATAAAGAAGAAGCTCTCTGGAGTCTTCCCATGCAGAGAAGCAGTCCTGTGTTGTTGAGTTTGCTAAATGCTCAAGAGCATAGAAGCTTCAGGATAAATAAGACAAACCAGCACATAAGAAAGCTCAGAGATTGCAGTAGTAAATGCTTCCAGGGGAAAGACTACTTTGACATTTATAAGCTGCTGTCTGCCCCTCTTTCTTGTTTTAGGGGACTCCTAGAGATATCAATGATTATATGATGGGAAGTACTAAAAAATAGTTAATTTGTTTCCCAGTGTCTTCTTTACTGATGTCTAATCAAAATGTCAGAGATACTGGAAAAGAAGAGAAAAGAGAAATTTGAAAAATGATTATCCTCTTAGTGAAAGAGCTGTAAAAATTGTAACAGGGAGCAAGAGCAGCAGGGACTGCCCAGGTATTCACTTCTTCAAGACTCTGGCTTCTGAAGATAAGAATAAAGTGTGCATCATTCACACAGCCTCCTCCACCTGGAAGTCTCTCCTACCTCTCCCACAATCAGATCTTGTCCAACTTCTAAGGCCCAGTCCAACAGTTTCAGCTAGAAAACCAAAGTGTCATCATCCTGTTTTGGCTAAATACTTTTTTAAAAAGGAATTTCATTTTCAACTCTACTAAACAACCTGTCTCTTCATTTCAGGGTTCATGTCTACTTCATGTTCATTTCATGTCTCCCCTACAGTATCCATCATGGCACCCTGCCTAAAACAGATGCCCAATAAAGCCTTCTTCAATAAATGAATGAATGAGAACAAATGAAGAGCTGAGGGTAACCCTATGAGTACACTGGGGAAATCCAGGGATAAAAATCTCTTTATAATAAAGTGGAGACCATGACTTTCCAGAGGAAAATCAGGAATCAGGAAATTTCTGAGTGGCCAAAGCATTAAGATAGGCTTCCCTTAGATGTATTATTTATGGTATTTCTTTACCTAACAGTAAGAACAATGTTCCCAAACATGAACTTCAACAAAGATCACTGGACAAATCCAAGTTAAAGATGGTTTTGACTTCCAGGGCCAGGGTAGTGGCTCAGGAACCTGAGACCAGTGGAGTCCTCACATATTCATGGGGTCAGTACTCCATATGAGCAGCATACACTAAAGAAAACAGCTCCAAATTGAGGGCATGGATATAAGTACCTATGATGCCTCAGACACAGACTCTAATCTTGGGCAGCCTAGTCGCCCATTTGACACATAAGATCTTTAGAACCTTTCCTGTCAATGAAGATATTGACTGAATGACTATGAGGTTCCTTCCAATTCTAAAATTCTGTGATTTTCCATCTGTTCCACATCAGAAAAGCATTTCAGCTCTGTCCAAAATGCAATCAGCCTTAAAACAATTTTTTTTAAAAAAATTAATGTCAAAATTCTTTGTAATCTCTGAAGATTCAGCATTGCCAAGAAACTATGACCATTTAGGTGGCCCAACTTCAAGTCTGAGCACCTCCTCATAGATGCCTTGGGTTCCTCCTCTAAGTCCCCAGTAGACTTCCAAGGTCCCTCAGCAACTCTGCCACATCTCTCCCAACCCCTTGTTAACATATGGCCTCCTTAACTCACAGAATTGTCTGCCCCACTTTTTGTAAAGCTACTAGTAAAAAGTTCCGAAATAGAAACCAGATGCACACATGCACCTTGGGATGTATGTATTATGAAGATGAAACTGACACATCTCTTCCCAGTTGGCCTTGCCTCTTTTTTCCCCACCTGGTCATGTGGTGTGCACCTGCAGTACGTTGACAAGGCTTTAGATTACAACATGAATGGTTATATCGGGTTCCAGGATGGCCTTGGGTTTTAATCCCAAGTGAGTTGTGCATGCATCAAGGGTTTTTATTCCCACCTCATCTTTATGATTCTCCTGGCTTCCTCTTGCACTCGAGCTAATATTTCATGTGGACAAACAAGCCCCTTATTCATTCCCCTCTCCCACTTTCCAACGTTGTTTTATTTTTATTTTTTGGCAAAATTGGTTCCCTTCCAATCCCTTCTTAATTGCTAGTAGAAATACTGTGGTGTGAAGCAAACACATGTTATGGTAGGGGACATCATTCTCATGTAAAATTGGATAATTCTTTCAAGAATTGTCTCAGACTTCAAAAATGCCTTCAATCCTATAGGCCAGAAAAAATCTTAGTCATAAAGTGGATACAAGGTTTCCCAAAAGCACATGTGTGAGAAAATGCAAGAATGTTTAGAGGCAAAATGATTAGATTATGAGAGCTGTAACCTAATCAGGGGATAAATCTATTTGGATGGATTAACAGGGTGGTAATTATAAGCAGGTGGGTTGTGGCTAGGTCACTGTGGGCATGCCTTTGGGGTTTATATTTTGTCCCTAGTGAGTAGAACTCTCCCTCTGCTTCATGGATCACGAACAGAGCAGCTTTCCTCTGCTATGCCTTCTCACCATGATGTTCTGCCTCACCTGGGTTCTAGAGCTATGGGGTTAGTCAATTGTGGACTGAACCTCTGAAACTATGAGTCAATATAAACGTTTCCTCCTCCAAGTTGTTATTGTTTGGTCTTTGTTCACACGGAGTCCATCTTTACTGTCACCATCAAAAAACTAAAATAAAATAAAAGTACCTATTAAGCAAAATATATAATATAGAAAAGAAAGCTGTGATTCTAAATAATCCAATGAAACTCAAATGCCACAAATCTAGCCAAGAGAAGACTATAGAGAAAAGATCTATAGTGACCAGATTTTCTAAATTAAAATAGGACATGATTTAATGTGAGACTAGATAGAATATTTTAATATTTGGAGAATCTAAAATGTAAGGTCACATATGTTAAAAGTCATGGACTAAAAATCCTAACCCATAAAGTTTATGTCAACAATTTTTAAGTACTATGTATTAGACATTGTCCCCCTGTCTTTGCTTATTTCTGTTTATAATTCAGATGTCAAGTGATACTCCTATATCAATAAAACTCTAAATACCTTTTCTCCTACCATCTCCATGAAATCTTTGCCCTTTATCCTATGTAGAAGAGGAGTTCTTCCCCACTGTCTTGACTCTAGATCAGACTTTGACTTTCTCAGATCCATATAATGTTCTGGAAATGGTCATGATGATTGATCTTTGTCGTCAACTTGGCTGGATTGAGAGATGCTTAGAAAGTTGGTAAAGTACACTTCTGGATGTGTCTGTTAGGGTGTTTTTAGATAAGATTGTCATGTTGGTCAGCAAACTGAGCAGATTAAGACCCACCCTGATGAGGGTAGTGGCACCATGCAATAGGCCAGGGGTCTAGACAGAACAAAAATGTAAAAGAAGGGGAGAGCTCACATATGCATGCAGGCTCAGCAGTTCTGGAGTGGGCATGTTTTTCTGCTGTTCTGCTGCTGTTGTCACCCAGGGACATCAAACTCCAGATTCTTTAGCCTTTGAACAAGGACTTGCAGCCCATCTTTCCCAGGGGCTTTTGGGCCTCCAGCCTCAGACTGGGGTTCTGCCTCATTGGTCTCTTATTCTCAGGCTCCAGCTTCTTGGGCTGAGCAGTTTCTGGTTTGCCTGGCTCTTCAGTCTACAGATAGATAGTCATTGTGGGGCTAGTCAGCCTTTGATTATGTAAACCAATCTAATAAATCCTCCTTTATTATTTATATTTCTTTAGTATTGGTTTTATTCCTCTAGAGAATCCTGATTAATATAATGATGCTGTGTAACTTTCTAAAACCAGGCCCTAAAGAACTACAATCTCCATTTTTGTTTTAACACTCTGTATCAGAACCTCTTAAAACCATGATGCATAAGCCCATAGAATGTGAATAAACCACATGGACAAAAACCAAGACACTACAGCTAACAGACCAGCTGAGCCCCCAGCTAGTAGTATTAGCTACCAACTATGTATAAGAACCACCTTGGATCTACCAGTGTTATCAAACCCTCAGATGCAGCACAAGAAATCTGAGATGAGCTCCATCCTCCCACCAAACTATAAAAGAGAGTAAATGAGTACTTACTTTAAGCCACTGTTTGGAATGGCCTATTCCACATACTTCTTCCTCTCAAACTGATCCTAGTTTTTATGTAGGGAAACTTGTTTGTTTTCTTCTATACTCCATTCATTCTGTTTATATCAAATTATGATTATGTATATTTAGCTAACACTTAGATTCTTACCTTCAAATCTACTCCTTAGTGGCAAAGAACTAAGAAATACTTGTATATTAGTATTTTGCCCTGACTCCCTATCTCTCTGGTGTCTGAGAACATAATAAAATTTATTTTCCACCAGATATGTCTATAGTCAGTTCAAGTTTTAAGCAAAGGCAAACTTACTCAAAAGTTAATAAAGCCTAAGCTCACTTGCACCAGTCCCTCCCAAGGCCTTAGGAGAGGACCTTCTGTCCATGTCATAAGTCAATTTACAAAAGTACACTATGTTAACTGTAATTGATTAAAAGTGCTCTCTGTCTACCCTCCAGTTAACTCCTCTGTGACAGTTACTCTCATACCAGGTGAGTTCCAAGTGGCCCCAGACATTTGCAGGGAGGAAGGTGATGAATGGAAAATCAACATGGGAAAAGAGGATTATTTGTGTGATTGGCAGTCACTTTGTCATATAGTTATTTTTAGCTCTGGTGTAGAAACGACTGTTTCTATAGTGAGTGTTCTTTAGCCCACAATGCCAACTCTCCTAACAGAAGTGCAAGGCTAAAGGTCATATCACAATACAAAGGTGTCCTATTATCATGTGATTATTGGAAAGTGAAGGAATGATATGGTTTGAAATGTCCACCACCAGAAGTTGGTTCATGAAATATTCAGTGAGTCAACTAAAATGTAAAATTATAATCAGAATAGATTAGATCCTTACAGACAATTGAAATGAAAGTCCTCCCCTTTCAGGAGCAAATTTCCCCATGTTCTTATGCCATCTTTAATACATCATGAGGGTTTAGTTTTTATGGTTATCACATGAAATTGCATCTTACAGAATTCTTGGGTTTGTAGGCAAAGAAGGAGCCTGTCTCTAAATGAAATTCCAGAAAGTTTTGTGTATCGTTACCATTTAAAAATCAAATTGTGACCAACCATTCTATAACTAAGATTGAAAACTTTCTCTTCTCCCTATGTGAAAGTAATATTATAAAACTGGGGCCACAGGAAAAGGAAACCCAAAAGATGCAGACAAATAATGTGGGGTGGTGGGGTATCAGAGAAGTATACTAGACAATAAATTGATTTTAAAAAGTGTATCAGTATTACATCCATGTTCTAGACAAGAAGAAAGAGGCAAACTTTATACATCAGGTAAATATTTCCTTTCAAACTTTTTTTCTAGAAACCTCAAGGTCTAGACTTCTACTAGGACAAAAGCAAGTCACATGACCACCCTAGGAGCAAAAAGTGGAAGTTTTTTTTTTTTTTTAATTTTATGAGTGCACTCCTGTCTTCCCACTCCAAATCCTGATTCTGGTATGAAGAAGAACAGGAAAATGAATATTGGAGAGGTGACCAGCAGAATTTGTCTCAGAGTAAAAATCTAATCCAGCCTCAGGCAACAGAGCTATTCCTGCTCACTAATGTTGAGAAAATAGTCCTTTACTTCAGCTAGTAGCCTCAACCACCAATGAGCACAAGCAAATGTTTTACTTTATTTTTAGGTCACTAGATGTATCAATCACCTATAAAACTGATCAGGTACTGAAATACTTAGAGAAGACAGTTCATCAGCCATAATGGTTCAAAATAGAACTTTCAAAGACAATACAGCAAAATCAGGGTTATATTTGCCTTGCTCCTTCTCTCTCCCTAGCCAATTATAATTGCACACACTAAGAAAATTGAATATTTAACAGTCAGTCGCACTGATACAGCAAATTGTATTTCTTTAGTTCCTATCATCCACAAATACCACTTGGTAAGATACTTTTAGCTTTGCTTCCCATTAGAAAATAGTTGCTTCTTTATTTTACTCAAGTAAAGTTTAAATTTGCTTATTGAATTGAGAGTAAAGTTGATATGATATATGGCACTTCACCCAGAAATCACAACACGGGGTCCCACAGTAACCCAGAGATATACCTCGTTTTATCCATACACTGTTTTAGAAATAATTGAAGTAGTCACTGAATTGGAAAAATAGGAACTTCACTCAAAAGTATTAATCTCTGCCTTTCCTTAAATAATATAAATTATAGCAGCCATGGCTTGAATACATGAATAACAATCACCTATGACATGTAGTGGCTACCTGCTAAACAGAGTAAAACATTAAATACAGTTAAAAGTATGGAAATAGATGGAGGTTAAGGTTCATAATTAAGTCTGGGCTTGTCTGGATTTATGAACTCTAACCTCCACCCAGTCATTTTACTGTCTGGATTTATGAACTCTAACCTCCACCCTATCATTTTAGCTGTAACAGAAAAAAAAAAAGTTCAGATTATTTCAGGAATTTACAAAAATCTACTGATCAACAACCTTCTTATGAAAGATGTTGCATAAGAAATAGTTCATGCATTGAAAACTTCACAAAGTCTAAAAATGTGGCAAACACTTGAACAGAAATAGTAAAAACACTTGTAAAGAAATATTATAAGTATTAAGACATATATTTGGTGAGACAGACAGTAAATGGCCAGTGATTATTCCACAATAGCTAGAGATGGGCACATATTTCTTTTGTAATATGAAAAACAAATGCTACAAAAAAACAAATGTCCAGAGAGAGATTTTGCTTTCTCACTCAGCCTTACACAGCATCTGCCTCTAGTGTTGGCCAAATTCTGAAGCATTCTATTATCCCAGCAGATTGGACCCTCAGCCTGCCAGCAGGGCAGGTGTTCCAGTGCTATGCTAGAGGAGGCGACCATGGGCAGGGAGGCACACAGTGGGGGTCAAAAGAAAACCTTCCAATTCAATGTTGGGAACTATTCTAAGCCAACAGCTCATTTGCTTCCAAACTGTTACCCTTTCTTAACAGAAACAAATGCAGAAGATAGGTACTATGTTTCTTTGACTTTTTATCATTTGCCAAACTGAGCAATGATTTTTTTCCAATTTTCATACGCCAATTAATGCTGATGGAGCACTTTCAATGAGCTAGATACTAGGTTAAGAAAATAACAGGCACCATCTTACTTACTTCAGTCTTCATAGAGACCCCATGATAGAAATAAAATAAATAAATAATCTGATGCAAATAGCATGAAGTAACTTGTCCCAAAAACTTCTAATGCCTGCAATATGACACCTGTAGAATGGTGGAGTCAAATTAAATTTGTCTGTTTGACAAGTGTATTTTGTGTTTGTTCAATAATTAAAGCAATAAATACTATTTGAAAAATAATTACAAATGCTTACAAAATGTCCTAATGTCATCTGATTCTAACCATTTTGGGTAAGGCATAATATGTTGATAAATGTGGGATTTTTGTCTGTAGGAAAAAAAGATTAATAAGCAATGTCTGAACATTTAACCAACTGCAAAACATGACATGAAGGTAGAAGACAGACGAGTGAGAAACAGTCATGATCCAATACAGAGAATCATTAATGCTAGAACAAAGAGCTCTTACAATTCCTGGGAGAATTAAATCAGTCATTTAACAAAAATACAAATAAAATTGCAATGAGAGCTCAGAAAATTCAGTGATCCTATCTGATTGAAGGAATTCGAGGGCTTCATACAAGCAAAGGGTAAGAATTCTACCAGCAGGAGTGAATGCAGCAGATTTATTCCTACCAACTTAATCACTCTCTAGGAGTGTCCTGATGGAGACAAAAAAAAAAAAAAAAAAAGGTGTGTTTGGTTGTGTAGGCAAGATGCAGAGGAGTCAACTCAGTAAGACACATGAGATAATAGGTGCAGTGTGCTTATTACTGACAGATCCCAGAGAGGAGAGGGCAACATGCCTACAAGGCCAATGGGAAGAGGCCAGGGGCTGGGGTGGCATCCAGGACACACACACTCAACTTGTAGGTGGAAAGCTAAAGAAAGAACAATCTTTGGGCAAAAGCTTTTATTGAGATCCAAATAAGCATTGCCCAAAACAAGTTTCCCAAAGGCAGTTCTAACTGGTAGGTTTAAAGCAGCAGACTCTGGTTCCCCAGAGTCACTCTGTGTGTGAGCATGGGTCAATGCAGCATATCCATGCAGTTCACACAGGGGGCAGGGGGCAGTGGGGTGAGTCAAGAGGTTGCACCAGCTGTCCTATAGACATAGAATCTAGGACAACCACCTTGAGGAACTGAGAGGACACACAGAACTAGAAGCCATGTAAAGGGTAACAACCCTGCTTTTGATGCGAGAAAGTCCAACTTATATTCAAAATGGATGCTGAGGCAACATAAAAGTATAGGAATTAACTATATGAGGTTTCCCAACCTCAGCACTATTGATATATGGATCAAATATTTCTTTGTGGTAGGAGAGCTGTCCTGTGCATTGTGAGATATGCAGCAGCTTCCCAGGCCTCTACTTACCAGATGCCAGTAGCATCCCCAATCCCCACAATGTGACAACCAGTCATCCCTGGTTAAGAGCCACTGGGAAATGATCATAATAGTAATTGTAAAATACTTGATCAAAACCTAATCACAGAAATACTTACAAATGAAAAACAGCCCATAAGAGATAAACACAATCATAGCAAAAGTCAGTATACTGTTCCACAGAGACTATTTGACTGATGTCTGTGAAAGTGGAGGTGAAGTTAGCCTCAAGAGCAGTGATTGAGGTCAGGGCAACATGAGCAGCTCAGATGAGGGAGTCTGATGTGTCACAGAGCACTCTGTGTCTATTTTTGTGTCTGAGGCTGCATGAAGTTCTAATCTGCTTAGATCTGATTGGATGGCCCTTTGATTGCTCTATTCATCTGTTCATTTGAAATCTTTCATGCCAGGGTTTTCTGACTACACTCATAACCCGGCAATCATCCCAGCTATATCAAGCAGGATAATGTGGCTTTGCTTTAAGCTGAGATACTCCACAAAGCATAAAGAGGAGATTTAGATTCAGTTGAAGTTTCTGAAAGTTAAGGACGCAGCAGGAGTTACCATTTAAGCAACAAACACCACAAGGCTCTGGTTGAGCTTTTCCTCCAGTTGCAAACATAATACTTTCATGTTTTCTTAGATCCTTTTCATTAAGTTAGACCTTTCATGTCAAGATTCCCCAGGGATTCATCCCTGGCTTCCGTATGGGGTGGCATTTGGTAGCTGACAGATGAAATATTTTAATGCACATCATCTGTAGCCACATTACCCCCCAGAATTAGTGCCCTGTTGGATCTCACTGTAGCACCATGCTATACACTGCTAAGGATCAGCTTGTTTCCAGGAGGACAGCATATTTTCATGTCATAAACAAGAGAGGTAAGATCATCATGCCACTCAGTGTAGCTGCTACCAGACAAGTCACCCACGGAATGTGCCATTTAACCCATTCCCAGTGAAGAACTCTAACTGGTCTTCAACTCCTATCAGCATCCCAGTCACTCTCACACCGTTAGAGTGGCCCATGGCACCTCTGCTGGCTTCTACTCCCGCCCAGCCTGGAGTGATGGCAGAAGCATATGAGGAAGTCAGTTGACTTCTTGACCCCACCCAATCATTTGGTGGCTGTCACAGGGATACCAAATGTGAAGCAGAAGGTTGTCAAAGATGAGCTAGGCTCTGAAAGAAGTTCTGAGGGCAATGGAAAGCCTAAAGAGCCTCCAGGGATCCATCCATCTTCCTGAAGAGCCTTGTGAATGGCAATTTAGAATCAGGTGCGCCATCTTGAGAAAGCATCCCACATTCCGAGCAAAATTAGTTTAATGTTCCCACATAAAAAGGTCCCGAGCCAGGTGGAAGATCATTATATGAGCACACACCGTGGAACTAAAAAGGTTTGCATGCTGCTGGAAGGAATTTATGGGGAAATTTATTACAGATCCACTTCTTATGTAAATTGTGTCCCCATATGATGAGCTCAGTGGAAGTAGCAAGGCCAAGAAAGGTTACTGGGGCCAAATATCATTAGCGTTATCCCTTTGAGAAATAAGATATTCTTCATCCAGATATTCTTATGTGTCCCACAAAAGGAAGGAGGGCAGGAAAAAAATATCCAAACCTTCTGTGAGGATAACTCTTTTGTCTTTGGGGGAAAGTGTCTATTTCTAAGTTCTTTCTGTAAACTGGACTAACTTAGAGAACAGGAGGGGTAAATAAAGGTTGAGAAATGGCAGTTTGGCAAAAAACACAGTACCAAGGTAGGGAGAGAATCTTTAATAGTTCATATTCTTTTTTGTTCTTCTATTGTAAGCTGTTGGAGATCAGTAATCCTTTTTATACTTAAAAGACTGAGTAACAGGACAGCACAATGGAATGCCAAAACATGAGCTTGGATGCTGAACAGATTCAGAGACTATTTCTGGCCCTACCATCTGCTAACAGGTCATTCTAATAAGGGAAAACAACAAAAACTAACAACAACCAGATTATGTGACTTTTATACTTCATGTCTCCATTGGGACCCATTTTATCTGCAGGGAAAGCCAAGACCCTGAATAACTTCGTCCTTGCTCTCTCTCTCCATGCACGCTACTGTGCCTCCCTTCCAACTCCCGTATTGTTTCTGGAACACACACAGCACACCACTGCCTCGGGCCTTTGCACAAGCCACCTTTGAAATACTCTTTCTTAGATCCTTCAGATCTTTGCTCACATGTCAGCTTATCAGAGCAGACTTCTTTATTCTGAAATGACAAAGGCCTTCCACCCACCTCTCTCTGCTCGCCTGCAGAATTTCTATACCCTGGTCCTGCTTCATTTTTATCCCTGGCACTTATTACCAACTGAAATACATACAGTCATTTGTTCATAAGCTGTCATTTGCATGCATCCTGCACAAGCAAGTATATCCCATGAGGGCAGAGTTTATATATTTTCTTCACTGCCATATCCCTAGTACCTAGAACAATGCCTAGTATGGGGCGGAGCATCCATGTGGATGGATGTGATTGACCACCTACTGTGTTGCCAAACACTTTACAGAGGCAAGCTTCTCTGTGTCTCACAGTGATACTGCCAGATAGATTTGAACAGTGAACCAATTATACTCAGATGTTGACTTATAGGCCAACCAATTTGTAACACATTGACATTTATTTAAGATCAGCTAATTATACCATTCTAGTAACACACAGCTTTCAAGTCAGCACAGAAAACGTACCCCTAGCAATGGTTCTTCAATAATTCTCTTCCAGTTATCTAACCTTACATAACAAATTTCCCCAATGCTTACCGGCTTACAATAACCATTTCATTGTATTTCTCACTTCTATTGGTCAAGAATCCTGGCAAGTATCTGCTAGGTGATTCTTCATTTTCAAGTGCCATCAATGGAAGTTGCTCAGTGATACTCAGTAAAACAGGCTGGACTGAAAGCCACTCTGTTTCACTCACACATCTGATACTTCAGTAGACAGAAGTTCAGTACTATCAACAGAAGAAGCTATGAAATTAGAAAGTCAGACCAAATATTAATAGGAGAAAAGAATCTCAAAATATTTTGAACAATTTTATTACGAAAATAGCATTTGTCTTCCAGAGAATATGACATCTCCATGAACAAGTTCAATATGCCTCTTGGAACAGTAAATCTTGTAATTTGATGTCATATTTCACATATTTATTCAGTCCTTAAAAATAACTGACACTATGGAAAAGAACAGTCTCTAGGCACAAATAAAATGAAAAGTTGGATCACACTCAAAAGGAAGAACCTTCAAATTTAGCAACCATGTAAGCAAAAGCTTTAAGGTTTTGTGACCCTAAAACAGCATAATGAAAGATAAAAGGGCCAAAAAGCACATCTGGGCCACGTTAGATGTTTTAGAGTTAGGTATATTCTACATAATCTCAGTTTAAAGTGACAAACATCTGTGATGGTTTCTTAAGGAACAAAAGGGTCTGTGCTCAAAAGCTCTTCTACAACCTCTTACACCTTCAGCAATGTTGGGGTACATATTTCAAAGAAGGTCAACATAATTCAAAGAAGGTCAGAGACACCAGACTCCCTGAATTAGTTTTATTTGAAAAGCAAAATGTTGACCCATGATTTTACTTAACAGTGTCCTCAAAAATGCCTCTTTGAAGCCCCTGCCCACAGAAACTTTTCTGTCTCTCAAGAGGCATCCAATATGCTCCTTCCTCTATTCAGACACAATTAGGCAAAATGATATTGTGCATGGCCATAACTATAAAGTCCAGCATTGTGTATTTGGTTCCCATCTCTGTGTGTCACTGAGAATGGGGAGAGAAGGCTAATTCAATCTCAGGAACAGGGCTTCTCCAGAAAGGGCCTATGTTAGGCAGTTTTGTGTCACTGTGACCAAAATATCCAACAACAACAACAACATATTGGCTCACAGTTCCAGGGACTTAGTCCATAGTCAACCAACTCCATTGCACGGGCTAGACATCATGGCAGAAGGGTGTGGTGGAGGAGCTCTGCCTCATTCATGGCAGCCAGGAAGCAGAGGGAGAAAAGAGGAAGGGACCAAAGGGCAGAAGAAACCTGTCATGGCACACCCCCAGAGAATCACCTCTTTCAGCCACACCTCACCTGCCTACAGTTAGTACCCAGTCAGTCCATTCAAACTGGGATGGACTGATTAGGTTAGAGCTCTCACAATCCCATCTCTCCACCTCCAAACATTCCTGCATTAACACAGAAGATTTAGGGAGGAGGACACCTCATATCCAAACCATAACAGGGCCAGAGCCTGCAATCTGCCTTCCCTATGCACCCTCTCTCTTTGTCTCCATGAGCAGCATTTTTTAACTTTCCTTTCCTCCTCCACTTTCTCAAATATGGCTGGAAGTTTTTGGTAAAATGTGCTTCTTTTAAAAAAAAAAGTGTATATATTCTCTAAAGTTAAAACAGGAATCCTCCTTTCCCCCATTTGATATTGGAATTTATCTTATCTATTATTATTGAATAGCAACAGTCTTTACTATAATGAAAACCAAAATTAACTAAGCAAATTCTGTATGTCAGAACACATTAAAGTTTAATGGTAACTTTGAGGTAAGTGCCACTGTTTTTTTCATTATTCAATGGGAAAACTGGGGTCCAAATCACTGAGAAATGTTCCTAGAATCACTCAGCTCATGAGGGTAAAGATGGTAGGTGAGCATGGACAACCTTTTCCAGAACTAGCTGTCTTGATATATATGTGCCAAACCTATATCCATATGGATGTCAGCCTTTAAAGCATGAGTTTGTTTTAATCTGAAGTAATAAATTATGAAACTTTAATGAGCCTGCGTGCAGAGCACACCATATCATGGAAGTCAGCTCTGTTAGTGCTCTTAGTGCCTTTGAAGATGACTAGGCCATCTGCCTTGGAATGACTCCTGAGTGTGTATTTCCAAACTTGACCTCATCACTGAATTCCAGGCTCCTTTATCCACTTGCAAATTCAGTATAAGGATCTCCACCTGTTTTGTTCACTGGCTGGCGTATCTCAGTCTCTGCAAGTATTTGGCATACAGTAAGCATTCAAATGGCATTCGTTGAATCAATGAACTGATGTTAAAAAGTCATCTTAAGCGGGGCACAGTGGTGCACACTTATAATCCCAGCACTTTGGGAGGCTGAGACCGTAGAATTGCAAGTTCAAAGCCAGCCTCGGCAACAGCAAGATGCTAAGCAACTCATGAGACCCTGTCTCTAAATAAAACACAAAGTAGAGCTGGGGATGTGGCTCAGTGTTTTCACTAATTGCAGAATGTGTCCCCAGCCTGCCCCCTTCTCTCCATCTCCCTGATACTCTCCAAGTCCAAGCCAACACTGTCTTAACTTTAAACAGGCCTCCCTCTCTTCATTTTTTCTCAGGCATATCTCTAAAAATCCATTCTTTCTTCAGCACCTCCATTGATCTTTTGGAAACATAAATCAGGCCACATCCCTTTTTGCTTAAATATGGCCATGACACACTGAATCAAACCTAAAATCCCAGCTTCCCTTGCAAAGACCCTGTGTGATCTTCCTCGTCTTCCATCACCTCCCTCACACTATGCACCACACACTGGCCACACTCTCTTCTAATATACTATTCTTTGAACAGGCAAGATATTTCTACTCCTATCCTGTGGTGGGGGCAGTTGAGCGCAAAAGATGACCTGCTTGTGCATGTATTTATGTGTGTGAGCATGAGAGAAAGAGAATGTGTATGTGTGTACAAAAGTTAACTCAAGTCTACACCCTAAGTGCAGTTAGCACTTAAAGTATCTATATCGGATGTCAATGCTTCAGGGGTGGTTAGCTAGATAGGAAACATCCTAATCAAGTATTAGTTACTTAGCACTTAAAATGTTGTTACTCAAAAGCCAGGTTAATTACCAGAAGAGAGATATTTGATTAGTATTATTGATGAAAATGAGAGGATTTCAATATAGGAGAATGGTTGGAAATTTTGTAAAGGTTTCACTGCCTTAAGATGAGCAAAGTGAAAAGAGTTGCACTAAAACTCCAGCAGTGCAGTGCTCAAATTTCTAATCTGGTTGACTGGATCTCCCACTTTATGGATATACTGTGGCCTGAATAATCATGAGGCTGCCTGGTCCCATTATTTTTGTATCTGCCACGGAGTGAGTATTCCATGCAAAGTATTACCTAGAGGGTATGGGTAGAACTACAGAACTTCCTGCATGCCTCTCTTATGCCTGTTTGCAAAATGGTTGGGCAATTGTCAGAAGCTGAGCTTGCCCTTATTATGACAGTCTTAGTTTGAATTCCCCTAGAAGCAGACACTGAAATAAGGATTTAAGTCCTACTAATTTATTTGAGGAGGGACATTCTGGAAGCATGTGCAGTAGTATAGAATACAGAAAAAGGAGGGCAATCAATAAAGGGTGCATTACCACTGTGGGTTACTAGAGTTTAATCCCACAGAGAAACTTCAAAATTATGCAAATCAGACACCTAGGATTCATTTCACCAGTGTGCAAGGGAACCTGGGTATTTATACACTGAGCAGAGCGAAAGTGCACCCTAAGGTCTGAGGGCTGCAAGCAAGACACCAACCACATCTGCTGCAGCCACATGCCACTTGACTCAGTAGTCCTAAATGAAGACTCAGGACTCTACACTGGCCTCTGTCTTCCCTTGGTTGCCCATATGTGCCAAAAGATGTTTGCAGATGAGGAGCCTAGGCCAGTTTTTACACCAAGCTGAAGGAGCTTGCACTTGCTCTTCCCTCTGTCTAGAATGTCTGCAGGCTATGTTTAAAGAAATATCATCTTATGAACTTGATAGTAGAAAACTCTAAATAGTTTATTACTCCTCTCTTTTCCCTGAAGACCTTTTGGGAGTTCTCCAAGGCAAAAAGCACACCCAAGGCAAACCCCAAGCATTGTCACCCCAAGTTCTACTGCAGAGGAGACTTTTCAAAAGGCTTTCTAAGGGAGGAAAAGCTCTGCTGCTCCATCCAAAGGTTCCACTCCACTGGTGTAGGGGGACACAGGGTAGAGGTTTTTTTTTTTTTTTTGATGAATATCAGACACCCCTCCTGAATAAGATGGAGTTGAAAGAAAAGAACATGTATAGAAACCACATCATAATGAGTCACCGCTCCAAAGCGCTATATCAATTGCCTAGCCCTGCAATACTGCTGTGTAACAAACAATGGCATAGACTCCAACATATAACAGCAAGTTTATTACTTATATGTCTGTCTGAGGTCAGTTAGAGGTTACTAGCTAGATGTCCATTGGCTGGGGCAACTGGGACTCTCTGCTCCATAGGTTTCTCATCTTTCAGGAGACTTGTCCAGGCAATTCTCATGGTACTGGTTAAGGAGCAAGAATAAGCAAGTCTACTCTCTTAAGTGCCTTTTAAACCTCTCTTTGTTTTATATTTGCTAACATCTTATTGGCCCAAAGTAGCAGTTTGCTGGAGCAGGCTCCCCAACTTGCAAGCGCCAGTTGTTAAGTACTCAGGAACTTTGTGAGTTGGCTTTTAAATTTCTGGTAAATTGATATAAAATATAAGGACTTTATTTTCCCAGATAATTGGTATACCACTGGCCCAAAGCAAGCCACGTGCCTGAGGTCAGAAAGAAAGGGTAATTCAGAACTACATACTCAGAGGGTCAGGGTTCTGTGAAGTTACATGGAAAAGGGAGTGAATGTGAGGAGTGTTGAAGAATTGGGGCCCATTTTTGGAATTCATCACAGGTATTCAATTATGCCAGAAGAGCTGGGTTCTATTCCAGGTTCTACTAAGTATGGGATCAGTCAAGTCCCTTTTTATTTTTACTTTTTAAAATTTGGGTTTTGTTTTTTTTATTAGGCCACTTAAAGCCTCATGCTGATTCTTCATTTTGGCAAACTTTCTTATTCTCATAAAGATTCATGTGGTCTTGGATGTTAAAAGAGCATTTTAAGTCTTTCCAAGAGCTATGGCTAATAAAAATCAGGGACCTGTTTCTTAGTGTCTGAAAACGCCAAGAGCTCTAGGGTTGGGATTGCAACCACTGCAGAGATGGAAACGTATCTGGGAAAACGGAAGGTGGAATCCATCCAAAATCATAGTAAGAGCTGCAAAGAGGCCTCACAAGTTCAAGCTCTGGGATGCATCCCTCAAACAACCTGGCTTTTGGGGCAGGAACAATGGGGAAGATGCAGAGAATAAGGAAAACTCTCATCACTGAGCCTGGTGCTTGCTTCCCTCGTGTATCAGGTAAATATCTGCAAGTTCCACCTTAATATGCTTTTCTAACAAGTTACTGTACTCCATTTCATACTGAATGGGAAGTTGCATCCTGCCCCTTTGCTGTCCCTGGGTTAGCTGGGTGTGGAAACTTGTTAAGTGTCATGGCCCAAAGCAATGGGGAATTGGTTTCTCCTTGGGTCCACTGCATTCTGCCAAAAGGGGTTTAGAATGATGTATACTATACCTTCATCCTACAGTGTTACATTGCCATTAGCACATGGAAGCTCTGAGAAGTCTTGCAAGAAGGGAATAGCCCAGTATTTCTACATTTATCTGACTACAGAATTTTGGAATATGCATCACCATCACATGGGACACTAGTGGAGTAGGACACTGGAAGACAAAGTTTGAAACTGCCCTGTTTCAGGAGATGCTGAAGAAGGGATCCTAGGGAGCAGAGGATCACTGAAGAGCAAAAGATGCTATTATTGGGAATGTTTCAGAAGTGTCTAACTAGTCTCCTGGTCTCTACACAGGAGAGGCTCACAAAACAATCCTCAAATCTCAGAAGCTTTAAACAAATTTGTAATCACAGTCATGCCCTTTATGACTCAATTGGAAACTCAGTTTAGGAGTTACTCAGAGACCCAGGTGCAATGATTAATTTTTGTGTGTTAACTTGATGGGGCAAAGGGATGCCAGATAACTGGTAAAGCATTATTTCTGGCTGTGTCCATGAGGACATTTCCAAAAGAGACTATCATTTCAAATGGTAGACTGATTGCAGAAAATTTCCTCACTAATGTGGGTGGACATTATCTAATTGGGCCAGTCTTTGGATAACAGACCTAAATACAAAGATATAGCTGCTCTTGGAATCCATGTTTCTGCCATTCAGGTCTTTTGATTCAGAATGGGACTTATACCATCAGTCCCCGGATTAAGAATGAATTACACTACGCACTTTCCTGATCCTCATCTTATAGATGGAAGATCATGAGACTTCTTGACTTTCATAGCAATGTAAGTCAATTCTCATAGGATCTCTCTATATATTTATGTGTGGGTGTGTGTTTGTATGTGTGTGTGCATTCTGTCTCTAACACACAAGAAGAGCAAGGCAGCTACCTTCTGCAAATCTGTCCATCTCTAAAGGCAAAAGGGAATGAGGAAAAGTAGGCACTAGTTCTTAATGACACATCACCCTCATGCACACACCATCAGCCAATGCAGGCCCTTAGCTCCATCTAATTGGGCAGGGAAGTACAGTCCCACTATATTAGTTTCCTGAGGCTGGTGCAACAAATTACCAGAAACACAGTGGCTTAAAACTACAGATTTAATTGCTTATTCTTTTGGTCCGTAAATCCCAAATTGATATCATTAGGCTAAAGCCAAGGTGTCAGCAGCACCCTGCTCTCTCTGAGGACTCTGCTCCTTCCTTCTGGTGGCTGCAGGCATTCCTTGGCATGTGCCCACCTCACTCCAATCCTTACAGTCAGCATTTTCAAATTCTTTTCTGCTCAGTCTTCCCAGGTTTTCTATGTGTTTGTCAAATATCTGCCTCTCTGATAAGCATACATGTGATTGCATTTATGGCCCATCTAGATAATTCAGGACAATTCCCCTAACTTAAAAAAATCCATATCTATAAAAACTTTTTCCAAAATAAAGCAGCATTTAAGGTTTTTCGAAGCATTTAGGACCAATATCTTAGGGGAGTTATTGTTCAATCTAAGGAAAGGCTTTTCTGATTGGGTTGACCCTTTATATTTGTTCTATAATATTTTGTGCTATTTTTCTAAACAAATTTCAAATTTATAACAAAAAATATATACACATTTAATTATTATTACATCTCACATAGCAAAAGATATTTTCTTATAAGTTGGCAAAAATATAGAAAGAGCTGAGTATAGAGGTGCATGCCTGTAATCGCACTGGCTGGGGAGGCTAAGACAGAAGGATCACAAGTTCAGAGCCAACCTCAGCAACTTAGTAAGGCCCTAAGCAATTTAGAGACTCTGTCTCTAAAAGAAAGAAAAAATTAAAGGGTTAGGGACACATCTCATTGGTTAAGTGCCCCTGGTTTCAATCCCTGGTACAAAAAAAAAATTCTTTTTTTAAATTTTTTTTAGTTGTAGATGGACACAATATCTTTATTTTATTTATTTATTCATTTTTATGTGGTGCTGAGGATTGAACCCAGTTCCTCACACATGTGAGGCAAGCACTCTACAACTGAGCTACAATGCGGCCCCCAAAAAATTTCTGTGTGTGTGTGTGTGTGTGTGTGTGTGTGTGTATTATATATGTGTGTGTGATATATAAAACATATATATAAATTATATATATAATATCTATAAAACACACACATATAGAAAGAATTTATTTACATAAATCGTATAATTTTTATACCAATTTAAGTGTTCTTCTTTTTTTCTCGATTCTTCCCTTAGGTGTAAAGCCCTGGGTTTAATAACCCAGCACAGAAAAAGAAAAAAGATTAAAAAAAATCCTTCCCTTAAGCACTGTTTTAGATATTTTCCATCAAATAAAATCTATTCCTTTTAGCTCTCCTGTTTGATCTTAGAGTGAATAAGAGTGAAGTAATAATCCTAATAAATAGGTCGTCATGTAACGTCCAGGACACCAGGTTCCATGTTATGCCTTTGAAGCTGAATCAAGCAGAATAATAACTGTGAATTATGTAGCATTTTTATAAGAGTGTCTGAAAATCAACAAAAACAAAAATAATAAGCATATTGCAACAGAAAATATATTGTTTTAAATTAAGAACGCCTGCATTTAGAAATGCTCAGGAAAAACAAAACTAGAAATGTATGTGAAAATAACCATTAAACTCCTTTTAAAGTGGAGCAATAACCATGGGCTTAAGAATCTCAAGATCAAAAAATATCAGCCAAGATAGATATATAGGAATTTCTAAGCTGAAGGGCTTGAGTACTGACAAATGTAATTAGCATTCTCAACTGGACTCATTTTCCCATACGCTCTTCACTCTTCCACCATTCTGGATATCTTTCAGTACTCTCACTTCCTTTTCTATCTTCAAATGTGTCATTTTTTTCCCTGGGATATTCTTCTTTCAAACAAGTCACATTCTACCTCCAAGAGTCAATTTGTAATCTCTCAACTATAAAATCGACATAATAATTGTCCCTATTCATGTAAGATTATAAAAAAGCAGAAATGTGTTCCATTATAACAAAACACCTGAAATAATCTACTTAAGAAGAAAAAAGGGTTTATTTTGGCTGTTTTAGAGGTTTCAGTCCACAGTTGGTTTGACCTTTGTTTTTGTTTTGACAAAAGTTTAGTTGTTTATTTGGATTAACAATGAATGCAAATTCCACAGAGTCAGATTTTTTTCCATTTGTATTATCTGTCTGCTTTCCTTTCAGATGGAAGAAATGAGCTAGCCTCAAATAAGAAACTGATTGATAGACATTTCTATTTTTCCCCCCTATATTTGATTGTGAAGTTGATTTTAGTGGCTCCTCTTCCTTCAGTGGCTAGAAGATCTTTTAAAAAGTAAATTATAAACACAGAGAATATAAGAAGCTATATTATGATTCTCTAATTGAATTGCTGTCCTTCACCCTTCTTTTTTATTTTTTTAATTTTTAATTTTTTTGTTTGTTCTAATTAGTTATACATGATAGTGGAGTGCATTTTGATTCATTGTACACAAATGGAACACAACTTTTCATTTGTCTGGTTGTACACAATGTAGAGTTGCACCACATGTGCAGTCATACGTGTACCCAGCTAATAATGTTCATCTCATTCCACCATATTTCCTGCCCTCATGCCCCTCCCACTCCCTCCTCTTTGCCCAGAGTTCCTCCATTCTCCCCACACCACCCCCCATTATGGGTCAGCATTCACTTATTAGAATGAACATTAGGCCTTTGGTTTTGGGGGATTGGCTTACTTCACTTAGCATGATATTCTCCAACTCCATCCATTTACCTGCAATTATTTTATTCTCTTTTAATGCTGAGTAATATTCTATTGTGTACATGTACCACATTTTCTTTATCCATTCATCTGTTGAAGGGCATTTAGGCTGGTTCCACAGTTTAACTATTGTGAATTGAGCTACTGTGAACATTGATGTGACTCTGTCACTATAGTATGCTGATTTTAAGTCCTTTGGATATAGATGGAGGCGTGGGATAGCTAGGTCAAATGGTGGTTCTATTCCAAGTTTTCTAAGGAATCTCCATAGTGCTTTCCATAGTGGTTGCATCAATTTGCAGTGCTACCAGCAATAATACAAGCAATAATAAGTGTTGGCGAAGATGTGGAGAAAATGGACCACAGTTTTTAGGTCCATGAAAAGGAAGTCTATCATGGTGTGAGTGTGTGGTGAAGGAAGGGGCT
This sequence comes from Xerus rutilus, assembly GCA_028644305.1. Classification (NCBI taxonomy): domain Eukaryota; kingdom Metazoa; phylum Chordata; class Mammalia; order Rodentia; family Sciuridae; genus Xerus; species Xerus rutilus. The sequence goes on along the minus strand of CM053399.1, from coordinate 123,599,423 downwards.
TAACTTACGGCTGCTGGGAAGCAAAGAAAGAGACAAGAAGAGTCCAAGATTTCAATATTCCTTTCAAGGGCATGCCCTTGATGACCTAACTTCCTCACACTAGGCCCCACCTCTTGAATGTTCTACCACCTCCCAGTGGAACCACACAGCAGGGTGGGGTGGAGATCAAGTCTTTAAAACATGAGACTTTAAAACATGGTGACATTTTAAATCCAATTATAGCAAATACTTAGTCCCTTGTTGGGCACATGGAGAAAACTAAACAAACATTCCTTCTTATGTTCACCATTGATATTCTTGAATAAATAGGCTAGAATGACAGTGTCACTTGGATAAGTACACTAAGATGACCATCAGGCCAATGGGCAGATGTTTGGAAGCATGTAATTCACTTTGGGAATTGAAATTTCTACAACAAACATTATGTGTACATAAGGGTCACTTTAGTTGAGTTACTCCCAAAGTGGAGAATAACTCAGATTAAGAAAGCACAAAGTAGCCAGGCATAGTGGCATACAGTTGTGATCCCAGCTATTAGGGAGGCTGAGGCAGGAGAATGGCAAGACTGAGGCTAGCCTTGGCAACTTAGTAAGACGTATCTCAAAATAAAAAATAGGAAGGGCTGGGGATGCAGCTTAGTGGTAGAGTGCCCCTGGGTTTAATCCCAGTGCTGGAGAAAGGTGGGGAGGGGGAAGAAAAAGAAAAGAAAGGATAAGGAAAAGAAAATCTAAGAGTGAAAGGATTTAATTGGACAGTTCTTGGTCTAGCTCTGGGGGCTCCTCACTTTGCCTTAGAAAGAAAATTCTTTCAGTCAACAGATATTTATTAAATACCTATTATGTGCCAGGACCTACCTGTAGTATAGACTTTGAGGAAACAACATCTAACTACATAGGCTACAATTCTTATCCTGGAGGACCTTATCTTCTAAAGGACATAGGCAGACAGTTAAGAAAATGAATAAATAAGATTTAGTTAGAACATTTTAGAAAGTACTATGGAGAAAAATAAAGCAAGGTAAGTGGTTGCAGAAGATCTTTGAGGAGGGATGGCATTTTTAAATAGGGTTTTCAGGGCAGCACTAGCTATGAACATGGTCAAAAACTTGGAGATGGAAAGAAATAAGACTGGTAGGCATCTGGAGGAATAGAGCTGCAAGGAGAAGTGATGGCCATTGTAGGGCTCTGGTAGGAGTATGCCTTTTGTTCAAAGTACAGGAAGGAGGCCAGCTTGATGCAGCATGGTGAACCAGAGGAGTTTCTTTCCCCTGAGTAGTATGGAAGTCAGTTAAGGGCTCTGAGCAGTGATGTAAGGAGATCTGACTTAGGCTGTTAAAAGACAGTAGTGCTGTAACAACACAATCTATATACAGGTGACCCTAATGATTCCACCCCCCAAAAATTATAATGAATAAATTCAGTAAAGTAGCAAGATAAAAAAAAAATCACACAAAAATCAGCAGTTTTACTATACCAACATACTATCTATAAAAGAGGTCAAGAAACAAACCCGTCTACAATAGCTGCAAAATAAAATAAAATACTTATTTTACTTAGAAGGTCAAACTGATGTACACTGAAAACTATCCAATACTGATTAAATAAATTGAAGAAGATAGAAATAAATGTAAGATACTGTGTTCTTTGGCTTGGAAGAATTAACATCAATAGTACCTAAAGTGATCTGCAGATTCAATACAAGCCCTATCAAAATTTCAAAAATAATTTTTAAAGAAATAGAAAAAACAATTCTGAAATGTATATAGAATCACAAAAAACACTGAATAACAAAAACAGTCTTGCATGAAAAGAACAAAGCTGGAGGCATTACAGCACCTGACTTCAAAATATACTACAAAGTTATAGTAATCAAGACTGCAAGGTATTGGCATAAAAACAGGTACATAGACCATGGAACAGCAGAGAAGGCCCTCAAAAAATCCATGTATTTATAGTCACTGAATTTTCATAAAAGATACCAAGAACCCACAATGGACAGAGGACAATCTCTTTAATAAACAATGTTGGGTAAACTGGATATCCACATGCAGAAGAATAGAATTAGACCCCTATCTCACACCATATGCAGGAATCAAATAGAAATGGATTAAAGTCTTAAAAAAGAAGCTGTAAAACTACTAGGAGAAAAGCTCCATGACATTGGTCTTGACAATGATATTTCTGGATATGACCCCAAAAGCATAGGTAACGAAACCAAAGCTAGACAAATGGAATTAGACTGAAAACTGTCTGCATATCAAATGAAACAAGAGAACTAAGAGATCATGTATTGGAGAAATTAGAGAAAACATATGCAACCATGCATCTGTTAAGTGGTTAATATTTAAAATATATACCGAGCTCAAACTAATCAAAAGCAAGAAAACAACCCAATTATAAAATGGGAAATGGAAGCAAATAGGAATTTTTCAAAAGAAAATATACAAATGACCAGAAGGTCTATAAAAAAAGGCTCATCATATTATATGTGATAATTATGTGCAATTTTTATGGTTGATTTAAGAAAAATAAAAATAAATAATTCTGAAAAATATAGTATGGAATGAACCTTCCAAAGTCCAGTGCTTCCAGCAGCTCAGAAGTTCATGAAAGGGCAACCAACCTGCCATGTACTAAAGTGTGACCCCCTAAAATTCATATATTGAAACCCTAATGCCCAATGTGATGGTATTGGGAGATGAGTCTTTTATAAGATAATTTAGGATTAGATCAGGCTTTGAGGGTGGGGCATTCATCATAGGACTATGTCCTTAAAAGATGAAGAAGAGAGACAGACAGCTCCCTCCTCCATGGAAGGCACACAGGCAGGTGGCTGTCTAAAGACTAGAAGAGGGCCCTCACCAGAACCCAGCCATGCTGGCACCCTGATCTCAGTCTTCCAGTCTCTGAAGGAATGATAACAAATTCCCCATGTTTTACCCATCAGTCTAAAATATTTTGATGTAGAAATCCAAGAAGACTAAGTCACATGGGGGCACATGCCCTTCCATCTGCTTTGGAGATAAAATAGCAGAAGAGACAGAATACTACAAGCCCAGGAAGGCCAGGACCTTCAGAGTGAGCGAGCTCAGCCTATACCTTCAGAGTGACTCATCCTGCCACATCTGTATGTGAACTCCTTCAGCTGGAGATTTGAAATTATTTGAAGCATTCCTGAATGCCTGCCATGTGCCTGCAAGACATTGCAGGTCACCCAGAGGGGAACAGGTGACCCAAAAACTTTCCCGGCAGTTCCAAAGACTTCATTGCAGTCATGGTCAGCATCAGAGAAAATTTTGAAGTGTAATGGATTGTTTTCCTCTAGTCCTTTAGTAAACCCTAGATATGCAAGCAACTACCTGAAGATATTATAGCTTTCTTTTGCAGTAACAGAATATTTCCATTCTTCTTCTCAGAAGCAAAATTAGGCTCCACTTTAGGTTCCAAGTTAATTGATTTAACAAGCCATGAAGAGGAGAATCTTCTGGTGCACCTTAATCATGATGAAAACAAATGAGTTTAACATGTTACCTTCTTTCCTTTCCAAATTTCTTTACCATGATTTTTCACTGAGGAAAACACAAAATGAAGCTATCATGCACATCTCTTTGTGGATAACACCAAATAGAATTACCTGATTCCACAGTACCAGGGATCAAAACTATTGTTAAGTCTTCAACTGGTCCCAAATAATATTGCAATGTGAGAAATACTTTCATATACTCATCTTCATTTTATGTCTTACTTCTTTCACCTTTCATCTCTTTTCACCTTCTCTATCCCATTGATTTTAGGATACTACCTTGGGCCACAGTCCTTGAGTAAGATATCCAAAATTGTACTTCTTTGTGAGTTAATTTAACTCACTCCATCACCAAGCCACATCCTCACCCCTTTTATTATGAGACAGAGCCTCACTAAATTGCTGAGGCTGGCCTTGAACTCACAATCTTTCTGCCTTAGCCTCCCGAACAGCTGGGGTTATAGGCATGCACCATGCACCTGGCCTAGACTGGTTGAAAATCTTAAATTCACCTTGCAGTTATTAACTTAATGGTTATCTCAACTAGAATGTTACAGCTGCATCTCAAAACACCACATGAGATAATCCAGATAACCCAAATCATCTTTCATCCCAGGGATGCCCTGTTTCCTTTGTGTTTTATTTAATTGTATTACCATGTACGTCAAGTCTGCCAATAAAGAAACAGTTATCCTTGACTTTCTCTTTAGCCCAGTGTTTAAGCTGCTACTCATCCTGCTCATTCTATTTCATTTCCTCTCCTATATCAGAAGTGATAATCAAATCTCACCATTCTAAACTCGTAATGATTAACATTGGCTTCCTGCTGTGCCACATGGAGTAGAACATGAGATAATTAGGAGACAGTGCTGTGGTTGATTAGTAATGTCTGCCTATACAGAATAGGGTGGTGAAGACAGGCCATATATGTGACATCCTTAACAGAGACCCTTACCATCTCTTGCCTGTAATATTGTATAAGCTTTACTTCTTGAAACCAACCACTCTCTAGCATAATCTATCTTATGTACTACAAATTGTCTTCTTTCACAAAATATCAAAACATGAAACTTCATACATAGCTTAGAAATCTCAACTTGGTTTCTGATACTTTAAAGATGGAGTCTCACCTTTTCTGCTTAACATACAAGATCCTCTAGAACTTGGTCCAGTCTCATCCTTGAAACTCACTTAAGGATCCTATGTATAATTAAGTCTTGCAGCCCAGTCTCTTTGTTGGACCCTATGGTCCAAGCACACAAATATTCTTACTTTCCCTGATCAAACTTTGGGGACACTGGGCTTTCATGAATACCCTTTACTCAGTAAATTTTTATGCAAACAATAAAGATCCTAACCCTTCATGTAGAAAATAATTATCCATTTCTTAAAATCCAAAGGAATTCCAGTAGCCAAGGAGGCTGTGGCAGGAGAATCACAAGTTCAAAGCCAGCCTCAGCAGCTTAGCAAGGCCCCAAAGCAATTTAGTGAAATAAGTTGTCTATAAATAAAATACAAAAAAGGGCTGAGGTGTGGCTCAATGGTTAAGCACCCCTGGGTTCAATCCCCAGTACCCCCAAAAAAAAAAATCCAATGCAAAATGTCTCCTTCCAAAAAAAACAAAACAAAAAAGCTTTTCCTACCTGCCTCTTATAGCATTCTCTACACACATTCAGGTAGGTGCTTGCCCAATTTTGTTCCATAATTTAAGTATTTATCTCTATCACTGTACTATGAGTCCCCCTGCAAAAGAAATCTGGCCTTGTTAATCTTTATATCCCAGATGCCTGGCACAGAATCTGGTACATGGTAGATTCTTGGTATATGTTTGTTACATAAACATAGAACTAAAGCAAAATTTTCTGTGCCCACTGAAACACTGTAACATCTACCTAAAAGAGGTATTTTGAGTTGGAGGGGCTTTCCTCAGTCCTACAGTGTAAGTCATCATATATGTAGAGGCCTAAGGTATAACTCTTCAGCAAACAATATAGCTCTAAACATTGCACCTATCAATTGTTATGATATGCATATTATTTTCTGATACAATTAGGCTGGTGAAATTGTTTTCTTGGAAGCTTTTGAACCCTACCCAACAAAGAGACAGACAGGCTGGCAGACTAGCTTATGCATATTTGGGAGTTCGAAGAACTCTGGTCTGAACAGCATCAGGGACTGTACCACTCTCCAAGCTCTACTTTTCTCTCGTGAGCTCTGATCTCCCAACTTCTCATTACAGGAGACACAGGCTACTCTTTTCAAAGATTAAAACACATACACACACACACACACACACACACACACACAGATGTGTACTACATTTCTTTCTTACAGCCTCCCACTTCCTTCGAGAACTGAAGGCAACAAGAGGAATGCCAAGCAGAGCACAGAACGATGTAAACAATTTGTGCTTCAGGGATTAAGAGAGCATTCCGCGGTGCATGACAAGGTACATCCTGGCAGGTTGGTGGGGAGGTAGTTCCTGGAACATGAGAATTGTTCAACAATTTAAAAAAAACTATTTCAAAGAAACTGCCATTCAAAAGGCATCAAAAACTATGAAAGAGCAACTGGAAGTAAAATTGAATGTTCTACACAAAGTGACCTCACCCTGAGCTCATAAATGAGCGACTGCCATATCTCCTATGGACCAAGTAGCAATGTGCACTATGGAAGTATTACACATTAATGACAAATTCACCTTGTTTTTAAGTGAGGACAGAGAGATCTTCCAGGTTGGACTGTGGTGTTGGAAAGGCTGGTAAAAGCCAAGGCAGGCATGTCCAGACATAGGTAACTCATTGGTCCACAGCCCAGACATGAGTTATGTGACTGCCCACATGCCTGCCTGCATGCAGGTTTTAATCTAGACAATTCCGCAACTAGGATTAAAGCCAGCTTTTGATTGTAAAGTTAAAAGATACCCTAAACAGGACTAAAATCAGCAGTGATTCTCAAATATGGTGTTGATCAGAATCAGTTGGAGAGTTAACAGCTCTCAGGCCCCAGCTCACTGAGGGAGAACGGGGCTAAGCCCTGGGTTTTTACCAAGTCACTAGGTGATTCTGGCACACACAGATGTATAAAGACCACAAATATAGAGCACTTACTTTCAAAGTTGGCAACCCATTTTGGGGAGAGGGTAAGAATGGAATAATTACTGATAGCTAGGTCTCCTGAAGAGATCCTGACTTAAGTGGCCTGGATATAACTTGGTTGGGCATCAGAATTTTTAAAATGTCCACAGAGGCAGCTGAGTTTGAACACAACTGACAGGGCAAGAAGGTTGCTATCTCAAAGGGAGAACAACCGGTCCACATATATTCAAAAACCCCATCAATCATAGTGAATTCCTTATTCTTATCTACCCTATTTAAAAGCAGAATCCACAAATTTGGTGATTATTATAGATGTCATTCAACAGAATATAATAAAATCATAGAATAATTAAAAGGGGAAACTATTAAAAACTACCAGCACCTGAGTATTATCATTATTGCTTATTATCATCAATAATGTTATCCCTAACTATGCCCTCAACCTATTCACAGGAGATATTGTATTAATTACCTGAAAGAAGGCAGAAAAGAGCCACTTCTCTGGGCTATCCTTTACTGTTCAGACAGCTTGGCTGATGCCAAGCTTATTGCAAGTCTCCTCACCAATTTACCAGATGTAGCACGTATCCCCCCAGAGTGAGGGCAGCCAGGTGAAGCAGCTCTCACTTGCATGCACACTCTCTCTCTCTCTCTCTCTCTCTCTCGTTCTCTCTCGCCTTCTTGGCACCCATTTTGCTCCTGCTTTGTTCTCCACTGAAGTTTCCTAAGATGAGCACTTGGAGTATGAACGTAGAAAAGGAATAGTGCCCAGACCCTGTATTCTAAAGCAATTTGGTTGCTCATTAACTATGTGACCTTGGGCAAGTTACTAAGCCTTTCTGAGCCTCATCCTCCCCATTTGTAAAAGGAAGTAATACAAAGCATGGAGGCATGCTGTGATGACCAAGTTAGACCTTGCAGATCAAGTACTGATGCAGAGTCTGGCACACAGCAAGCATCTCAGTGCCAGGCACCCATTAAGCATCACACAAGTGTCAGCTATTGTTGTCACTGCTTTTGATGATGGCATCGTTCTACAAAGTACAAAAGGGAAACCACTACCCATAAATCTTATTTGTTCTTACAGGAACAAAGTTAATTTCTTTTGCTTCCTTCCTCTTAGGAAATCTCAAGATTGTCTAGGGAATAAAAATCCAGGTCAGTGATCTACATGAGGGATGAAAAGTGCTGAAATGAGAAACTGGTGATGTTGTCACCTTTGGGTCCCATTGCCAGCAGGGCTTTTTCTGTGTTCTCAGTGCCAGAAAGGTTTCTGGAGGTCATAAAGCCCAGTATACTTTACTTGTAAAGAAATAAAGTTCCCACCACCAAGAAAACAAATAACCCAATCATTAAATGGGCTAAGGAAGTGAACAGGCACCTCAAGAAGAAGAAATACAATTGATCAACAAATATATGAAAAATGTTCAACATCTCTAGCAATCAGAGAAATGCAGATCAAAATTACTCTAAGATTTTTATCTCACTCCAGTCACAATGGCAATTATTAAGAATACAAGCAACAATAAGTGTTGGTGAGGATGTGGGGGGAAAATGCACTCATACATCCATGGTGGGACTGCAAATTAGTGCAACCAATCTGGAATGCAGTGTGGAGATGCATCAGAAAACTTGGAATGGAACCACCATTTGACCTATCCCACTCCTGGGTTTATACCCAAGGGACTTAAAATCAGCATACTACAGTGATACAGACACATCAATATTTATAGCAGTTCAATTCACAATAGTTAAACTGTGGAACCAACCTAGATGCCCTTCAACAGATGAATGGATAAAGAAAATGTGGCATATATACACAATGGACTATTACTCAGCCTTAAAGAAGAATGAAATGATGGCATTTACCAGTAAATGGATGGGGCTGGAGAATATCATGCTAAGCAAAATAAACCAATCCCCAAAAAACCAAAGGCTGAATGCTTTATCTGATATGCAGATGTTAATTCACAATAAGGGGGAGGGGCTAGGGGAAAAATAGAGGTACTTTGGATTAGACAGAGGGGAGTGAAGGAAGGAGAGTGAGTGTGGGGATAGAAAGGGAGATAGGGTAGTAGAATGAATTGAACATTATCACCCTATGTACATATATGATTACGTGACCGGTGTGATTCTACATCATGTACAATCAGAAAAATGAGAAGTTATACTCCATTTATGTATGATATGTCAAAATGCATTCCACTGTCACATCTAACTAATTAAAACAAGTTAAAAAAGAAATGGTGCCCCAAGTTTAAATGGTACTTACAGCATATTGGATACTAAGTAGTTAGAGTCAGAATTAGCACCCAGGTGTGGAAGAAGGTATAGTAACATCAGATATTTACACAGCACTAAACAATTTACAAAGCACCTAAGCAAAATGTCTCTTCAACGTTACCATCCAGCAGGGTTTCTCAGCCTTGGCGCTATTGCCATATGGTGCTAGATACTTCTTTGTGTTTCTGGCTTGTCCTGTGCATGGTAAGTTGTCTAACACCATCCTGGGCCTCTACCCACTCTATGCCTTACACAGAGTGAACAGAAAACATCTCCAGACAACTGCCAAATGTCCTCTGGAGGAGTAAAATGACCCCTTGTTGAGAACCATTGTTTATAAGGACAGTTCAAATGCAGAAAGCCAAGTTCACAGAGGCTCAGCAACTTGCCCCAGAACATCAGGGCTGGTAACTGGCAGGTCTGGGGAGATGGAGTTAGGGGAAAGATGAACAAAAACCCAGTGATTATTCTAGATTTCCCTCTACTGAGTAAAGGTGTCTTTCATGCCATGCTTATCCTCCTGTGGAAGAGAAAAATACTGTAAACAAGAACTTGAAAACCTTGTTGAGGCCAATTGTTTCAAACATGCTGTTCATGAAATATCTATATTCCCCATCACAAGATACAGAAAGTGTGAGTTTACTGTAATTATTTTTAGCTGAGGCCCATGAAGGTAAATAACCCACAAGGTATTTTGTATACACACTGGAGTTGTTCCTGACCCTAGTCCATAATGAAGTCAAATTCTTCCAGACACAATTACCACCCGGGTGAGCCAGGGATGATTCCACTTTAGCACTGGTGGTATGAATGTTCTTCCCAATACAAGAGGCCCATAAATTCCCCGAGAGGCGGTTATGGATGTTTGGCTCAGCCAAACCACATTAAAGTAGTTAGCAATTATTTTAACTTCCAATAGATTGAGGAACTAGTACTGATGTTGTGAGTGTGGGTAAACATGGTAAGGCTGACAGAAAATGGAAATGAGACTTGACTTTGTCAAGGTGAGAGATGTTATCTTAAATAGAAAGCGAACAGTGTACCTACTGGAAATGCAAGGGGTGTTGGCTTACCTGAAGAGTGGCATGGGATGTGACCCATGGAGCAGAGAGACATTTTTCCTCTGGGTTCCCTCTATGAGGAGACATTTCCATACGGGTCATGGCCTTATGTGATTCAGACACCTTTCCTTTTTGTTCCTCTCATTCCTTGTCTGCATGCTATCGTCGCAATTTCTGAAAAAGCACAAAGGCAGTGAACCTGCAAGCATCTAAATGTTCCACCTGGAAAAAGACAAAACAAAATTTAAAGCAGAAGAGAAAAACAACCTTTGACAACAGCAAACCAAAGAGAGGTGTAAATGAAATATCCTTTAGCTATTCTGAGCCTTCATGGGAAAGTAGGGACCCATTTGCACATGAAGCCTGGAAAGATTAACGATGATTTTGTGAGTCAACAAAACCAAAAAAGCCAGGCCTAACCCTTTGACACAGCCACAACTGAGATATTGAGTAGCCATGTGTGCTTCTGCAATATGCCGCCTGTCCTAGAGCTCTCAGTTTTCCCATTTGTACCATGGAGATGATAGGGCAACTGTAAATAGATGCTATCATGTATATGCATTTCTTAGCACACTGTCTGGCACAGAGAAATCCTTCTGTAACACTTCTGCTTTCCTTCCTTTCCAGATCCATGCTGGGAAAAGGAAAGCTGAGAGAGAAGTGTGTGTTGGGTTTTTTCTGGTTTGTTTTCAACTGTCAAACCTTCCCTTCAGTCTCTTCTATTTTAGTTTAGGTTTTGCATCACTGTGACCAAAGTACCTGACAAGAACAACTTAGAAAAGGAAAAGTTTATTGGGGACTTGGTTTCTGAGATCTCAGCTCATAGATGGCTGACTCTATAGCTCTGGGCCCAAAGTGAGAAAGAAAATTAAGGCTAAAGGGTGTGGCAGAGGAAAGCAGCTCAGGACATGGCAACAAGGAAGAAGGGACAGAGAGCTCTACTCGCCGGGGGGGAAAAATGGAAACCCCAAAGTTGTACCTCCCATGATCTACCTCTGCCAGTTACACCCTACCTGCCTACAGTCACCACCTAGTCAATCCATCTCAGTGAGTTAATTCACTGATTGGGTTACACCTTTTATAATCTAATGATTTCACCACTGAAAATGCATGCATCACCTCACACATGGGCTTTTGGGGGATGCTGCATATCTAAACCATAACATGGGGAAAGGGTGTGATGGAGGGATGCTGCTCTCCCCATAGCAGCAAGGAAGCAGGGGTAAGGAAGGAGCCACAGGGGAGATGAACCCCTCCAGGGTATGCCCCTGATGACCCACCCTCCAGCTATGCCCCACCAGAATGGACTCATTAGGTTACAGCTCTCACCATCTATCAGTTTACTATTAACACAGGAGTTTTTTGGGGGATACCTCACGTCCAAACCATCACATCTTCTAAAGATGCCATGAATGTAGGCCCAAAATTCCTTGTAAAGTCAATGGAAAACATTTGTGTCTCCATAAAGGTTATATGTTCTTCCTGCTCCAATGGGAATAGCCATTATACCATCCACTGTCCAGCTTGAGCTCATCAAATTGACAGCAAAGAAATCATGTCAGATACAGGGGTGGTAATCAAGGGTGAGGCAGTAATATCAGAATTCCAAGTCATAGCCGGGCGCGGTGGTGTAAGCCTGTAATCCCAGCACTTAGGGAGGCTGAGACAGGAGAATCGCGAGTTCAAAGCCAGCCTCAGCAAAGGCGAGGCGCTAAGCAACTCAGTGAGACCCTGTCTCTACATAAGATACAAAATAGGGCTGAGGATGTGGCTCAGCGGTCAAGTGCCCCTGAATTCAATCTCCAGTACCAAAAAAAAAAGAATTCCAAGTCAGCAGGGGAGAGTGGAGAAAAGCATAGCACAGCGTGATCTCTCAGGGCCAACTACTCAACCAACCCCCAATGTTTTAGGTAGTGGTCCATTTGCTTGATACTTACATGTTTAGAGCTAAAAGCAACCGTAGATTCCACAAAATCCTTGGCTCCATAATTTTCAATAAGCAATTTGACATCAAGATATTTAAAATTTCCCCAATGTCATACAGTTAGAAATTTGTTTAAAAACTCTTGGCCTCTAAAACAGAGCTCATTTACTAAACCAGGAATTCCTCTCCCAGGCTTTGCTCTTCACAGCCCTGACACAACAGGAATTGCCCTTGTTCCAAGAGCAAGGAGACAGCCCAGTACTTGGAGATACTGTGTTATCCTTCAGAATAGCACCATTTCACTCAGTAGACTAATTGTATTTACAAAGGTAAGGATTATGGAGATACCCCCATAGACCTTTCATTTCTAGCCATTCAAGTCTGCAAGGGCCCCATACCACACACAATTCATCAAATATCACTCAAAGAGACATTCACAAAGGGACTACGTGTAAAGGTAACGTATGGAATAGTATAGATGGGGAGACACAAACAAGCACCCATGAGCACCTCAGAGGCTGGGTCCCAAGGAATGTATCATTGCAGCCCCTCAAGAAGCAGAGCCTGTCATGGTAGAAGAGGTAGAGCAACTGTCTCCTCTCCATCTGCTGCTGGTATCACCATTGACCAAGCACACTTGAAAATCAGAAAGCACAAGATCCTGGTAATGGAGACCACAGAAGGCTCACTTACCAAAACAGCATGACAGAGAATAGGGAAGGAAGATAATTGGTGATGTGGCATCAGTTGCCAGTGGAAGTTAACCAAGACAGTGCCTTCCCAGTGATACCCTCAATATGGGACTTGGGAAGACCCTTCTTTGATGGATTCTCAGACACCACAGCAGGTGGCTAAAGCAGAAGTCTCCAAACAGAGGCAGACCTTGGGTAGAATATTAGAAGTGGAAAAAGGGGCCATGGAGAAAAATCAGGAAAGGAATTGTCACTGAAAGAAAAATTAGCAACAAGCCACAGGCAGAGAGCCAGGCCTTTCCAGAAGTAATCCACCTCTGGTGTAATGCAGAGAGACACTATGGAGGAGATTAAGGTTCCTTATGGCCAGGAAGCAGCCTGCTAGAAATGTCCTGCAAAATAAGTCTCATAGTCAAACTGTAGAGTTATCAACAATGTAGAAATGAGGAGGAGGATGCTACAGGTAAAGGTGCAAACAGAAGAATGGCAGGCAACAGGGAGCTCAGGAAAGGGACAGCAAGGCACACCAGTTTCTGTTAGGTCTTAAACTGCCCAATCTGCCCAATCTGCCCATATGCACACTCTGCCCTCTACACACAACAATTTCGCATCATGGACAGTCTCAAAGGACCATCCTCTAGTGAAAGAGCAAAAGTAGATGCTCCCTCCCACCCTTTCCGAGCCTGTTCTGTCTCCTGACTTCTCCACCCAAGAACACATTGTCCTCCTGCTGCCCTTGTTACCCTGTGCAGAACTGCAGGCACTCCTTGAGCTGAGTGAGTCCCAGGCTCTAGGAGTGTTCTTCCCTTTTACCCTAATCTGGACTATGGGTCTCAAGTCTGTATTCTCTCATCATCCACACTATAACACTTGAAGTACCCTGGATTTGCATATTGTACAGTTAGAGTCTCTGGTAAACTCCCATAGTATCTACGGACTGAAAGTCTGTGTTTCCCCAAATTCATATGTTGAAGCCAGATCCCCAATGCAAGGATATTTGGAGGTGGGCTTTTGAAAGGTGATTAGGTCATGAGGGTGGAATTCTCAGGAATGGGATCAGTATCTTTATAAGAAGCAACATATGGTATCTACCATGTGAGGATACAGAGAATAAACAGTGATCTGCAAACCAGGAAATGAGCCCTCACCAGACACCAGTCTGTCTGCACCTTGATCTTGGCCTTCCCAACCTCCAGAAGTGTGAGAAACAAATTTTTGATGTTTAAGCCACCTATGGTGTTCTGTTACAGCATCAAAACTGACAGCAGTCAACTCAGGAAGGAAGGGAGGGAGGGAGCCATCAGCCTCTAGGGATGCACCATGACATTTCAGGTGGACTTTTCTGGGCCTTCTAACAGCACATCCCGTTAGTAACTCCCAGGCTACTGCAAAACTTGAACCAGTTTTCTTAAAGAGTCATTCCTAACTATTAAAATCCTAGTCTTTCCATATTAATTGTAAAGGGCCTGGTTTATCGTGGCATCAAAAAGACTTAAATTTGACCCAAGTCCACTTGCTAACCGCATGATGACTTGGGGAATTATTAAACCTCTCACCTTCAGTTCTACTGTTTGTGAAACAGGAATGATGCCTCCCCGCCTCCAGAGTGCTAGAGGTTTGGATAAGATGCTGCAACCAAAGCTCCTGCACACACCCGCCCAGCACAGGAACCCTACGTTTCCCCTTGCCCCTCCTCCTTTCTTTGCCAACAAGATGTGACAGCTAATGATGGCTGACTTCCTAGGACTGCCAGCCTCCTACCTGAGGGTACTCTACCCACAGATACCTTGACAAGATCACTACCAAGGATGGATCAGTGGTGGATGCCTGCTGAGACAAATGAACAAAAGCAAGGGATGCAGGAGGAAAACGGAACCATTTGTCCCCCATAAACTTCCTCCTTCTCCAAGTCTTCTGTGCTTCTGCACTTAGTCACATCCTTTGACAGCCTTGTTTTGACGCTATTTCCACCCAAGTTCTCTAATGGGATGCATTCTTCCAGAAGGTGGGGCTCTTCTGGGTGCTTCTTGATACTTGGCTTAGTGCTATGATCATGAAAGGAGAATATTGAATGCAGGAAGTTCCAACTAACCCTGAAAGTTTCAAGTTGACATCACACATTTAGTGTTTTCCAATGCTACTTTAAAAAATATATATATCATTTATTATGCTTCTTGTGCTTGAAAGGTTTGGATTTGTCCTAAAATATTTTCTGGAAGAGAATCAAATAAATTATAGCTGAAGAATTTTTCCAGCTCTCAGAATCAGTGATGCTTTGCCATTAATATGGTCCCTAAATCCCAACAAAGTTAAAGTGATTAAAGTTAAGAAAATAATTTGTGGAAAGAATCAAGCCTACTTAATATTTAATGGTATTATCTGAGAAATGCAGCAAGGAATCCCTTTGCTGTTCAAATGGCTACAGAGAAGTAATTTGTCCTGCCGAGTCTCAGAAAAAGGGGATTCCATAATCATAGCAGAAAGGCTGTGTTCAGCAGAAAAACTGGCACAGCAGAGAAAGGAAGCCTGGGACAGAAGAGTAGCCATAGAGAAACAGCTGCAGGGCCCTGTTCTCAAATGGCACCAGGGTTAAGAAGTCAGCAAACAGACAGTATTTTGCAGGACACGCTACAGAGCATCAAAGCCTTCTTTGTAAATCATCTGCTAAAGACTCCCCTTGGAGCTGATTCAAAGGCAGAAACTCAGGAGTAATGGCCTTAACACCAACAAAATAGGGCAAAAGAGAACCAGGACTCTTGTCTCTTTGGGACAAAATCATAGAGAGCATCCAAAAGAACATCAGTAGAATCTGGGACAAGAAAAAGGGTGGCAAACTTAGGTGTCTTAGACCATATTTGTGTTTCTAAAACAAAATGGCATAACTGGGTGATTCATAAGGAACAGAAGTTTTGGTCTCATTTTTCTGGAGGATAGGAGGTTCGAGGCCAAGGAGCCAGGTTTGGTCATCTGGTGAGGGCTGCTTCCAAAATGGTGCCTTACTGCTGCATCCTCCATGTCTTCATAGAGCAGGATGAAGGAGGGCAAGTTAGCCAGAGCCCCTCCATCAGGGACTTTTAGAAGAGCACTTAATCCCATTCACAAGGTGAGCCCTTGTGCCCTAATTTCCTCCTTAAGGCTCCACCTCTTAATACTGCCACATTAGCAACAGTTGAGTTTTGGAGGGAATGCATTCAAACCATAAGCACTAGGAAAATAACCAATGCTTTAAACCACCTTATTTGCTCTCCTTAGTGAAGACATTCTATAATTTAATATTAGAGTCCACAGTATGGTTTGCACTTATTCCTTTAAAAATACATTATATGTTGTTCTCAATCAGTGAAGATTCAGATATCTTTCCTAAAATATTTTATAATACTGATGATGATAATACCCCCCACACACACTTGTAGCCAGGCACGGTGGTACATACCAATAATCCCAGCTACTCAGGAGGCTAAGGAAGGAGGATTGTAAGTTTGAGGTCAACTCTGGCAACTTAGCAAGACTCTGTCTCAAAATTTTAGAAAAGGGGCTATGAATATAGCTCAGTGGTAGAATTCTCCTAGGTTCATCCTGAATACTGCAAAATAAACAAACAAACAAACAAACAATAAATAAATAAATAAAATAGTAAAACCTCAAATAAATGATTGTTTTATATAAACCCAATATTGGAATAAGTGCTTCATAGCATTATCTCATTTAATGCTCAGAACAAACCCAAGAGGTGAGCAGCAACATTATTCCTGTTTTGTGGGTAAGGAAAGTGGGACTCCAAGAGCTTAAAGAGTTTTTGTTGATCACATGACTAACAGGGGGCAGAACCAGGATTTGAACACAGATGTGCTTGATCTAGAGACAGTAAAGTTAACTACAAGAGCAGAGGTATCTGGATTTCAGCAGAGGTTATCAGGACATCTGGAGAACACTGCAGACTCTCAGCCCTTACTCCTAGAGTTTTGGATTCAGCAGGACTGTGGTGAGTCCTGGATCTCAGGCATCCACCAGGTAGTTCTGATGTGTGTGGTCTGCAGGCAGACTTTGCTCTATGCCATAATCAACCATAATACCACCTTTCATCATCTTCAAAATGTCTCATGTTAATATGTCACTCCAAGTGTTAGGCATGGGCATCTGAACTGGGTGGACCCAACTTCCTACAGTCACAATCCAGAAGCCCAGAGTGGCCAACAGCTACCACTCCTTGGAGAATTTTCTCTCCCTGTGACTGGTTTTGCCTGGGGTTGCTCCATGGCAGTAGCATTTGCCCCTTTATTTCAAAAGGGAAGCAGCAGAAGAGCATTACCAGGAGGCAGCTACTAAAACCACAAGAAGGATCAAGAAAACATCTATTCCTGCTCCAGCTTGCTCAGCTCCTATTCCCTGAAATACATCGAAGCACTGAAAGTTTCAGCTTGAAGACTTCAAGAACCTCCATATTATCATTTTTTTAAACATAAAAATTTTTTTTCATTTGAAAGTCTAATAACTGGTAGATTTTAAAATCATTTTTAAATATGTGAGGCTTGAACAATTGGGCCAGTTTAAAAAATAACTTATATGTTACACAGGAACATTTTTTTATTGTTTTTTTCCAACACTGATTTTATTTTTTTAAATTTATTTATATAAATATAAATATGTAATCTGATTCCTCTCTCTTGTGGCCTTTAAAATTCTATCCTTATTCTGCATGCTGGGCATTTTCATTATAATGTGCCTTGATGTAGATCTGTTGTAATTTTGTACATTTGGTGTCCAGTAAAACTCTTGTATTTGATTTTCCAATTCATTTTTCATGTTTGGGAAATTTTCTGATATTATTTCATTGAACCAATTGTGCATTCCTTTGTTTTGAAATTCTGTACCTTCTTCTATACCAATAAATCTCAGATTTGGTCTTTTGATATTATTCCACCATTTTTGTACATTCTATTCATGGTTTCTTACCATCTTTACTGTGTAGTCAACTTTATTTTCAAGATTAGATATTTTGTCTTCATTATCCAAAGTTCTGTCTTCCAAGTGATCTAGTCTGGTGGTGATGCTTTCTATGGAGTTTTTTATTTGGTTTATTGTTTCCTTCATTTCAAGAATTTCTGATTGTTTTTTTTTCCCCACAATCTCTCTTTCTTAAAGTAATCTTTTGCTACCTGTATTTGCTCCCTTATCTCTTCATTGGTGTGATCCATGGTTGCCTTTATTTGCTCTCTTATTTCTTTGTTGGAGTGATCAATTTTTGCCTGTATTTGCTCACTTAAGTCATTCTTTAATTCACCAGATCATTTTAATTACATAGATTCTGAATTCTTTCTCTGACATTTCATCAACTGTGCTGTCAATGGATTCTATTATTGTAATATCTTGGTTTATTTGGGGCACTTTCTTCCTTCGTTTTTCATATTGATTATGTATCTTCCTTTCTTGCAATGCCGATCTGAGGTATTGTGGTTTCTATCCTATAATCTTGCAGTGACACTAGAAATTACCTGTATCTCTCCTTGGAGTTCACTTCCACTCCCCAGCAGGTGTCCCCAGATGGACACTGCCACTAGAAGGTGGCTGCGGTAGTGGAGGTAACTCAAGATGGCAGTGGGAGTGGCCCAAGATGGATGCAAACACTTTCAGAGATGGGGCTAAAAGGGTGAGACTTAAAATGGCTTTGGGCTGATTGATGGGAGATGCAGCACTTTGGTGGGCCACTGCCTCCAGGTCCTGCCTGTTGCCCCAAGGTAGAGGCTAATACATGGGAAGAACTATGGGGATGGCTGCAGTGTATAAAATGGATACAGGAAGGAAGCAACAGCATGAATCCCCACTATATGCAGGGGCGCGCCTGGGCCTGGGCTCTCACACAGACCTTTGAGGGCAGTCCTGGGCTTGATCTTGGCCTGGACTCCCTCTGGGATTCCAGGTGGTAGGTATAGCCCTAGGCCTGGACTCTGGCCGATTGGTAGAGGCTCTGTCCCTGAACGGGGGGCAGTCCCAGGCCTCAGCCTTCGGGATCCTTAGAGGCAGTCCTTCACCTGGTCTGTCTTCCCCTGTGGGTCAGCAGATTGGTGGGTAACAATCTTGGGCCTGACCTTGGCTGAGCTCCCACAGTGATCCCTTAAGGTGGTCCTGGGCCTTGGCCTGTGCTCCCACTGGTGGGCAGGAACTCTGGCGCAGAACTGGGGACAGTCCTAGGCCTCACTTAGGCCCAGTCTCCCCCATTTTTTATTGTTATGAACAGATTTTTTTTGTTTGTTTTGTTTTAGCTAGGAAAGCTGTCTCAAGATTGTCTACTTTTCCTAATCATATATACTTTTCCTAGTTATATTTCTTAGGCTTGTGATACTAATTTACTCCCAGTTTTAGACTTTTAAAAAGCGAATTTTCTAAGTAAAATTACATCTAGAATTTTCTATTGCCTCTGCTAATGCTTTTTTCAATTGCAAAAATTACAGTTGATAAAACTAAAGTGACTCTACTGAAATAATACACTTTTCTCACTTCCCTGCAAGGAATTCAGGACTCTTTAAAAATGCTTATCTCCTGCCTTCATCTTGCTAGCTGAATGGCTCCCCCAATTATTACTCTCATTGAGTTGAAAATGGTTTTACTAATGTTTCTAGAAAGGCAAACATTTTTGATTTGTCATTTTAAAAACTTACGTTTCTTCATAACAAAAGTAATGTAGAAGGCCACTGTTACAAGCCTCTCCTGTTACTCTCTGGCTAGTATAACACAGTGTGGGCATTTCTGCATTGCTAGAGTAAATATTTTCAAGTCTCTTCTGTTCTGCTCTTCAAAAAGTGATAACAGAACTGGG
This sequence comes from Xerus rutilus, assembly GCA_028644305.1. Classification (NCBI taxonomy): domain Eukaryota; kingdom Metazoa; phylum Chordata; class Mammalia; order Rodentia; family Sciuridae; genus Xerus; species Xerus rutilus. Next base: position 123,580,029 of record CM053399.1, on the reverse strand, counting down.
GACCAAAAGCAGAAGATGGCATTTTAAAAGATGCTTTTCCCATTCATTTTGTATTATTGATGCCAGTATTTTGACCATCATAAGCTCTAACTTTCACTTATTCATTTTAATGACCTCTACCACCTCTCTGAAGTCAACATCATTCAATAGTAAGGTCCAGATATTATCACAAAATCTGTATGTATGTAGAACCTCTGAAATTGGTTCTGTTTCTGACCACCTGGGCCAACCCTGAATTTAAAGCCTCATCAAACTCAGGCAGAGCCTTGAAGGGCAAGCCAGAGTGACCTGTCAGAACTGTGTGGACTCACCTGGACTCTCCTAAAGGCTGTCCCCCAGAGTGCCTTCTGTATAAATGACAGAACACAGCTCAGGAAGAAATCATTGGCATCCTGTGGGGAGGCCTGTGACACAGATGTGGCACAGATGTGCCACAGCCTGCACTCAAGAAGAGGCACCTACTTTCTCCTTGAATGGCTTCCTCAGCAGTCCTAGAAGTTGGAGAACTGGGACAATGACTGGAAGTGCTCGAGGAACCTGGAAGGGATACCACATCTTTGGGGGAGGCAGCTACCAGGGATTGAACTCAGGGGCTCTCAGCCACTGAGCCACATCCCCAGCCATATTTTGTATTTTATTTAGAGACAGAGTCTCACTGAGTTGCTTAGTGCCTCTCTTTTGCTGAGGCTGGCTTTGAATTTGTGATCCTCCTGCCTCAGCCTCCTACCTACTGGGATTACAGGTGTGAGCCACTGCACCCAGCACCAATTACTTTTAAAAGAAAATTCTAGTGACCATATCATACAGTCCCCAAGAATTAAAATGCACAAAGCCTGTACAGGCCCTTCAGTAGACAAAGCAGAGATATAAGCTCTGCAGTGACCCCTTTATACTTCTGAAATGCACAGAGACCCCTCTTCAGATTCTTAAATATAGTCAAAATAATATAGATTAGGGGACTGTCCAACCTCTTTATAAATAAGCAGCATTTGTCACACACCAAAAGATAGATGGAAGCAACAGAGAGGAAGTTCACATTTCCACATAAGTTTCTAATTAATTGATGGGAAAAGAAACTTGGAGCACCTCAAATGCTGGTGATTGGGACAAAAAAGATATCATGAATTTATGCAGACTCTAAGAACACCATCATGTGACTTGAAGTGACTTAGAACTTTAAAACCACAAAAGGGCTAAAAAGGGTATCTAATAAAACCATTAATTTTACAGATGAAAAAACTAGTTTATGATTGGCCCAACATCGCATTGATGCTGCTTCTGCTTTTACATTAAGCAAGATTTAAGTCAAAGAGCAAAGAACATATCAGGACTTTTCCTCAGAAAATTTGGGGCCTTGAAACCAAGAGTGTGATTTCCACACAGACAACCAGAGGCCAGCAGAGTTTGAAAATGAAAACTACAATACAAACACAGAGAGAGAACTGAGATAGGAACTGGGAGGTTTTAACGTGATTATACATGGATTGGTTGGAAATTGGCAGTCTGGTGAGAAACAGAATCATCCTTAGAACTACTTGAACCATCTCTTTACACAGATGAGGAAACTGAGGCTTGGGCAATAAAGGGGACTGACCCATAATCACCAGCCAATTAAGAGCAGCGTCAGACCCAGTGTCCAAGTCTCACAATGCCCAGGCAATGATCTTTCCATCAAATCAAGACACTTTGCAGAGCCCAAATTGAAGTGCATATTCTAAGATGGAAGAAAAAAAAATAAGGTCAAATTTTAAGGATGTAAATAAAGCAAAAAGGAGACACACACACATATAGTGTTTGTCACTATATATACATACATATGAATATATAATATATTCATATTCCAGATCTTTATGGAAACTGGTTCAATGAGTCATTGGTTAATAACAGGAGTGGACATTTGTAATAGGGAAGGGCAGGCAATACAGAATTGAAATGAAATAATCCCATCTTCTCACTTTTCACTTGAAATAATGACCAAGTTGCAGATGGAAGCAGTGTGTTCAGTATGCATACACAACAGTAAAACTGAGTGAAAGAAGTACCATGTTTTTACTTATTTGAAGTACAAAATCTATTCAAATGCAAGGCCCCAATTTCTACCATTATCTGGGCTTCTACCCATGGCTGGGCAAAGGTTTCTAGGCAATTTCTATATCAAAAAAAAAAAAAAATTTAGAGGTGACTCTCTGTATCTGTCCATACTGGTTACTTTTGTGGTTTCCCCAGAAAAACTCCCAAGATAATGGAAGGACTCTGCTACACGGGTGCCCTTGGAGCCTGAAGATCACTGCTGAGATGCCTGAGGTCAACACCCTGGGCACACACCCAGCCTCCTCTGGAGGTATAGCCTTCTCTGCATCTTCATTGAAAGTGTGGATTTTTTTTTCATCATGGAAATTTTGCATCAATTTTTATTTTTAAAAATAATGCATTAAAATATTACTTATCTTGATAGCAGAGTTTTTGGAGTCCTCTCAAGTCTTATGTACGAGTCAAATGCTTCACTTGCCTTCCCTAGTCCTACCCTTCCTTGTAAACATATTACAGAGTAGGTCACAGGTCATTCATTACCTGTCATGAAAGCCACACACCATGAGCCTCTGACTCCTCTCTAGTTTGGAGGAAATCTCTCTCCACCACCACTACACACCTGTCCTACCTCCTTTATTTGCCTGTCTTCCACTCCCCACAGCATAACTCTCTCCAGGAGTTTAAGCTCTCTGAGAGCAGGAGCCAGGAATTGGAGGAGGGCAGAGGGAACGGTTCCAAGCACATCATCTTCAGGCCCATTGACAATCTTCCCCAAGGCACAGAAGACAATGTCAGGCTTAGAATGGATTTGCGGAAGAAGAGACGAGGAGGAAAAACAAACACAAATATCTCATAATGAATGATCACAAAGGACAATGGCATGAGAGGGAAACTGCAGAACCCCGTGTCAAAAGAAAGATGGCACAGCTGGAAGAAAGTGACTGTAGGTAAATGATCTCCCCCAGTGGGGAGGGCAACATCTTTGTTTTAAAGGGAGAAGTGCAAGAGTGATGAGGAGAGAAGGGAGACAGTGAAAGGAAGCCAGACCATTAAAATTGTGTCAGCATATTCCCAAGCTTTGGGGTCAAACAGAAATCAAAACTGCAGATGCCCTATGAAGATGTAGGAAATGCAAAAAAAAAAAAAA
>CM053399.1:123557716-123576351 GCA_028644305.1 Xerus rutilus | reverse complement strand
CTGTTGTGTCTAATGTTAAACCTATGCATTGAGTTCTTAGTTTCTATACTAAATTTGCCTATTTTAGAATTTTCTTTTGTCTTTTTTTGTTTGTTTCCTATGCTTTGTCAACTTTCTCTTTTTTATGGTGGGTGGGGCTGGGGATTGAACTCAGGGGTACTTGACCACTGAGACACATCCCCAGCCCCATTTTGTGTTTTATTTAGAGAAAGAGTCTCACTGAGTTGCTTAGTGCCTCATCGTTGCTGAGGCTGGCTTTGAATTGGTGATCCTCCTGCCTAAGCCTCCAGAGCTGCTGGGATTACATGTGTGCCCCACCACACCTGGCTCTATATTTTCTTTTATCTCTTTTAATATACTGACTTCAATTATTTTAAAGTCTATACTTGATAACTTTTAATAACTGGACATCCCTGCTTATAAGTATTTTTTTCTCTTGTTTTTTGATTAGATCTTGCTTTGTTTGTTGAATTTTGGGGGTTTAGTACACCCATTTTTGAAAGCATGCTAGACATAGTGTAAGAAATAATTATAGTGGTAATATGGTCTTCTAAATGATGTTATGATCCTTCACAGAGGATTAAATTTTGTAGTTAATTCTGAAGGCATTTAAATTAGGAGGATATCCTCATAATCCAATCAGGACTAACTGGTTTGAGCTTAGTCTTGTGAGGACTTTTCTGCAGGCTCATTTTCACTCCTAGGATGTAGTTGTTTGGCATCCTAACTAAACGCTTAGGGTGTTATCAGGGTACCTTGTTCTCAGTGGGCCTTGTTCCTCTAGCACTGAGACTAATAAAAGCTAAGGTCAGCTTATGGATCTCTTAGCCATGGCTTTTTTGTTGTTTTTAGTTAAACTGACAGTAGAGTTCATTTTAACATATTTATACAAATATATAATATATCTTATTCTAATTAGTATCCCAGTCTTGTGGAAGTACATGATGTGGAGATTCACTGTGGTGCATTCATATATATACATAGGAAAGTTTGTCAGATTCATTCTGCTGCCCATTGTATTCCTGTCCTCCCTCCCTTCCCTTCATTCCCCTTTGTCTCATCCACTGAATATCTATTCTTCTGTTCCTACCCCTTATTGTGTATTAGCATCCACATATCAGAGAGAACATTTGAACTTAAGTTTTTTGTGTTTGGCTTATTTCACTTAGCATAATAGTCTCCAGTTCCATCCATTTGCTAGTAAATGTCATAAAGTCAATCTTCTTTATGGCTGAATAATATTCCATTCTGTATATATACCACCTTTTCCATTCATCTGATGAAGGCCACCTCTGTTGGTTCCATAGTTTAGCTATTGTGAATTGAGCCAGTAAATATTGATGTGGCTCCATCATTGTAGTAAGCTGATTTTAACCACTTTGAATATTTTGAGAAGTGGTATAATTAGGTCAAATGGTTGTTCTTTCCCTAGTTTTTTGCAGAATCTCCATACTGCTTTCAGAGTGGTTGTTTGCACAGTCCATGTGAGTGATACATTTTTTCCCATCCTTTCACTTTAAGTCTGTGGATGTCTTTTTCTGTGAGATGAGTCTCTTGAAGGCAGTATATTGTTGGGCCTTTTTTTTTTTTTAATCAAATCTCTCAGTCTGTATCTTTTGATTGATGAGTTTAGGCCATTCACATTCAGGGTTCTTATTGAAATATGTTTTATATTCCTTGTCATTTGGTTTATTTGTAGTTTTTACCTTGGCTTGGTTTCTCCTCTGATTGGCCTTTCCTTTAGTGTAGTTCTCTTCGCAGATTTTCTTTTTCTTTTTCATTTCCTCCTCATGGAATATTTTGCCAAGAATGTTTTGTAGTGTAATATTTCTCACTGTAAATTCTTTTAACTTCTGTTTACCATGGAAAGTTTTTGTTTCATCATCAAATCTGAAGCTTAATTTTGCTGAGTATAAAATTATTGGTTGGCATCCATTTTCTTTCAGAGCTTGGTATATATTATTCCAGGTCTCCTGTCTTTGAGGGTCTGGGTTGAAAAATTTGCTGAGATCCAAATTGGTTTCCCCCTCTATGTAACCTGATTCCTCTCTCTATGCTTATTTCTGTATGCTAGGAGTTTTCATTATAATGTGACTTGGTGTAGATCTATTATAATTTTGTACATTTGAGGTCCTGTAAGCCTCTTGTATTTGATTTTCCAATTCATTTTTGAGGGATATAGTTGAGGATGTGATGTTTATGAGGTAGGATGTGATAATACAGAGGTAATAGATTATAAGACAAGTGAAAAGGGAATCAAAAGAAGTTGGCTGTTAGCAGGAAAAAAAGAGAGAGGGGCAACCCCATGCAAGGCTCCTTGATGCCTCTGCAAGAGGATAATGTCTGTTAGCACACCTAGTAGGGATATCTCTGATGCAACCAGTCCCACAGGAACCTTTGTGATGGTCTTCCAAGTCCTGGTTGATGTCCCTAGATGGAAGCAGCCACATCCCTAGTTGGTGGTGGCAGTAGCATCAAACCTGTAGGCATCTTGATGTTGGGTTTCCAGACCCAAGGTGGTGTCCCAAGATGGAAGCTGCCCAACTAAAGATGGCCGACATGGCAGCAGAGGTAACCCAAGATGGCAGTGGAGGTGTCCCAAGATGGAAGCAACTGCTTTCAGAAATGGAGCTGGAAGGATAGGCTGTGCAGTGGCATTGGGTGATCTGTTCGGTGGTAGAGCACTGTGGCGAGCAGTGCTGCAGAGGGCAACTGCCTCCTGGCCCTGTCTGTTGTTCCACAGTGGAGATTACCACATGGGAAGGGCTATGACGGTTGCTGCAGTGTCTCAAGATGGAGGCAGTTTGGGTGGAGCCATACGTTGGTGTATAGGGAACCGCAGCACCCTGCGCAGACACCGTGTTCCTTTCCACCTGGGCACATCTCTCAGCTTTTTAATAATAGTCCTCCATTGCTGTATTATTCTTCACCTGTAGTTCACTTTGATCTCTGAATACTTTTCTGAGATGGTAGGATGAATGTCCTGAGAAGTAGCAAAACTTTATCTTAGCCCAGTTTCTGAGTTTCCCTAGTTAAATACCTGAGTCTGAGTAGTTTGAAGAAAAGAAGTGTATTGCCTCATGGTTCTGGAGACTGGAAAGTACAAGAGCATGGGCCTGACGAGACACTCAGCATCCTGGGAGGGCCTCCTTGCTGTATGATAGCTTGGTAGAGGGTGACACATGGAGAGACAGGGCAAGCTTGCTAGCTCTGTTCTCTCCTCCTCTGCTTATGAAGTCAAAAATGTCATCATGGGGGTCCAACTCTCATGACCTCTTTTAATCATCATTACTTTCCAATGGTCCCACCTCCAAATACTAACAACATATGACTTTGGAGATTAAGTTTTAACATGGGTTTTGGAGGAGTCAGACACTCAGACGATTGTAGACCTTAACACTTGCACTCTTGAAACCATCACTTATTCTCTCATTCCTGATGAGTTTCAGGATGTTAGCTGGCAATCTTGTCCTGTGCCCTATCACTGACGGATAGAATCATTATGTCATACTCATTCTTCTAAATGTACCAAACCTGAGGTCAATTCTTTCAGAACCCCAATCTATAAAGCAACATTCCCACACCCATATAGGATACACACTATCAAATCAGGGATTCTCAACCCCAGCTGTACATTTATGGAGCTCTTTAGAAATGCCAATTCCTGGGTCCTATTCCAAAAGAATCTGATTTAATTGGAATGGAAATAGGTTACACAAGTGACTCAAATGTGTGTCCAGGCTTGAGATCACTGATCAATTTTCTTGGTACACTATGTTATTGTCTAATAATTGTTAACACTGCTGTGTTTACAACTTCTCTCTGCATACAAAGCACCTGGAGATATCTTTAAAATGCAAATTCTGATTCATTAGGTCTGGAATGGGACATGACATTCTGTATTTCTAACAAGCTCTCGTCAATGCTGATACCATGGCCCACATTTTGAGCAGCAAGAAAGGAAAGTCACTTATTCAAATTGAGCTCTAAAACATTGTTGAACAGCATACATGACACATGACCTTAGTGGATCTAGTATATTAAGCCTAACTTTGACACTTAATTCAAGATAATTTCTGAAATGCCCTCAGCATCTACCCAGGTCTTGTGGTTGTTCCTGGAACTTTACCCTCTCTTCATTTTCTGCCATATTATTTATCACGTGGTTTTTCTGGGTTTGTGGAATGAGTGAACATATGAAGCTGGGTTTCCAACACCTACGTAGACATTATCTGCCCATAGGTACTTTTGTCTCTTTGTCCTGGGAGATAGATTTTGTGCAAGAAGTCTCTCTAAGGTTTGTTAGGTATTTCTAGATGGAGATTTAAGCACACACATTACAAACACCTGAGTGTCAGAAGTTAATACACAGACACTTAACTTCTCAGACCCCTGCCTTTCCTAGGAACTTTCTAAGAAGATAAAAAGTAGTTGTTCTCAGAAGAAGGCTGAGACACTATGCAAGCCCCTCTGCCTGAGCCCTGTGTATTTTGAATTCTATTGTAAATGATTCTCATTTATATACCTTCTTTCCTCTACCCCAACATTAGTCATTCTTTTCACCAATGGCATCCATCATCTGGATTCAAGGATGTTTAAATAATGTGATGCTTGCAGTCAGTATACTTAAGAGTACCTTGGCATATTGAGGAACAGAGTTATGAATGAGGTCCTTCTTAGGAGGAACTCGAGAGTCTTTAATTAAGGAAGGCAGGAATCCCAGTGCAGTCATTTTCCAGTTATGTGATCTTGACAAGTTGATTGCTCAGAACTTCACTTTCCTCATCTGGAACATGGTGCTAATAGAACCTACCCCACAGGGCTGCTGTAAAAGCTACATGAGATGCACATGAAGTCCTCATACAGTACCTAGCACTTATAGGAGCTCAATCAAGATTAGTAAACTTCATCATAAATCTAAGTGAGTCCTATCTGGACTATTTCAAGATTTATTTTGATTTTTCACAAATTCCATTAGAGATCAGAAATGGTGAGGGCATATGATTTCTTCTATAGTTCTGTACTTCTCTTATTTACAAAGCTCTGAACCATATTCTACACTCCCACTGGATTTCCCCACTTGCATCCCACTACCCCATCCAACCAAAAATAAATAAGCAGTTTTCATCAGAAAAGCAAGAATAAATGCCTCTTTATCTTTCAGTTTATGGAGACCCGAGTCAGGCATTATACATGGGCATAAAATTAATGTGGCCAATGCCACTCTCCTTGAGTGTCATTTCTCTTTGTAATCCTGAGGAGTTGGCTGCTGCAGGGAATTCAGGAGAGATTAAGAGCTGGGTCCTTCTGGAGGGGCAGAAACAGACTGGATCTTCCCAGCCAGAGTGCATGCAGAGAAAAGGTAGACTGGATACAGCAAAAATAGCACTTTGTGCTTTCATTCAATTTTGAAGACCCTGGATGAGTCTGAAGAGGGTAGTGATCTCCACAGTCAAGCCTTGGCCTGCTTTTGGTCCAATGCTGTTGGCTAATCTAGCACAACAGTTACCAGGCCAAAGAATTCCAACCCTCCTTACCCCAACCCTGGGAAAAAATACAAATACTTAATAAGACCTGCACTGGGTAGGAGCAAGACTCTCCAGGTCACAGCAGCCCCCACTTCTGTTACCTTGCACACATCCCAACTCTTTCTGCTCAGGTTCATATACATTGGAAGGAAGGAGGAGAAAACAACTTTTCAAGTTTTTCAATGACAAAATAATATGTCCCATTTCTTTAATAGGCATGATCTTTAATAAGGTCCATAAAACCACGCATTTAACAGAAAGCAAACCCATTATTGGGACTTCCCCTATGTTTTATGTATCTGACTATGCAAATTTTTAAAGTTAGAAAGTGCTGTCAGAATCTATCTACTATTAGGTAAATATCAATTGCACTGAAACAGTACCAAAAATTATCAATCTACATTATGATTCTGAATATTGTTCTACACCCAAATTCAGAATTCCTAGTTTGACAAAAATAATATATCTTTTGAGAGAAGATTTAAAAGAATTAAAAATGGAATCACATTTATGTACCTTCTTAATGGATTGATAATCTTCTATCCCACCAAAAAATTATATGAAATTGTCATTTGGGCCAACCTAGGAAATGAATGACAATCTATATACACTACTTAAAAAAACGTGTCCTCTCATGTGGCTTCACAGTTAACTGCAAATACACTGTTATCCTTGGGTGGATGAAAATGCCAAGTCTTTCCAGTCCTTCAAAATGTATCAGGCTAAGAAATTCTAAAGCAGATGGGAAGAAAGCCACAACCTGTGTGAATTCAATTATCTATGAAAGGTAATCTCTTTTTTCAAGTGTGTTTGAAACACAAGACACACACATACCTGAAGGACAATAAGCAACCAGTACAGATTTTTATTTGGTCTGAACAGAGATTTTTAACTCAGTATTCTTAATTTCTAGAACATTCTCTGTCACATCAAACATTAATAGTTCCATAATTTTTGAATGAATGCAAGAATGAAATACACATTACTTATTCCTGAAACTTAAAATGCTTTTTCCTAATAACAATAATTTCCACTTTTCTCCCAGACTTATGGGAGATTTTTGGCTTGCTGCACCCAATGAAGTAAAATCTGAAATTCAATCCTAGCAGGTAGGGAGGAAAGGAAGAGAGAACAGGGACACTAGAAACAAGAACAGATAAACACATGGGAAGTCAAAGGCAGCTGGATATCTCACAGAAGACAGTTAAAGCCCAGAGAGCTTTCAAGTCCAGCCATATTGTTAAGACACAAGATAGGAACCATAATGGTACTATATATACAACTAGAGCAGAACATACACTCCAAGCCAGTTGACTCTATGACTTACTAGAGAGTCCAACCATGACCTCAACACCTACCTTTGAAGCCTCTGGCCCTATTTCATTAGAGGTCAAAGACCCACAGTGGGGAGAAGGGAGAACCAAGATCATCTCACAAACTCAGCTTCTCTTTTATATCTTTTCTATTTGGGTGGAAAATAGAGTGCAGAAAAAAATTCAGTTTTTGAGTTCTCAGGTTGTAAAGATTTTGGATCAGTTGTGACTACAGTTTATTTGCCAGGTTCATACTAATTTTTAAGCCTTGAACACACCCCAGCTGTGTTGAGGGAGAAGGTTAATGGCCTCCTATGTAAGAAGAAGGATCCAGCAGAGGTTTCCAGGAGTAATGTTTACCAAAGGCAACAGTCCACAGTCAAACAATCAAATGCTAATGGGCTGCTGTGGGTGCTGGGTCCATGTGGCCTGACACAACCATCCCTGGAGGTCTCTTCAATGGCTATGAAGACAGAACTGCAGTCAGAATATCAAACTTAAGGGGAGGGGCAATTCACTGGCTTAGCCTCAGCCTGTCCAGACTATTCTACAGGAGCAGCCTGGGCACAATGCCAGGCTCGCTCAACTACTGAGAGTTTGACAGATTAAGAGAGAGAATTAATAGAGTTCTGGGGGTAGTTAAAAATATATTTAAGACTGATAAGGGGAAAGGGAAAGTCCCAACATCCTAGACTCAGAAGCTGAGCAGAGAGAGGAAAGATGCAGGGAATCCCTAGCAGAAGAAATAGGGGACTTCAAAGGAAATACATTCTGTAGTTTCCACAAATATTGTACAATATTGACAATGTAGCGTTTTCACTTTTAAAAAGTCATTTGGTTATGCTGTCCCATCATCTCATCTTCTAGGTCCACTAAAGTTTTAGGTAGTATATATGCTATTAAAATAAATACATAAAATTTCATTAAACCATCCCTCAGAAAAACTAATATCCATTTGGTGATGAAGTAGATAGTGCAAAAACGATGATGGGAATGAAAAAAACGGCAAGAGTCCCTCTGAGGATCTGTCTGTTGTAAAGGACTATAAAGCAAAATGTTCTTTAAAAAGATGCTTTCCTTGTGCCTTCTTTCCACAGATAATAGACACCTCATATCATATATTAGCATAATAGTACCTTATAACCCCTCTTAGAAGTCTCTGTTTTGGTATGAAATAATCACAAAATGGGGCAGGCCCGTCCTGTGTGCCCACGAGAAGCGGGTTCTATAGAACCCGTAGGGAGAGCATAATGCATTTGTGGTAGGACATAGACTCCACCTTTGGGTGACTCCTCACCTACCCTTGAGTTCTTCTCTTCAAATGCCAGAGAGCTCTCAATCCAGGCCTTAAGAGCCATACAGAATCAGGCTCATCCACACCTGGAATTCAACCAATCCAAGTTTACTGAGAGAGGGTGAAAAACATGTGGTGGCTTTGAGGTCAGGAAGGTACTTGAGCTGAATGGGGACCAGGACCCTGACACCACACAACTCAAGGGATACATCTGGGTGGCGAGAGGATTTGTTTACACAGACATATGCCACATGAGCCTGCATGGGACCACCTGAGACTGGATTCACTGGACACAGGCACTGGGAGATTCCAGAAAGAAAAATCTGTTTTAAGTTAAATTCCAATGCTTAGGGGTAGAAAAGATGGTGGAATGAGATAGACATCATTACCCTAGCTTCATGTATGAGTACGCAAATGGTATGACCTTACCTCATGTGCAACAGAGAAGTGAAAAATTGTGTTCCGTTTGTGTACAATGAATTGAAGAGCATTCTGCTGTCATGTATAACTGAATAGAACAAATTTAAAAAAATTAATTCCAATGCTTGACTTCTGAGTGGTCTTTAAATCTATAAGGTAACTAAACCAAGCTGACCTTTCGTCATTGCCATAGAAAGCCACATAAGAGTACAGATAGATAAGAACAGATTCCTGCCTTAAGAATCTAACCAAATGAAGGAATATTTTTAAAATATGGTGTTTTTTTTCTGCTGAGAGAAAATGTAGCCTTCGAAATTTAAAAAAAAAATGCACGGCTCCATCACTTTTAGCTGTATGAGCTACTGATCTTCTGTTTTCTCATCCAAATAACAGGAATAAAAATAATACCTATAACATAGGTCCTTAACACAATGTAAATCCCTTAACCAGTAAATAGCATAGGAAACATTCAATAGATGCTATAGACTTGGTAGATATAAATTTCAAAACACTAAAAAAGCAGCAGAACAACAACAATACTGGGTCAGATAGATTAAAATAAATTGTTGAATGAAGTTTTAGGGTCTCCCCATTCTGGAATTATTTAATAAAAGACTGTGTGTTCTACATTGACCATTTACCCAACAAATATTTAATAGCATGAGGCAGAAACTAGAAAATGATAGAGCTTCAAAGATGAAAGAAACATGGTCATAACCCTTAAGAACTTCACAAGTAGCCAGGTATGGTGGCACAAGCCTGTAATCCCAGCACGTAGGGAGGCTAAGACAAGAGATTTGCGAGTTCAAAGCCAGCCTCAGCAATGGCGAGGTGCTAAGCAACTCCGTGAGACCCTGTCTCTACATAAAACACAAAATAGGGCTGAGGATGTGGCTCAGTGGTCAAGTGACCCTGAGTTCAATCTCCAGTACCAAAAAAAAAAAGAACTTCACAAGTACCTGAGCCATGGAGTCTAAGGACAGAAGAGTAAACAGATGTGGGCCAAGATCCCCTCTAGGCTCCCAATGTATTCTTCACCTAAACACAGCTTCTCCTGTCTGCCTCAGACTTCGCCGATAGCAGTTCATAAAATGGCTCTAAGGTGAAGCAGAGGCCAGATCCACTTTTTGTCATAGGGATTCTCTGGTATCATTCTCTGACCTTCATTGGTATGTATTAGCTGACAAGGTGCTCCTCACCCTGCCCAAACAGGATGATTTTTACTTCAAGTGGGTCCTTCAGCTCCTCAGTTTCCCTGATTCATACTCCCTTGTCCATTACTCTCATTCCTCTTGTTCTGTCCCCTCATCTTAAATTCACCACCCTGGCTCTAGTTCTGACCTTCTAGGCCCCAAAAAGTCCGTATTTTATCACTTCTTTTTACAAATCCTATAAGTTCCTGGGTGTGAAGTCCCTGGAGTCATTTTTGATAGTAGACAAAACTATGTAAAAAAAAATAACAACTTTTAACTATCATTAGGTATGTAAGAACACCTTCATCCTATTTACATTGTCTCCTAATTGATACCCAATTAATACTTTTTTTTCAAATTTCTCAGGGCATAAATAATAAATTATTGATAAAAGGATGTTCATAAAGCCTTTTCTTGTGATTCAGGATTTTCTTTTTTCATGTAAAAAGCACCCCTTTCATGACATTTTCCTCCAGCTAATGAGATAAGGGTTTATGATGTGCTAATAACCCCAGAAGTCATGGAGTGATGGGCTGAGCACAAGGGCTCTCCTTGGAAATACATCTGATGGCAGAGAAACCCACCATGGCTTTGCTTTCAGCTGATTGGTTGTTTCTTCCCAGAAGGTCTGTGGACTAGGAGACCAGGTACACACAAGGAAGGAAGACATTTAGTCTGTTAAAAACCCACAAATCCCTAAACCTTGTTTCTGTAAGGATTCCTGGAACAATTCATCCTGAGTGTCACTGCTGAGCTAAGAAACCAGGTCAAATTCCCAGGCCTGGTTCCTGCCATTTTGCATTCTATTAATGGAATAAGAACTGCACCTCAGGCTCTGCAGATGTAAAATACATATGATCATATGCATAATATGGAGTACACTTCATACTTCTGTGGACAATACAGGCCCAATCTCCGGTTCAAGCATCACCATCAGTACCAGAATCCAAAAAGGGAAAAAAAGAATACTATTAGGAAACCTAGTCCAGAAAAGGCCAAGAAAAGGGCAAAGTAAGGAAAATAAATGTGCTCAGTTACATGTGATTTCAGGCATGCTAATTAGGCCACAAATATACACTTTATTTGGGAGTGATGAAAGTTGTTTCCTCACACAGACACACCACACACACACACACACACACACACACACACACACACAGAAAAATCCAAATAGAAGTCACACTGTCCTCAGGCCAAATCTCATCACAGAGATCACAGAGTACCAATTACATTTCTACTCTCAGAATGATCTCCACAGAGAAATCCAGGCAAATTTCCTTGATGCCAAACTTTTAGGCATCTTTCAAAGCCAACGGAGCAAGTCCCCTCCCTTCCCCTGACAAAGACGACAGTGTTCCAAGGATGCTGAAAGACTTTTTTCTAAAACAAAACAGATGTTTGGTGAATATACCATGCTTAAAAATACTAATAGTCATTCAAACAAAACAAATTCCTCTGTATTAATACAGCCTTAAAATACCACAGCCTGGACTCTCCAACAGGCCAGTGGGCAAATGCCTCATGGCATTCTCAGGTAACTCTATATGAATAGAGGGAAAAATCAGAATAAAAACTGTACATATCTTGCCACCGTAACCAAGATGAACACTAAGGTCACACCTTTGTAGACTGCTGCACTGTTGCCTATCTCCACTGGGTGCTAGTAGTCCTTTTACTCACTACTCTGCACAAAGCTTCGCACTTCCATGTCTGCCTGATTTGGGGTCTTCCACTTTAGGGGTCCCTCCTACAGGCCATCTCGTCATATGTCAAACCCAATTCTTCATCTTACCCTTGAAACCTGCTGCTTCTCCTGTGTTCCTATATCTGTCAAAGATCCAGCCCATCTCACCGCCATTGGCCTCTACTTCCATATTTATAATAGTTTCTTCCTCTCTTTTTCCACTATCTCTTCCCCATTCAAGGTACTCCATGTTCCCAACTTGGGTTTTTCAAAAGCCTCCAAAATCACCAGTTCTTTTCTGGTCTCAGCACTGCCCATCCATTGCATGTACTGTGGTCAGATTAAATTTTCTGGGGCATTGTTTTGTCAAGTTACACTTCTGTATTTTGGGGTTTTTTTGTTTTTGTTTTTTTTTGGCTTTCCATCCATTTTCAGAGAATGAAATCTACAATCCTTAGTTTAAGAGTCAAGAGCCCTGCTCTAATCTTGATCCAATATCTCCCCATTCTTACTTTCTGAGGCTTCCTTTCACTGCCCTTCTTTCTAATCTTCCTGGTCACTCCCCACTACTCCCCTAAGGCAAGCCTCGGTTCAGGCTGTTGCTTCCTCCCAGAATGCCCTTCACACCACAAACACACACCCCCATTTATCCCTCTTCAACGGTCAGTCCCAAAGCCACCTCCTTCACACAACTTTTGTGCTGATTAAGTATTCTCTCTCTCTGTCCTCTGACTCTCACAACACCTATACCTTGTCGTAGGGAACATCCAACAAGTGCTTTTTTTAAAATATTTTTAGTTGTAGATGGACACAGTACCTTTATTATTTATTTTATTTTACTATTTATTTTATTTTATTATTTATTTTATTATTTATTTTATTTTATTATTTATTTTATTTTATTTATTTTATGTAGTGCTAGGGAACAAACCCAGTGCCTCATACATGCTAGGCAAGAGCTCTACCATGGAGCCACAATCTCAGCCCCTCAACAACTGCTTTCTTAACCTGACATTATTTATGTGAATAGCTTATCTGTTCTACAACAAGCTTTCATAGATGAAAAAACCTATTTAGAGTACATTTTATCCTCCGATTACCACACATAACACCCACATGAAGATGCTGTATGAATATTTTTGATTGAATAAGTAAACAAAAAAAAATTATAAATTAAGACAAAAGACCACATCATAGAACATGGCCCAACGATGCTTTGGATAAACAGGGATTAATATGGCATTTGTTAGGAGCAGCCATATGGCCTAAAAGAGGAACAGCAGACATTAGAGCCACTAATGGGTACAGCTACCATCAGCTACAGTGACTCTGAGAATATGTTTTGACCTCGGTTAACCTCACTTTTTTGCAGGGGGGCTCTATCTCTTCCTTTACAGAATTGTGGTTAAGAGTTATGAGAAAAACATCTGCATCAGATTTTGATACACAATAAGTATTCAATAATGTCAGCTGCTCTTGATGTTAATGATTTATTTACTGACCATTTGGTCTTTGTTCCTTAAACAAGCTCCTATGTCATCAACCCTAACATGGACTTGGGGAAGAATTGGCAAGTCTCAGACATACAGAGTGAGAAAGTCCATTCTTTCAGAAGTAAGCCAGATGAGAGACCTGAACCAAATCTAAATTAGACCAACTCCAGCATGAAGTGGTTTATTCCATTTGCTGTATTCATTTACTTTTGTCATCACCTAATGGTAGAAACACAATTTATTGATGTTACCCTTTAAAATTCATTTCACTTTTATTCTTAATTTTAGAATACATAAAAATAGATCATCATATGTTGCTCAAATATTTGAAACATAGTGGTCACTAATAATATCACTCTCCATCTGCCATAAAATGGACTGTTAGATGTTTTTCAAATCCTTTTGCAATTTTTCAACTTTTTGGTGGAAATATTTTCAATGGCTTCTTTTCCCATTGGTTTCAGGTTTCTCCTTTCTTTAAATCCTTGAAAACTGAACAGCTTCCTTTGTGGTTTATCTAGTACAGTAGTTTTTCATAAATTCTCTTTTTGTTTTTGTAAAGGGAATTTAAATACACAAAACAGACAAAAATGCAGACTACACTAGGGATGTTGTGGAAAGGAGAAGGGAAGGAATGGAAGGACCCAGTTTTTTCTTTTTTGGCACTGGAGATTGAACTCAGGGGCACTCGACCACTGAGCCACATCCCCAGCCCTATTTTGTGTTTTACGTAGAGACACGGTCTCACTGAGTTGCTTAGCACCTCACTGTTGCTGAAGCTGGCTTTGAACTCACGATCCTCCTGTTTCAGCCTCCCTACATGCTGGGATTACAGGCTTGTGCCACCGCACCCGGCTATGGGAAGGACCCAGTTTCTCCCAGGTTATCTCTAAGCCACTGAAGGGTCTCAAGATAGCCTCCAAAGATTCTTATTGAATACCATTGGTCTAGGACAAACACTAGAACTTCTAAAGGCCAGAGGAGAATCAGGTCCTTCCTCATTTTCTAAGAAGAGAGCCAAAAATATAGACTTGCTCAAAAACTCATAAGGGAAAGAGAGTAGAAGCAGATGAGAACCTACACCTCTGGATGACAGTGTGCTCTCATTTCAAGCTGCCATCCAATAAAAATAAAATATCCCCAGAAATGGAGTGTGTTGGAGCCATCACCTACCACACACCAACAGCACTGTGAGCACTCACCCCATGTGAATACCAGGCCCGAGCAACAGCAGAGATGAGCACACACATACACTGCTCCAGGGCCTGGGATTGAGTCTACATCACTACATCTTAGGCCCTCACACACACCTTGCTTCCTCTTGTGTGATACCCATTGATATGGCAGGAGAGGAGAGGCATGGGTGGCTAGAGAAATACCTGGGACTCCAATGTCAAACTGTTGGCTATCTCCATAGCCAACTTAATAGAGGCACCAGTACTAACTTACCAGATGTCAGTGAAGTTGGCTTCAACCCTCATTCCCTGGGACCCATAAGGAAATCCAGTGTCCCTTCCAACACCCCAGGCTCCTAGCGCCTGCTTTTGCTCAGTTCTTCCTGTCTGCTGCGGGTTTTGTTGGACAATCCATGACCACAGACTCAAGCGTGCATACCTAGTAGAGTCTCTTGAAGACTTCCAGCAAAGAGGAGAGGGTGCAGATGAAGGTACAGTACAGATCTGCACAGAAAATAGATTAATCATAAGAAATGGACATTTGTATTATTAAAAGTTACCCAACTATTTCTTCTTTCCAGGAAATTAATTGCCTCATCATGCCACTGGGAGCCCCTTATTCTTCTTTTGGACTTCTTCCTTGCTCCTCCCTAGCTTGGCTCCCCCAAAGGCTCTCAAATTCTTCTTCATTCCCTACACAGCATATGTGATCAATTGCTTAGTCTTATTACTTGGTCATCCCATCTGTATCCTAAGATAATGGTTTTCACACTTTTTGACTGAAACCAACAGCAAAAAACTCATTTTGCAACATTAACACACATGTATACACATACGCAATATGTCAAAAATTATGTATTACTTATATATTATGTATATATATTTGGTGTGTATATATAATCTATATGTAAAAAATATATATTATATATGTGGCATATATATAAAACTTGTTTGGCATTATATTCACATATTATATACATACCACATATAATATATGTAGATATATGTCCCAAAATGAAAGTTTCATGGAAAAATAATAATCCTTTAGTACTATGTCCTCTGATATTTATTTTATTTTCTTCTATTTACTTTTTTAAAAAGCTACCTTTACACAATCCAATAATGACTGATTTTATAACCTATTAACTGGTTAAGACCTATAATTTTACAAAAGCATTCATTGCCTTAGGGTGTACCTGTCCAGGATCTAAATTGTTCATAAAGGGGTTTTCCTGAAGGAATTACTTCCACCCTCAAAAATTCATGAAAAACACAGCAGAAAAAAATGAACCATTCATCCCAAAGTAAGCAGTGTAACGAAGAGCAAGAATGGAATGAAAACTGGTTGGATTCAGTTCCTTATTTCAAACTGGTTAAACCCAACTTGTCTATGCCTTGGAATTATTATCAGTCAAGTATACTGATCGATAATAGCTAATCTATTAATGTGAAGCTCAAATTAAATAAAACCAGAATGCTAAAACCAATGCTATGTAAAATATATACAACAATATATCCCTACAGAGTATATACTTAAACAGTAGCTGTTACTATCATTATCAGCATGCATAAATGCAAATGATATTAGGGTTATCTGCTGCTGAAACACCTGTGCCATTGGTCCCCTTTATTAGCCTTCATAAGGAAGTATCTGTGGTCTATACCTCCCTAGCAATAGACAGTATGTATGTCATGACAACCTATGTATGTCAGCAAAGAATAATAAAATATAAGAAATGTCTCATCAGATTTTATATTTATTTCCAAAACTATCACAACTTTTCATTGCTCAGTCAGAATGAGAATTTGATATCTATGCAAATTTGAAACCAAAAACACAACCCATTGGACTGTAAATAGACTACATTTTAAACAAGATTCATGGCCTTTTGCTTGGTTTTCTTTATGTGCCATCACCTGTGAGAAATTTTAGCACATTTTAAAGAGACATTAATAAATAAGATATAATATCTCTGACTATATCACTAAGTGATGTTAGTGTGGCTGGCAGAGGCTGTGGGTTACTACTTTGTAGCCAAGAACACAAAGTCTCACAGACAGACTGAGTCTCCAACATGGTGGTGATATAGGGCAAGGCAGGTCTAGCCTGAGCAGACACCAAGAAAAGACAATATGCCAGACTGACACCCACAGCCTCTGCCTTCGTTCCCCTTCATTGGATATAGGACCCAGCAGGGGCAAGTAACCAAGAAACGTGGAGAAGAAGCCACCATAATGGTGATGTCCAACATCATCACCTCCCTCCACGGCATATTTGAGGACTCACCTGACAAATTTGTAGGGCTCTCTTGTGTCTCTTATTTCCTTAGCCTCACACCCTGCCATGTACACCCATCAGAAGCGAAAGCAGTTTGTTTTGCTTTCAGCTACAGAACCTATGATCTAATAGCCCTATAAAAAGAATACTGATAAATTGCTGAAGGTTTTTTGTCTTGATTATATGTCTGGGTCATAAGGTGCCTTAGAGATACCCCATCATCAACCCTCTCTGTTAAACAAGTTATGTTCTCATTTGGTGAATTATGCATTTGAGACTACTTATATGAGACTCTCCAAGTTAACATAGCTGCTACTTGAGACTTAACCTAGGGCAACCCTAAAATGACCTCAAGTAGTTAGGAATACTTATCTCCCCAGTCCAGAACAAACCACACATCCCTATGTCACCCACAACTGCAATTGTTGATCTCAATTCAGAATACTGACAAATCTAGGAAGGCCATGCCCTGGGGCCAACCTGGAACTTCCACTCTGTCACAATGATGATATGCCAAAAGATCTCCCAAAATTCTACCTCTTCGCTGCACAGTTCTTACACCTATCACAGTGCCAGACACATGGGACACTGTCAACCATTTTTGGGTGGATTAAATTGACTTGACTTGTGGAAACCAATATAATGTGAACGGAGCAAGCTGGGACATTTCAATTCAGTGTCTTAACTTCCCATAATGAATTTTATTAAAACTTTAAATCAAAAACAGGCATGTACATCACCCTAAATTCTCTGATAACATTGCATCCTCGAAACCACCTAGCTATCCCTGACTTTTATGCAAGTAATCAGAATCTGTGGTATTTGAATGGGATTTTGGAAAGGTCTTATCTTGTGACCATATTAAATCTGCATTTATTAAAAGGACATCACTTTACAGGCCATTCCAGCCTCAGTCCTGCTTGTAGGAGGATGTAAGAATGAGCTTATGATTAAAACCTTTTTGGAAAGCATGAACAAATGATAACCAGTTGTGATACTTTTCCACATTTTTACAATATTTAAAAATATGTTTGGATATCCAAAACTGATCCCACAATTTGATTTATTCACAAGTCCCCTGAAGTGCTTAATAAGTACAATATGGTACAATGAAAATCATGCTTATTACTGCTATTGGGTTGGTAATTCTCCAAGATGAAATCATACTTTTCAGGTTATAAATATACATTTTATTGTTGATTTTATGCTGCATTTTGAAATACTGCTTCTCTGCTTTCATATTTTCAGGGCCTTACAAGGGCATCATAAATCAGCTCCAAACTGCAGGAATGCTAATTGATATCAGGTGATTTCAAAATGAAGGCTAAGTTGAACTTGCTGTGTTTCAAGAATCGCAGTTCTTATGGGACTCTTTGAGAACCAAAACATGCAAAGAATTCACCTTCCAAGATTAATTAAGTAAATGTATACACACTAAATATTTTAAATATCTAAAAAGGGACCTTCAAGAAGAATATATGTATGCAACCCAGCTCCAAAGTTAAAATGCAGAAGAGATAGAAGGATGTACATACACATTGTCATGGGATCCAGTGTGATTCCCAGCAGTCAAGCTACTCAAAATAGAAAAATTAAACTTCATAGAATAGCGATTACTTGAGATTAGTAACAGTGTGGATAGAGAGAGTAGAAAAAAGGTTGGATTTGTTCAGTGCACTCTATGTGCATGCATGGAAATGTCATTTTGCACCCCATAAATATGTATAATTAATATGTTAATTTTTTAAAATTTGAAGAAAAACTTTTGAGTAGTTACAAATTTATCTATTTCCAAAAATACTATAATAGCATTTACCAAAAATGTGTTCTTATATGGAAGAATTTAAAAAAACTTTAATAGTTGGAGATTTTATTTTGCATAGATATGTGTACACATGTGTATACACAGTTTATTGGTATATATGTATATATATATAAATAGACACATACACACACACATATACACCATCAAGTTGGTAAACTCATGAATAGGACTGCTTAGGAGGAAAGGAATAAGTTCTAAAAAGTGATTGAAATAAAAATATTGAATAAATGAATGTGAAGCCAGGATTATGCATAGATAAAGGGGAGTGAGGGGACATGCAAAGTAATGAATTTTGGGATGTACGCATTAGAACATACTTGGGAAAATCCTATGATCAAACTATACAATGCTAACAATAAAGATTTCAGAGATCAATGATGTCCAACCCCTCATTTTAAAAATGTGGAAACTAAAGCCTAGAAAATTAAGACT